>OZ025248.1:72458974-72930811 GCA_964019135.1 Arenicola marina
CCGCTCCCCGCTCCATCTCTCACACAAAGGCACCTCTACCGCCCCCCCTCTGTACCCCGCTCCCCGCTCCATCTCTCACACAAAGGCAACTCCACCCCCCCCTGTACCCCGCTCCCCGCTCCATCTCTCACACAAAGGCCACTCCACCCCCCCCCCACCCCCCTTGTGCCCCGCTCCACCGCTCCGGCTCCGGTTCTCACACAAAGGCTACTCTCCCCCCCCCCTGTACCCCGCTCCACCGCTCTGGCTCTCACACAAAGGCAACTCCACCCCCCTCTGTACCCCTCTCCACCCCTCCGGCTCTCACACAAAGGCAACTCCACGCCCCCCATCTGTACCCCGCTCCACAGCTCCGGCTCTCACACAAAGGCAACTCCACGCCCCCCTCCCCTGTATCCCGCTCCACCGCTCCGGCTCTCACACAAAGGCAACTCCACCCCCCCCCCCTGTACCCCGCTCCACCGCTCCGGCTCTCACACAAAGGCAACTCCTCCCCCCCCCCTGTACCCCGCTCCACCGCTCCGGCTCTCACGCAATGGCTACCCCCCCCCTCTGTACCCCGCTCCACCGCTCCGGCTCTCACAGAAAGGCTACTCCACCCCACCCCCCCTCCGTACCCCGCTCCACCGCTCCATCTCTCACACAAAGGCTACTCCACCCCCCCCCCCCTGTACCCCGCTCCACCGCTCCATCTCTCACACAAAGGCTACTCCACCCCCCCCTGTACCCCGCTCCACCGCTCCATTTCTCACACAAAGGCAACTCCACCCCCCCCCCCCTGTACCCCGCTCCACCGCTCCGGCTCTCGCACAAAGGCTATTCCACCCCCCCCCCCCCGTCTCTATCCCGCTCCACGTACTGCTCCGGCTCTCGCGCAAATTCTACTCCATCCCCCCCCCCCTCTACCCCGCTCCACTGTTCCGGCTCTCTCACAAAGGCAACTCCACCCCCCCCCCCTGTACCCCGCTCCACCGCTCCGGCTCTCACGCAATGGCTACCCCCCCCCCCTCTGTACCCCGCTCCACCGTTCCGGCTCTCTCACAAAGGCAACTCCACCCCGACCCCACTGTACCCCGCTCCACCTCTCCGGCTCTCACACAAAGGCAACTCCCCCCCCCCTGTACCCCGCTCCACCGCTCCATCTCTCACACAAAGGCAACTCCACCCACCCCACCCCCCCTGTACCCCGCTCCACCGCTCCGACTCTCACACAAAGGCTACTCCACCCCCCCCCCTGAACCCCGCTCCACCGCTCCGGCTCTCACGCAATGGCTACCCCCCCCCCCCCTCTGTACCCCGCTCCATCGCTCCGGCTCTCACAGAAAGGCTACTCCACCCCACCCCCCCCTCCGTACCCCGCTCCACCGCTCCATCTCTCACACAAAGGCTACTCCACCCACCCCCTGTACCCCGCTCCACCGCTCCGGCTCTCGCACAAAGGCTATTCCACCCCCCCCCCCGTCTCTATCCCGCTCCACGTACTGCTCCGGCTCTCGCGCAAATTCTACTCCATCCCCCCCCTCTACCCCGCTCCACTGTTCCGGCTCTCTCACAAAGGCAACTCCACCCCCCCCCTGTACCCCGCTCCACCGCTCCGGCTCTCACGCAATGGCTACCCCCCCCCCCCCTCTGTACCCCGCTGCACCGCTCCGGCTCTCACAGAAAGGCTACTCCACCCCACCCCCCCTCCGTACCCCGCTCCACCGCTCCATCTCTCACACAAAGGCTACTCCACCCCCCCCCTGTACCCCGCTCCACCGCTCCGGCTCTCACACAAAGGCTACTCCACCCACCCCCCCCCCTGTACCCCGCTCCACCGCTCCGGCTCTCACGCAATGGCTACCCCCCCCCCCTCTGTACCCCGCTCCACCGCTCCGGCTCTCACAGAAAGGCTACTCCACCCCCCCCCCCCCCCCTCCGTACCCCGCTCCACCGCTCCATCTCTCACACAAAGGCTACTCCACCCCCCCCCCTGTACCCCGCTCCACCGCTCCATCTCTCACACAAAGGCTACTCCACCCCCCCCCCCCTGTACCCCGCTCCACCGCTCCGGCTCTCACACAAAGGCTACTCCACCCGCCCCCCCTGTACCCCGCTCCACCGCTCCGGCTCTCACACAATGGCTACCCCCCCCCCCCCCTGTACCCCGCTCCACCGCTCCGGCTCTCGCACAAAGGCTATTCCACCCCCACCCCCGTCTCTATCCCGCTCCACGTACTGCTCCGGCTCTCGCGCAAATTCTACTCCACCCCCCCCCCCTACCCCGCTCCACTGTTTCGGCTCTCTCACAAAGGCAACTCCACCCCGCCCCCCCTGTACCCCGCTCCACCGCTCCGGCTCTCACACAAAGGCTACTACACCACCCCCGCCCCCCCCCCCGCCATCTGTACCCCGCTCCACCGCTCCGGCTCTCACACAAAGGCAACTCCCCCCCCCCCCTGTACCTCGCTCCACAGCTCCATCTCTCACACAAAGGCAACTCCACCCACCCCCCCCCCCCCTGTACCCCGCTCCACCGCTCCGGCTCTCAAACAAAGGCTACTCCACCCCCCCCCCCCCCTGTACCCCGCTCCACCGCTCCGGCTCTCACATAAAGGTTACTCAAGAGGAAGAGCGGCATATAACGACAAAAAGGCCTTCCTCGGGAAGGAAAGTAATTCCTATCTGTGGAATGAATCTTGCCGGTTGGCCTTCGCTGATCACGCCTAGACGTTGGGACTTCCATTAAAAGCTCGTTTTGTGGACGTTCCTCACCGTTTTTACGGGCGGTCACCTGGAAAATAAAGACGTTCTGGCCGGTCTGGAGGGTGATCCAGGGTAGGTGGGGGGGCTGGGAAGAGGACGAGGCGGAGGAGGGGGGTGAGAGGGAGGGGCGAGAGGGAGGAAATGAGAGGGAGGGGATTGAAGGAAGGAGAGAAGGGGGAGGGGGGAGGAGGAAGGAGAGAAGGGGGCGGAAGGAGTGGGAAGAGCAGGACAGCAGGCGGGGGGGGGGGGGAGGGGGAGGCAGTGAAGGATAGAAAACACGACAGCGAAATGAGGAGAATGGGAAGAGAAAGGGGAGGAGAGGGAGGGAGAGGAGGGTGGTACGGTGGACGAGGTGTCGAGGCAAGCCTCCTTGCGACATCCTAAGGCACTCCCCCCAAAAGGGCAAGGCTGCAGTCTGTCTCACCCTGCATTACCCTCTCCATTTCCTTCCTTCTATAGAAAACCAAAGGCCACCACCACCCCTACCCCCCACCCCCACCCCCACACCCCTACACCCCGACACTCGACTGACCACTATCCGTAAAGTTCCTTCCGATAACAGCGGTTAATAAGCCTCACTTAAACGGTGACATTTACATCACTGCCCACCGCCACCAGCTATTTCCACGTCTATTCCTCCGACCGTTCCCACCGCAATCAACCTGTAAGCTTGCGCATCCCTAAACAGTGATTCTAACTGACAGTTTTGTCAGCCTCCTCGCACATGGATGTGTCTTTTTTGTTCTACCACGGGCTGCCAGAATTTGGTTGAGTCTTATCTGACAAACCGATCGACTCCCCACGCTGTCCTTATAGGCGGTTTATCATCTACAATTTGAGACACTAGGTTTTGTTGGCCATTATACTGAGTCAACGCTTGCCTGACAAAAACAACAAAAAGATGTGCCACAAATTGATTTCTTAAATCGATAATCCCCTTTATGCGACATATGAGAACAAAGGTTTTCTGCCTCAAAGCCAGACGCTGTTAGTACTGCGACAGTAATGCCACAGTAATGCGTAACTATGGACTGTCATTCCGTTCCATCTGCTGGGAAGACGTATCCATGCCACCAGTTATAGCCATTGTTCCGGTTCCCTCCATACAGCTGACACGTGACCAAAATTTCGGCCATGTCGGCGAATAAAAGGAGCCATAAAGGTCTAAAGTTAAAGGGTTCTGAACAATATATATTAAGTAGTATTTCAGGTTTGCGCCAGCTGGTTTCCAAGCTATACATGACAATGTTATACATAGGAGAACGATGACCTTGAATAGTACTGGCTACGTATCTGGACATCATCATCTGTACATAACTCTGTCCTATGTATCTGGACATTGTCACGTGGTGCACGGTGCACATAACTCTGTCCTATGTATCTGGACACCGTCAAGTGGTGTACGACGGACATAATTCCGTGTCCTGGGTCCAATGGTGTATTTCTGATGTATGCATCTGTATAACCAACGCGTGGTACATGATCCAGCGGTCTATGTCCCTCTACATATGCAATATGTATGCATACTCCCTCCATCAGCTTCAGTGGCAAGACGGCCCTCCATCAGATTCAGTGGCAAGGTGGCCCTCCATCAACTTCAGTGGCAAGACGGCCCTCCATCAGATTCAGTGACAAGACGGCCCTCCATCAGATTCAGTGGCAAGGGGGCCCTCCATCAGATTCAGTGGCAAGGCGGCCCTCCATCATATTTAGTGGCAAGGCGACCCTCCATCAGCTTCAGTGGCAAGGCGACCCTCCATCAGCTTCAGTGGCAAGACGGCCCTCCATCAACTTCAGTGGCAAGGCGGCCCTCCAACAGCTTCAGTGGCAAGACGGCCCTCCATCAGCTTAAGTGGTTAGACAGCCCTCCATCAGATTCAGTGGCAAGGCGGCCCTCCATCATTTACAGTGGTAATGCGGCCCTCCCTCAACTTCAGTGGCAAGGCGACTCCCCATCAGCTTCAGTGGCAAGGCGGCCCTCCATCAACTTCAGTGGCAAGGCGACCCTCCATCAGCTTCAGTGGCAAGGCGGCCCTCCATCAACTTCAGTGGCAAGGCGGCCCTCCATCAACTTCAGTGACAAGGCGGCCCTTCAGCAGATTCAGTGGCAAGGGGACCCTCCCTCAACTTCAGTGGCAAGGCGACTCCCCATCAGCTTCAGTTGCAAGGCGGCCCTCCATCAACTTCAGTGGCAAGATGGCCCTCCATCAGCTTCAGTGGCAAGGCGGCACTCCATCAACTTCAGTGGCAAGGCGGCCCTCCATCAACTTCAGTGACAAGGCAGCCCTTCAGCAGATTCAGTGGCAAGGGGACCCTCCATCAGCTTCACTGGCAAGGCGGCTCTCCATCAACTTCAGTGACAAGACGGCCCTCCATCAGCTTCAGTGGCAAGGCGACCCTCCATCAGCTTCAGTGGCAAGACGGCCCTTCATCAGCTTAAGTGGTTAGACGGCCCTCCATCACATTCAGTGGCAAGGCGGCCCTCCATCAGATTCAGTGGCAAGGCGGCCCTCCATCATTTACAGCGGTAAGGCGGCTCTCCATCAGATCCAGTGACAAGGCGGCCCTTCAGCAGATTCAGTGGCAAGGCGACCCTTCATCAGCTTAAGTGGTTAGACGGCCCTCCATCAGATTCAGTGGCAAGGCGGCCCTCCATCAGATTCAGTGGCAAGGCGGCCCTCCATCATTTACAGTGGTAAGGCGGCTCTCCATCAGATCCAGTGACAAGACGGCCCTCCATCAGATTCAGTGACAAGGCGGCCCTCCATCACATTCAGTGGTAATGCGGCCCTCCCTCAACTTCAGTGACAAGGCGGCCCTCCATCAGATTCAGTGGCAAGGTGGCCCTCCATCAGATTCAGTGGCAAGGCGGTCCTCCATCAACTTCAGTGGCAAGGCGGCCCTCCATCAACTTCAGTGACAAGGCGGCCCTTCAGCAGATTCAGTGGCAAGGGGACCCTCAATCAGCTTCAGTGGCAAACGACCCTCCATCAGATTCAGTGGTAAGGCGGCGCTTGATCCATCAACTCATAATTCAAGGATTGGACCCTTGGTTTGAAAATGGTTCTCCGAAATATCGGCAGAACTATACTTTCCCGTCACTAACTTGTGACCAGATGAATATAATACATACATGTAAACAAAAATGGTGCCTGTATCAAACGTGAACCACGAACCAAGCGCCGATGTAACATAATAGCGACTTACCTCTGGACTCGAAGAAGGCTAAGGAAGATAGCGCCAACAGCAGGCGAATCATCGGAGTAGAGAATTCCATCTGAAACGAGAAAAAGATTACATGTACGTCTCTTATATCTCAACATGTTGGTCAGAGAAAACACCGCTTCCCCTCTTCGTCAGTTTATAATCCCCTATTCCCGCAAGGCCTGCATATTTCCTCGATCCTCTAGTGCGAGGCTCATGACAAAGGTATCGCCCCAAGCGGTGTGATCGTCGTTGCCTGTTGTCCACCTGATCACACTGCCGCAGTGTGATGCACATGGCGGCTTGAACACTAAAACCACCGAGACATCAAGACACAAGGCTCCATTTCACATACAGATACACGTATGTGGGGGTCGTATGTGTCCATTGGCCTTATGTGTCCCTCATGGCCACACCACTCCCCATATTATTCTTAGGGTCGGCGATTAGGAGTTAGAGATTGGGCATTAGGGGTCATCAATTAGAGATCAGGGGTCAGGGATTGGGGATTAGGGGTCATCGATTAGAGGTCAGGGCTCAGGGATTTGGGGTCAGCGATCGAGTATTAGGGGTCAGCGATTAGAGATCAGGGGTCAGGAATTGAGTATTAGGGGTCAGCGATTGAGTATTAGGGGTCAAAGATTACAGATAAGAGTCAGGTTGAGTATTAGGAGCCAGAGATTACAGATTAGGGCTCAGGGATTAGGGATTGGGATTAGAGGACAAGAAATAGGGACTAGGGGTCAGGGATTGAGATTGAGATGGATAGGGCCCACGGCTTAAGGATAGAGGTTCGGTTTAAGGCCCACAGCGTGGCGCCACGTAGCGGGTGGAACGGCGACGAGGGACAGACAAGGCCAGGAGACACATAAGACCCCGGACACATAGTCATTCCGGTTGTTTTGCGCCTAATAACGATAAGACGGCACTGCAACTAGACACGCAAACCACTGTATGTCAAGGGTATAGTAGTTTTCATATGCAGTGGAACACTTTACTAAATCCCTTTACTGGTTATTAGAGTTTATATCAACGTGGCTATACTAGCCTTGTCAAGCTTGATTCCCCATAAAACCTGCTTACTGATATCACAGAGAATAACAGCGGAATCCCAGATACCAACCGGTCTGTGCGTTCGGCCATACCCGGCCATACCCGGCCATACCCGGCCATACCCGGCCATACCCGGCCATACCCGGCCATACCCGGGTATGGCCCGGCCATACCCCATACCCCATACCCCGGCCATACCCCATACCCCCCCACCCACGAATGAGAAATGTATCTTACTAAGCTGAATACCAAATATATACCACAATACCTCGCAAGAGTAATTCGCCTAATGCACACAGACTTACAACTTCCAATTACTCTCATTTCAAGTCAATCTTTTTGCGAAAATGTTTTAAGACGTGGCTGCTTATGAATTTCGGTTACAACATGCTGCGACGTAAAATGGGAGTTGAACCTAATTATACAGCCATGTGCTCCCAGAATATTCACTTACTTCTTACATATGTCTGTTGATTAAAAGTTGTTTATTAGCCACATCCAACTTAGTATATGTAACTTGTCTAAGGTGTATAAAATGCACAATCAATATGCTTAATAACATTATAATTTTATGATTAATCTCTTTTTTTAAATATAAATTTAACGGATACATTTTCTACTCTCGCACTCAGTTGACTGTGATCCATTGCGACACCAGGTTCGGGGATAAAGCCATTATTTTCTCTGTGACTGGACATTTCCGAGAACAATAATTTGATTCTCCCCTTCCAGGGTGAAATTGTACATGACTTCTCGTTCTAGCACAAGATTTTTCCTTTTCCGGGCCGAAACTTTCGGGAGGATAATATATCACGCTCGAACCAATGCCACGTGCATATCACTTCGTTGTTGTTGCTGGCTATCTAACAATTGCATCGTTTGATCATCTCTTTTCCACCTGACGCAGCGGCCGCAGACGTCAACGATTTCCTAAATAATTATGATGAGGTATTGCACAAAAAAGCTACGCTTTCCCCCCATGAGGATCATTTGCCTGGAAGGAAAATTGTCTGTATCGCAATACGACCTTTTATTGATTATGCAGAATATGCAGAGCCTACCTACGACAGACGACGAGACCTTTAGGACCCGCGCCTTTAGCTCTGTTTTAACTTGGCGGAAACTTGCATGCCTACTTAGCTCGGCCGAAAATGGCTTTGAGGTGGGCAGTAATATAGCAATGGGCTTTCATTTACTAAATGCGGCAATGGGTTTTCACAGCTTAGGTCTTGCGGTCGGCTTTTTCAGGCCACACAGGCGAGGCTGTACAGGCTGTCTGCCAACATGGATTTATGTTCATTTCGTCGCTGCCTCGCTATGACTCACTCCTGTCTCGTTTGGCGCCATTTACACGGCAGCAGCTTCATTGTGAAACCCATCGTTTCCAATTATGGTAAAAGCCCGAAGCAGTCGCTCGACAACCATAAACACTGTACACGGGGGGAAGAGGGGCACAAGCCACACTCTCATGCTGACCTCACCTGTTTTTCTCTTCGCCAGAGCGTATGTTTGGCAAAAGTGAGTACAATGCTTCGTGTGGGGGTGGAGGGTGGAGGGTGTGGGGGTGGAGGGTGGAGTGGAGGGTGTGGGGTGTGGGGTAGGGGGTGGAAGGGAGGGTGTGGGGGTGGAGGGTGGAGGGTGGAGGGTGTGGGGGTGGAGGGTGGAGGGTGGAGGGGAGGGTGTGGGGGTGGAGGGTGGAGGGGAGGGTGTGGGGTGGAGGGTGCAGGGTGGGGTGAGGTGTGGCGAGGGCGGTGCATGGTGAGACACGCAAAACGTTGAGCTACGGGGCCCTGGATAGTGCTTATATGACAAGACAGGAGGAGCGGCGTGGGCTAGCGGGGAGGGATGTTGGCAAGACAGGAGGAGGTGGGGGGGGGGGGGAGTTAGCGGGGAGGGATGTTGGCAAGACAGGAGCAGGAGGGGGGGGGGGGGAGTTAGCGGGGAGGGTTGTTGGCAAGACAGGAGCAGGAGGGGGGGGGGGTGCTAGCTGGGAGGGTTGTTGGCAAGACAGGAGCAGGAGGGGGGTGGGGTGCTGGCTGGGAGGGTTGTTGGCAAGACAGGAGCAGGGGGGGCGGGGGGGGGTGCTAGCTGGGAGGGATGTTGGCAAGATGAAGGGTGGGGCCAATTTTAGGATGGTTTTATAGCGGGAGCGGTAAGCTGTCGGGTGTCGCGGCAGACTAATGACCCTGGCGGCTGGTGGCACGGCACGGACAGGGGCGGCCGCGGGCCGGGGGCAGGGGCAGGAGTCTGAAGAAGGGGGTCAGGGGGCCGGGGCCGGGGGGTCAGGGTTGGGGCCGGGGGCCGGAGACCGGGGGGTCAGGGGACGGGGCAGGGGGCAGGGGGCTGGGGGCTGGGGGCTGGGGGTCGAATCCGAAGGGCCAGGGGCGGGACAGGGGCGGGGGGCCGGGGCCGGGGGCGTGGGACTGGGGTAGAAGATGCACGCCACGACGGACCTGATAGCCACTGTCAAAGGACGGGAAGGAGACAAAGATCGAGAGACAAAGTGAAAGAATGGCTCAGAAGAGTCGCACACCTTGCATTCATCCGCTTAACAATGCTTGCACACGCCATAGTGAGAAGCAGACCACGCAAATTCGCGACAAAACTGATCCATCTAACTTTCACCGCTATCAGCCATTGGAAAGAGACCATGTGTAGCGGTGACAGTGATAGCGGAGGTCTGGACGGGGAGGTGGTGTGTAACGGTGACAGTGATAGCGGAGGTCTGGTCGGGGAGGTGGTGTGTAGCGGTGACAGTGATAGCGGAGGTCTGGACGGGGAGGTGGTGTGTAGCGGTGAGAGTGATAGCGGAGGTCTGGACGGGGAGGTGGTGTGTAGCGGTGACAGTGATAGCGGAGGTCTGGTCGGGGAGGTGGTGTGTAGCGGTGACAGTGATAGCGGAGGTCTGGACGGGGAGGTGGTATGTAGCGGTGAGAGTGATAGCGGAGGTCTGGACGGGGTGGTGGTGTGTAGCGGTGAGAGTGATAGCGGAGGTCTGGACGGGGAGGTGGTGTGTAGCGGTGACAGTGATAGCGGAGGGCTGGACGGGGAGGTGGTGTGTAGCGGTGAGTGACAGTGATAGCGGAGGTCTGGACGGGGAGGTGGTGTGTAGCGGTGAGAGTGATAGCGGAGGTCTGGACGGGGAGGTGGTATGTAGCGGTGAGAGTGATAGCGGAGGTCTGGACGGGGAGGTGGTTTGTAGCGGTGACAGTGATAGCGGAGGTCTGGTCGGGGAGGTGGTGTGTAGCGGTGACAGTGATAGCGGAGGTCTGGACGGGGAGGTGGTGTGTAGCGGTGACAGCGATAGCGGAGGTCTGGTCGGGGAGGTGGTGTGTAGCGGTGACAGTGATAGCGGAGGGCTGGACGGGGAGGTGGTGTGTAGCGGTGAGTGACAGTGATAGCGGAGGTCTGGACGGGGAGGTGGTGTGTAGCGGTGACAGTGATAGCGGAGGTCTGGACGGGGAGGTGGTATGTAGCGGTGAGAGTGATAGCGGAGGTCTGGACGGGGAGGTGGTATGTAGCGGTGAGAGTGATAGCGGAGGTCTGGACGGGGTGGTGGTGTGTAGCGGTGAGTGACAGTGATAGCGGAGGTCTGGACGGGGAGGTGGTGTGCAGCGGTGAGTGACAGCGATAGCGGAGGTCTGGACGGGGAGGTGGTGTGTAGCGGTGACAGTGATAGCGGAGGTCTGGACGGGGAGGTGGTATGTAGCGGTGAGAGTGATAGCGGAGGTCTGGACGGGGTGGTGGTGTGTAGCGGTGAGTGACAGTGATAGCGGAGGTCTGGACGGGGAGGTGGTGTGTAGCGGTGAGTGACAGTGATAGCGGAGGTCTGGACGGGGAGGTGGTATGTAGCGGTGAGAGTGATAGCGGTGGTCTGGACGGGGAGGTAGTGTGTAGCGGTGAGTGACAGTGATAGCGGAGGCCTGGACGGGGAGGTGGTATGTAGCGGTGAGAGTGATAGCGGAGGGCTGGACGGGGAGGTGGTGTGTAGCGGTGACGGTGATAGCGGAGGTCTGGACGGGGAGGTGGTGTGTAGCGGTGAGTGACAGTGATAGCGGAGGTCTGGACGGAGAGGTGGCGTGTAGCGGTGAGAGTGATAGCGGAGGTCTGGACGGGGAGGTGGTGTGTAGCGGTGAGCGTGATAGCGGAGGTCTGGACGGGGAGGTGGTGTGTAGCGGTGACAGTGATAGCGGAGGGCTGGACGGGGAGGTGGTGTGTAGCGGTGAGAGTGATAGCGGAGGTCTGGACGGGGAGGTGGTGTGTAGCGGTGAGTGACAGTGATAGCGGAGGTCTGGACGGGGAGGTGGTGTGTAGCGGTGACAGTGATAGCGGAGGTCTGGACGGGGAGGTGGTATGTAGCGGTGAGAGTGATAGCGGAGGTCTGGACGGGGAGGTGGTGTGTAGCGGTGAGTGACAGTGATAGCGGAGGTCTGGTCGGGGAGGTGGTGTGTAGCGGTGAGTGACAGTGATAGCGGAGGTCTTGACGGGGAGGTGGTATGTAGCGGTGAGAGTGATAGCGGAGGTCTGGACGGGGAGGTAGTGTGTAGCGGTGAGTGACAGTGATAGCGGAGGTCTGGACGGGGAGGTGGTATGTAGCGGTGAGAGTGATAGCGGAGGGCTGGACGGGGAGGTGGTGTGTAGCGGTGACGGTGATAGCGGAGGTCTGGACGGGGAGGTGGTGTGTAGCGGTGACAGTGATAGCGGAGGTCTGGACGGGGAGGTGGTGTGTAGCGGTGAGAGTGATAGCGGAGGGCTGGACGGGGAGGTGGTGTGTAGCGGTGAGTGACAGTGATAGCGGAGGTCTGGACGGAGAGGTGGCGTGTAGCGGTGAGTGACAGTGATAGCGGAGGTCTGGACGGGGAGGTGGTGTGTAGCGGTGACAGTGATAGCGGAGGTCTGGACGGGGAGGTGGTGTGTAGCGGTGAGTGACAGTGATAGCGGAGGTCTGGACGGGGAGGTGGTGTTTAGCGGTGACAGTGATAGCGGAGGTCTGGACGCGGAGGTGGTGTGTAGCGGTGAGAGTGATAGCGGAGGGCTGGACAGGGAGGTGGTGTGTAGCGGTGAGTGACAGTGGTAGCGGAGGTCGGGACGGGGAGGTGGTGTGTAGCGGTGACAGTGATAGCGGAGGTCTGGACGGGGAGGTGGTGTGTAGCGGTGAGAGTGATAGCGGAGGTCTGGACGGGGAGGTGATGTGTAGCGGTGACAGTGATAGCGGAGGTCTGGACGGGGAGGTGGTGTGTAGCGGTGACAGTGATAGCGGAGGGCTGGACGGGAAGGTGGTGTGTAGCGGTGACAGTGATAGCGGAGGGCTGGATGGGAAGGTGGTGTGTAGCGGTGACAATGATAGCGGAGGTCTGGACGGGGAGGTGGTGTGTAGCGGTGAGTGACAGTGATAGCGGAGGTCTGGACGGGGAGGTGGTATGTAGCGGTGAGAGTGATAGCGGAGGTCTGGACGGGGAGGTGGTGTGTAGCGGTGACAGTGATAGCGGAGGTCTGGACGGGGAGGTGGTGTGTAGCGGTGAGCGTGATAGCGGAGGTCTGGACGGTGAGGTGGTGTGTAGCGGTGACAGTGATAGCGGAGGTCCGGACGGGGAGGTGGTGTGTAGCGGCGAGAGTGATAGCAGAGGGCTGGACGGGGAGGTGGTGCGTAGCGGTGAGTGACAGTGACAGCGGAGGTCTGGACGGGGAGGTGGTGTGTAGCGGTGAGTGACAGTGATAGCGGAGGTCTGGACGGGGAGGTGGTGTGTAGCGGTGACAGTGAGAGCGGAGGTTTGGACGGGGAGGTGGTGTGTAGCGGTGAGAGTGATAGCGGAGGTCTGGACGGGGAAGTGGTATGTAGCGGTGACAGTGATAGCGGAGGTCTGGACGGGGAGGTGGTGTGTAGCGGTGACAGTGATAGCGGAGGTCTGGACCGGGAGGTGGTGTGTAGCGGTGACAGTGATAGCGGAGGTCTGGACGGGGAGGTGGTGTGTAGCCGTGAGTGACAGTGAAAGCGGATGTCTGGACGGGGAGGTGGTGTGTCGCGGTGACAGTGATAGCGGAGGTCTGGACGGGGAGGTGGTGTGTAGCGGTGACAGTGATAGCAGAGGTCTGGACGGGGAGGTGGTGTGTAGCGGTGACAGTGATAGCGGAGGTCTGGACGGGGAGGTGGTGTGTAGCGGTGACAGTGATAGCGGAGGTCTGGACGGGGAGGTGGTGTGTAGCGGTGAGTGACAGTGATAGCGGAGGTCTGGACGGGGAGGTGGTATGTAGCGGTGACAGTGACAGCGGAGGGCTGGACGGGAAGGCGGTGTGTAGCGGTGACAGTGATAGCGGAGGGCTGGACGGGGAGGTGGTGTGTAGCGGTGACAGTGATAGCAGAGGGCTGGACGGGGGGGTGGTGTGTAGCGGTGAGTGACAGTGATAGCGGAGGTCTGGACGGGGAGGTGGTGTGTAGCGTTGAGTGACAGTGATAGCGGAGGTCTGGACGGGGAGGTGGTGTGTACAGGTGAGTGACAGTGATAGCGGAAGTCTGGACGGGGAGGTGGTATGTAGCGGTGAGAGTGATAGCGGAGGTCTGGACGGGGAGGTGGTGTGTAGCGGTGACAGTGATAGCGGAGGTCTGGACGGGGAGGTGGTGTGTAGCGGTGAGTGACAGTGATAGCGGAGGACTGGACGGGGAGGTGGTGTGTAGCGGTGACAGTGAGAGCGGAGGTCTGGACGGGGAGGTGGTGTGTAGCGGTGACAGTGAGAGCGGAGGTCTGGACGGGGAGGTGGTGTGTAGCGGTGAGAGTGATAGCGGAGGGCTGGACGGGGAGGTGGTGTGTAGCGGTGAGTGACAGTGATAGCGGAGGTCTGGACGGGGAGGTGGTGTGTAGCGGTGACCGTGATAGCGGAGGTCTGGACGGGGAGGTGGTGTGTAGCGGTGAGTGACAGTGATAGCGGAGGTCTGGACGGGGAGGTGGTGTGTCGCGGTGACAGTGATAGCGGAGGTCTGGACGGGGAGGTGGTGTGTAGCGGTGACAGTGATAGCGGAGGTCTGGACGGGGAGGTGGTGTGTAGCGGTGACAGTGATAGCGGAGGTCTGGACGGGGAGGTGGTGTGTAGCGGTGACAGTGATAGCGGAGGTCTGGACGGGGAGGTGGTGTGTAGCGGTGACAGTGATAGCGGAGGTCTGGACGGGGAGGTGGTGTGTAGCGGTGAGTGACAGTGATAGCGGAGGTCTGGACGGGGAGGTGGTATGTAGCGGTGACAGTGATAGCGGAGGGCTGGACGGGGAGGTGGTGTGTAGCGGTGAGTGACAGTGATAGCGGAGGTCTGGACGGGGAGGTGGTCTGTAGCGGTGAGAGTGATAGCGGAGGTCTGGACGGGGAGGTGGTGTGTAGCGGTGGGAGTCATAGCGGAGGTCTCGACCGAGAGGTGGTGTGTAGCGGTGACAGTGATAGCGGAGGTCTGGACGGGGAGGTGGTGTGTAGCGGTGAGTGACAGTGAAAGCGGATGTCTGGACGGGGAGGTGGTGTGTCGCGGTGACAGTGATAGCGGAGGTCTGGACGGGGAGGTGGTGTGTAGCGGTGACAGTGATAGCGGAGGTCTGGACGGGGAGGTGGTGTGTAGCGGTGACAGTGATAGCGGAGGGCTGGACGGGGAGGTGGTGTGTAGCGGTGACAGTGATAGCGGAGGTCTGGACGGGGAGGTGGTGTGTAGCGGTGACAGTGATAGCGGAGGGCTGGACGGGGAGGTGGGGTGTAGCGGTCAGCGTGATAGCGGAGGTCTGGACGGGGAAGTGGTGTGTAGCGGTGACAGTGATAGCGGAGGGCTGGACGGGGGGGTGGTGTGTAGCGGTGAGTGACAGTGATAGCGGAGGTCTGGACGGGGAGGTGGTGTGTAGCGGTGAGTGACAGTGATAGCGGAGGTCTGGACGGGGAGGTGGTGTGTATAGGTGAGTGACAGTGATAGCGGAAGTCTGGACGGGGAGGTGGTGTGTAGCGGTGAGAGTGATAGCGGAGGTCTGGACGGGGAGGTGGTGTGTAGCGGTGAGTGACAGTGATAGCGGAGGTCTGGACGGGGAGGTGGTATGTAGCGGTGACAGTGATAGCGGAGGTCTGGACGGGGAGGTGGTGTGTAGCGGTGACAGTGATAGCGGAGGACTGGACGGGGAGGTGGTGTGTAGCGGTGAGCGTGATAGCGGAGATCTGGACGGGGAGGTGGTGTGTAGCGGTGACAGTGAGAGCGGAGGTCTGGACGGGGAGGTGGTGTGTAGCGGTGAGAGTGATAGGGGAGGGCTGGACGGGGAGGTGGTGTGTAGCGGTGAGTGACAGTGATAGCGGAGGTCTGGACGGGGAGGTGGTGTGTAGCGGTGACAGTGATAGCGGAGGTCTGGACGGGGAGGTGGTGTGTAGCGGTGAGTGACAGTGATAGCGGAGGTCTGGACGGGGAGGTGGTGTGTCGCGGTGACAGTGATAGCGGAGGTCTGGACGGGGAGGTGGTGTGTAGCGGTGACAGTGATAGCGGAGGGCTGGACGGGGAGGTGGTGTGTAGCGGTGAGTGACAGTGATAGCGGAGGTCTGGACGGGGAGGTGGTCTGTAGCGGTGAGAGTGATAGCGGAGGTCTGGACGGGGAGGTGGTGTGTAGCGGTGGGAGTCATAGCGGAGGTCTGGACCGAGAGGTGGTGTGTAGCGGTGACAGTGATAGCGGAGGTCTGGACGGGGAGGTGGTGTGTAGCGGTGAGTGACAGTGAAAGCGGATGTCTGGACGGGGAGGTGGTGTGTCGCGGTGACAGTGATAGCGGAGGTCTGGACGGGGAGGTGGTGTGTAGCGGTGACAGTGATAGCGGAGGTCTGGACGGGGAGGTGGTGTGTAGCGGTGACAGTGATAGCGGAGGGCTGGACGGGGAGGTGGTGTGTAGCGGTGACAGTGATAGCGGAGGTCTGGACGGGGAGGTGGTGTGTAGCGGTGACAGTGATAGCGGAGGGCTGGACGGGGAGGTGGGGTGTAGCGGTCAGAGTGATAGCGGAGGTCTGGACGGGGAAGTGGTGTGTAGCGGTGACAGTGATAGCGGAGGGCTGGACGGGGGGGTGGTGTGTAGCGGTGAGTGACAGTGATAGCGGAGGTCTGGACGGGGAGGTGGTGTGTAGCGGTGAGTGACAGTGATAGCGGAGGTCTGGACGGGGAGGTGGTGTGTATAGGTGAGTGACAGTGATAGCGGAAGTCTGGACGGGGAGGTGGTGTGTAGCGGTGAGAGTGATAGCGGAGGTCTGGACGGGGAGGTGGTGTGTAGCGGTGAGTGACAGTGATAGCGGAGGTCTGGACGGGGAGGTGGTATGTAGCGGTGACAGTGATAGCGGAGGTCTGGACGGGGAGGTGGTGTGTAGCGGTGACAGTGATAGCGGAGGACTGGACGGGGAGGTGGTGTGTAGCGGTGAGCGTGATAGCGGAGATCTGGACGGGGAGGTGGTGTGTAGCGGTGACAGTGAGAGCGGAGGTCTGGACGGGGAGGTGGTGTGTAGCGGTGAGAGTGATAGGGGAGGGCTGGACGGGGAGGTGGTGTGTAGCGGTGAGTGACAGTGATAGCGGAGGTCTGGACGGGGAGGTGGTGTGTAGCGGTGACAGTGATAGCGGAGGTCTGGACGGGGAGGTGGTGTGTAGCGGTGAGTGACAGTGATAGCGGAGGTCTGGACGGGGAGGTGGTGTGTCGCGGTGACAGTGATAGCGGAGGTCTGGACGGGGAGGTGGTGTGTAGCGGTGACAGTGATAGCGGAGGTCTGGACGGGGAGGTGGTGTGTAGCGGTGACAGTGATAGCGGAGGCCTGGACGGGGAGGTGGTGTGTAGCGGTGAGTGACAGTGATAGCGGAGGTCTGGACGGGGAGGTGGTGTGTAGCGGTGAGAGTTATAGCGGAGGTCTGGACGGGGAGGTGGTGTGTAGCGGTGAGTGACAGTGATAGCGGAGGTCTGGACGGGGAGGTGGTATGTAGCGGTAACAGTGATAGCGGAGGTCTGGACGGGGAGGTGGTGTGTAGCGGTGACAGTGATAGCGGAGGTCTGGACGGGGAGGTGGTGTGTAGCGGTGACAGTGATAGCGGAGGTCTGGACGGGGAGGTGGTATGTAGCGGTGAGAGTGATAGCGGAGGTCTGGACGGGGAGGTGGTGTGTAGCGGTGAGTGACAGTGATAGCGGAGGTCTGGTCGGGGAGGTGGTGTGTAGCGGTGAGTGACAGTGATAGCGGAGGTCTTGACGGGGAGGTGGTATGTAGCGGTGAGAGTGATAGCGGAGGTCTGGACGGGGAGGTAGTGTGTAGCGGTGAGTGACAGTGATAGCGGAGGTCTGGACGGGGAGGTGGTATGTAGCGGTGAGAGTGATAGCGGAGGGCTGGACGGGGAGGTGGTGTGTAGCGGTGACGGTGATAGCGGAGGTCTGGACGGGGAGGTGGTGTGTAGCGGTGACAGTGATAGCGGAGGTCTGGACGGGGAGGTGGTGTGTAGCGGTGAGAGTGATAGCGGAGGGCTGGACGGGGAGGTGGTGTGTAGCGGTGAGTGACAGTGATAGCGGAGGTCTGGACGGAGAGGTGGCGTGTAGCGGTGAGTGACAGTGATAGCGGAGGTCTGGACGGGGAGGTGGTGTGTAGCGGTGACAGTGATAGCGGAGGTCTGGACGGGGAGGTGGTGTGTAGCGGTGAGTGACAGTGATAGCGGAGGTCTGGACGGGGAGGTGGTGTTTAGCGGTGACAGTGATAGCGGAGGTCTGGACGCGGAGGTGGTGTGTAGCGGTGAGAGTGATAGCGGAGGGCTGGACAGGGAGGTGGTGTGTAGCGGTGAGTGACAGTGGTAGCGGAGGTCGGGACGGGGAGGTGGTGTGTAGCGGTGACAGTGATAGCGGAGGTCTGGACGGGGAGGTGGTGTGTAGCGGTGAGAGTGATAGCGGAGGTCTGGACGGGGAGGTGATGTGTAGCGGTGACAGTGATAGCGGAGGTCTGGACGGGGAGGTGGTGTGTAGCGGTGACAGTGATAGCGGAGGGCTGGACGGGAAGGTGGTGTGTAGCGGTGACAGTGATAGCGGAGGGCTGGATGGGAAGGTGGTGTGTAGCGGTGACAATGATAGCGGAGGTCTGGACGGGGAGGTGGTGTGTAGCGGTGAGTGACAGTGATAGCGGAGGTCTGGACGGGGAGGTGGTATGTAGCGGTGAGAGTGATAGCGGAGGTCTGGACGGGGAGGTGGTGTGTAGCGGTGACAGTGATAGCGGAGGTCTGGACGGGGAGGTGGTGTGTAGCGGTGAGCGTGATAGCGGAGGTCTGGACGGTGAGGTGGTGTGTAGCGGTGACAGTGATAGCGGAGGTCCGGACGGGGAGGTGGTGTGTAGCGGCGAGAGTGATAGCAGAGGGCTGGACGGGGAGGTGGTGCGTAGCGGTGAGTGACAGTGACAGCGGAGGTCTGGACGGGGAGGTGGTGTGTAGCGGTGAGTGACAGTGATAGCGGAGGTCTGGACGGGGAGGTGGTGTGTAGCGGTGACAGTGAGAGCGGAGGTTTGGACGGGGAGGTGGTGTGTAGCGGTGAGAGTGATAGCGGAGGTCTGGACGGGGAAGTGGTATGTAGCGGTGACAGTGATAGCGGAGGTCTGGACGGGGAGGTGGTGTGTAGCGGTGACAGTGATAGCGGAGGTCTGGACCGGGAGGTGGTGTGTAGCGGTGACAGTGATAGCGGAGGTCTGGACGGGGAGGTGGTGTGTAGCCGTGAGTGACAGTGAAAGCGGATGTCTGGACGGGGAGGTGGTGTGTCGCGGTGACAGTGATAGCGGAGGTCTGGACGGGGAGGTGGTGTGTAGCGGTGACAGTGATAGCAGAGGTCTGGACGGGGAGGTGGTGTGTAGCGGTGACAGTGATAGCGGAGGTCTGGACGGGGAGGTGGTGTGTAGCGGTGACAGTGATAGCGGAGGTCTGGACGGGGAGGTGGTGTGTAGCGGTGAGTGACAGTGATAGCGGAGGTCTGGACGGGGAGGTGGTATGTAGCGGTGACAGTGACAGCGGAGGGCTGGACGGGAAGGCGGTGTGTAGCGGTGACAGTGATAGCGGAGGGCTGGACGGGGAGGTGGTGTGTAGCGGTGACAGTGATAGCAGAGGGCTGGACGGGGGGGTGGTGTGTAGCGGTGAGTGACAGTGATAGCGGAGGTCTGGACGGGGAGGTGGTGTGTAGCGTTGAGTGACAGTGATAGCGGAGGTCTGGACGGGGAGGTGGTGTGTACAGGTGAGTGACAGTGATAGCGGAAGTCTGGACGGGGAGGTGGTGTGTAGCGGTGAGAGTGATAGCGGAGGTCTGGACGGGGAGGTGGTGTGTAGCGGTGAGAGTGATAGCGGAGGTCTGGACGGGGAGGTGGTGTGTAGCGGTGAGTGACAGTGATAGCGGAGGACTGGACGGGGAGGTGGTGTGTAGCGGTGACAGTGAGAGCGGAGGTCTGGACGGGGAGGTGGTGTGTAGCGGTGACAGTGAGAGCGGAGGTCTGGACGGGGAGGTGGTGTGTAGCGGTGAGAGTGATAGCGGAGGGCTGGACGGGGAGGTGGTGTGTAGCGGTGAGTGACAGTGATAGCGGAGGTCTGGACGGGGAGGTGGTGTGTAGCGGTGACCGTGATAGCGGAGGTCTGGACGGGGAGGTGGTGTGTAGCGGTGAGTGACAGTGATAGCGGAGGTCTGGACGGGGAGGTGGTGTGTCGCGGTGACAGTGATAGCGGAGGTCTGGACGGGGAGGTGGTGTGTAGCGGTGACAGTGATAGCGGAGGTCTGGACGGGGAGGTGGTGTGTAGCGGTGACAGTGATAGCGGAGGTCTGGACGGGGAGGTGGTGTGTAGCGGTGACAGTGATAGCGGAGGTCTGGACGGGGAGGTGGTGTGTAGCGGTGAGTGACAGTGATAGCGGAGGTCTGGACGGGG
This sequence comes from Arenicola marina, assembly GCA_964019135.1. Taxonomy (NCBI): domain Eukaryota; kingdom Metazoa; phylum Annelida; class Polychaeta; family Arenicolidae; genus Arenicola; species Arenicola marina. The sequence goes on from OZ025248.1 coordinate 72,478,872, forward strand.
AGGTGGTATGTAGCGGTGACAGTGATAGCGGAGGGCTGGACGGGGAGGTGGTGTGTAGCGGTGAGTGACAGTGATAGCGGAGGTCTGGACGGGGAGGTGGTCTGTAGCGGTGAGAGTGATAGCGGAGGTCTGGACGGGGAGGTGGTGTGTAGCGGTGGGAGTCATAGCGGAGGTCTGGACCGAGAGGTGGTGTGTAGCGGTGACAGTGATAGCGGAGGTCTGGACGGGGAGGTGGTGTGTAGCGGTGAGTGACAGTGAAAGCGGATGTCTGGACGGGGAGGTGGTGTGTCGCGGTGACAGTGATAGCGGAGGTCTGGACGGGGAGGTGGTGTGTAGCGGTGACAGTGATAGCGGAGGTCTGGACGGGGAGGTGGTGTGTAGCGGTGACAGTGATAGCGGAGGGCTGGACGGGGAGGTGGTGTGTAGCGGTGACAGTGATAGCGGAGGTCTGGACGGGGAGGTGGTGTGTAGCGGTGACAGTGATAGCGGAGGGCTGGACGGGGAGGTGGGGTGTAGCGGTCAGAGTGATAGCGGAGGTCTGGACGGGGAAGTGGTGTGTAGCGGTGACAGTGATAGCGGAGGGCTGGACGGGGGGGTGGTGTGTAGCGGTGAGTGACAGTGATAGCGGAGGTCTGGACGGGGAGGTGGTATGTAGCGGTGACAGTGATAGCGGAGGTCTGGACGGGGAGGTGGTGTGTAGCGGTGACAGTGATAGCGGAGGACTGGACGGGGAGGTGGTGTGTAGCGGTGAGCGTGATAGCGGAGATCTGGACGGGGAGGTGGTGTGTAGCGGTGACAGTGAGAGCGGAGGTCTGGACGGGGAGGTGGTGTGTAGCGGTGAGAGTGATAGGGGAGGGCTGGACGGGGAGGTGGTGTGTAGCGGTGAGTGACAGTGATAGCGGAGGTCTGGACGGGGAGGTGGTGTGTAGCGGTGACAGTGATAGCGGAGGTCTGGACGGGGAGGTGGTGTGTAGCGGTGAGTGACAGTGATAGCGGAGGTCTGGACGGGGAGGTGGTGTGTAGCGGTGAGTGACAGTGATAGCGGAGGTCTGGACGGGGAGGTGGTGTGTATAGGTGAGTGACAGTGATAGCGGAAGTCTGGACGGGGAGGTGGTGTGTAGCGGTGAGAGTGATAGCGGAGGTCTGGACGGGGAGGTGGTGTGTAGCGGTGAGTGACAGTGATAGCGGAGGTCTGGACGGGGAGGTGGTATGTAGCGGTGACAGTGATAGCGGAGGTCTGGACGGGGAGGTGGTGTGTAGCGGTGACAGTGATAGCGGAGGACTGGACGGGGAGGTGGTGTGTAGCGGTGAGCGTGATAGCGGAGATCTGGACGGGGAGGTGGTGTGTAGCGGTGACAGTGAGAGCGGAGGTCTGGACGGGGAGGTGGTGTGTAGCGGTGAGAGTGATAGGGGAGGGCTGGACGGGGAGGTGGAGTGTAGCGGTGAGTGACAGTGATAGCGGAGGTCTGGACGGGGAGGTGGTGTGTAGCGGTGACAGTGATAGCGGAGGTCTGGACGGGGAGGTGGTGTGTAGCGGTGAGTGACAGTGATAGCGGAGGTCTGGACGGGGAGGTGGTGTGTCGCGGTGACAGTGATAGCGGAGGTCTGGACGGGGAGGTGGTGTGTAGCGGTGACAGTGATAGCGGAGGTCTGGACGGGGAGGTGGTGTGTAGCGGTGACAGTGATAGCGGAGGCCTGGACGGGGAGGTGGTGTGTAGCGGTGAGTGACAGTGATAGCGGAGGTCTGGACGGGGAGGTGGTGTGTAGCGGTGAGAGTTATAGCGGAGGTCTGGACGGGGAGGTGGTGTGTAGCGGTGAGTGACAGTGATAGCGGAGGTCTGGACGGGGAGGTGGTATGTAGCGGTAACAGTGATAGCGGAGGTCTGGACGGGGAGGTGGTGTGTAGCGGTGACAGTGATAGCGGAGGTCTGGACGGGGAGGTGGTGTGTAGCGGTGAGTGTGATAGCGGAGGTCTGGACGGGGAGGTGGTGTGTAGCGGTGACAGTGATAGCGGAGGTCTGGACGGGGAGGTGGTGTGTAGCGGTGAGAGTGATAGCGGAGGGCTGGACGGGGAGGTGGGGTGTAGCGGTGAGTGACAGTGATAGCGGAGGTCTGGACGGGGAGGTGGTGTGTAGCGGTGAGTGACAGTGATAGCGGAAGTCTGGACGGGGAGGTGGTGTGTCGCGGTGACAGTGATAGCGGAGGTCTGGACGGGGAGGTGGTGTGTAGCGGTGACAGTGATAGCGGAGGTCTGGACGGGGAGGTGGTGTGTAGCGGTGACAGTGATAGCGGAGGTCTGGACGGGGAGGTGGTGTGTAGCGGTGACAGTGATAGCGGAGGTCTGGACGGGGAGGTGGTGTGTAGCGGTGAGTGACAGTGATAGCGGAGGTCTGGACGGGGAGGTGGTGTGTCGCGGTGACAGTGATAGCGGAGGTCTGGACGGGGAGGTGGTGTGTAGCGGTGACAGTGATAGCGGAGGTCTGGACGGGGAGGTGGTGTGTAGCGGTGACAGTGATAGCGGAGGTCTGGACGGGGAGGTGGTGTGTAGCGGTGACAGTGATAGCGGAGGTCTGGACGGGGAGGTGGTGTGTATAGGTGAGTGACAGTGATAGCGGAAGTCTGGACGGGGAGGTGGTGTGTAGCGGTGAGAGTGATAGCGGAGGTCTGGACGGGGAGGTGATGTGTAGCGGTGAGAGTGATAGCGGAGGTCTGGACGGGGAGGTGGTGTGTAGCGGTGAGTGACAGTGATAGCGGAGGTCTGGACGGGGAGGTGGTATGTAGCGGTGACAGTGATAGCGGAGGTCTGGACGGGGAGGTGGTGTGTAGCGGTGACAGTGATAGCGGAGGACTGGACGGGGAGGTGGTGTGTAGCGGTGAGCGTGATAGCGGAGATCTGGACGGGGAGGTGGTGTGTAGCGGTGACAGTGAGAGCGGAGGTCTGGACGGGGAGGTGGTGTGTAGCGGTGAGAGTGATAGGGGAGGGCTGGACGGGGAGGTGGTGTGTAGCGGTGAGTGACAGTGATAGCGGAGGTCTGGACGGGGAGGTGGTGTGTAGCGGTGACAGTGATAGCGGAGGTCTGGACGGGGAGGTGGTGTGTAGCGGTGAGTGACAGTGATAGCGGAGGTCTGGACGGGGAGGTGGTGTGTCGCGGTGACAGTGATAGCGGAGGTCTGGACGGGGAGGTGGTGTGTAGCGGTGACAGTGATAGCGGAGGTCTGGACGGGGAGGTGGTGTGTAGCGGTGACAGTGATAGCGGAGGCCTGGACGGGGAGGTGGTGTGTAGCGGTGAGTGACAGTGATAGCGGAGGTCTGGACGGGGAGGTGGTGTGTAGCGGTGAGAGTTATAGCGGAGGTCTGGACGGGGAGGTGGTGTGTAGCGGTGAGTGACAGTGATAGCGGAGGTCTGGACGGGGAGGTGGTATGTAGCGGTGACAGTGATAGCGGAGGTCTGGACGGGGAGGTGGTGTGTAGCGGTGACAGTGATAGCGGAGGTCTGGACGGGGAGGTGGTGTGTAGCGGTGAGTGTGATAGCGGAGGTCTGGACGGGGAGGTGGTGTGTAGCGGTGAGAGTGATAGCGGAGGTCTGGACGGGGAGGTGGTGTGTAGCGGTGAGTGACAGTGATAGCGGAGGTCTGGACGGGGAGGTGGTGTGTAGCGGTGACAGTGATAGCGGAGGTCTGGACGGGGAGGTGGTGTGTAGCGGTGAGTGACAGTGATAGCGGAGGTCTGGACGGGGAGGTGGTGTGTAGCGGTGACAGTGATAGCGGAGGTCTGGACGGGGAGGTGGTGTGTAGCGGTGAGAGTGATAGCGGAGGGCTGGACGGGGAGGTGGGGTGTAGCGGTGAGTGACAGTGATAGCGGAGGTCTGGACGGGGAGGTGGTGTGTAGCGGTGAGTGACAGTGATAGCGGAGGTCTGGACGGGGAGGTGGTGTGTCGCGGTGACAGTGATAGCGGAGGTCTGGACGGGGAGGTGGTGTGTAGCGGTGACAGTGATAGCGGAGGTCTGGACGGGGAGGTGGTGTGTAGCGGTGACAGTGATAGCGGAGGTCTGGACGGGGAGGTGGTGTGTAGCGGTGACAGTGATAGCGGAGGTCTGGACGGGGAGGTGGTGTGTAGCGGTGAGTGACAGTGATAGCGGAGGTCTGGACGGGGAGGTGGTGTGTAGCGGTGAAAGTGACAGCGGAGGGCTGGACGGGAAGGTGGTGTGTAGCGGTGACAGTGATAGCGGAGGGCTGGACGGGGAGGTGGTGTGTAGCGGTGACAGTGATAGCAGAGGTCTGGACGGGGAGGTGGTGTGTAGCGGTGACAGTGATAGCGGAGGGCTGGACGGGGAGGTGGGGTGTAGCGGTCAGAGTGATAGCGGAGGTCTGGACGGGGAAGTGGTGTGTAGCGGTGACAGTGATAGCGGAGGGCTGGACGGGGGGGTGGTGTGTAGCGGTGAGTGACAGTGATAGCGGAGGTCTGGACGGGGAGGTGGTGTGTAGCGGTGAGTGACAGTGATAGCGGAGGTCTGGACGGGGAGGTGGTGTGTAGCGGTGAGAGTGATAGCGGAGGTCTGGACGGGGAGGTGGTGTGTAGCGGTGAGAGTGATAGCGGAGGTCTGGACGGGGAGGTGGTGTGTAGCGGTGAGAGTGATAGCGGAGGTCTGGACGGGGAGGTGGTGTGTAGCGGTGAGTGACAGTGATAGCGGAGGTCTGGACGGGGAGGTGGTATGTAGCGGTGACAGTGATAGCGGAGGCCTGGACGGGGAGATGGTGTGTAGCGGTGACAGTGATAGCGGAGGACTGGACGGGGAGGTGGTGTGTAGCGGTGAGCGTGATAGCGGAGATCTGGACGGGGAGGTGGTGTGTAGCGGTGACAGTGAGAGCGGAGGTCTGGACGGGGAGGTGGTGTGTAGCGGTGAGAGTGATAGCGGAGGGCTGGACGGGGAGGTGGTGTGTAGCGGTGAGTGACAGTGATAGCGGAGGTCTGGACGGGGAGGTGGTGTGTAGCGGTGACCGTGATAGCGGAGGTCTGGACGGGGAGGTGGTGTGTAGCGGTGAGTGACAGTGATAGCGGAGGTCTGGACGGGGAGGTGGTGTGTCGCGGTGACAGTGATAGCGGAGGTCTGGACGGGGAGGTGGTGTGTAGCGGCGACAGTGATAGCGGAGGTCTGGACGGGGAGGTGGTGTGTAGCGGTGAGAGTGATAGCGGAGGTCTGGACGGGGAGGTGGTGTGTAGCGGTGACAGTGATAGCGTAGGTCTGGACGGGGAGGTGGTGTGTAGCGGTGACAGTGATAGCGGAGGTCTGGACGGGGAGGTGGTGTGTAGCGGTGAGTGACAGTGATAGCGGAGGTCTGGACGGGGAGGTGGTATGTAGCGGTGACAGTGATAGCGGAGGGCTGGACGGGGAGGTGGTGTGTAGCGGTGAGTGACAGTGATAGCGGAGGTCTGGACGGGGAGGTGGTCTGTAGCGGTGAGAGTGATAGCGGAGGTCTGGACGGGGAGGTGGTGTGTAGCGGTGGGAGTGATAGCGGAGTTCTGGACCGGGAGGTGGTGTGTAGCGGTGACAGTGATAGCGGAGGTCTGGACGGGGAGGTGGTGTGTAGCGGTGAGTGACAGTGAAAGCGGATGTCTGGACGGGGAGGTGGTGTGTCGCGGTGACAGTGATAGCGGAGGTCTGGACGGGGAGGTGGTGTGTAGCGGTGACAGTGATAGCGGAGGTCTGGACGGAGAGGTGGTGTGTAGCGGTGACAGTGATAGCGGAGGGCTGGACGGGGAGGTGGTGTGTAGCGGTGACAGTGATAGCGGAGGTCTGGACGGGGAGGTGGTGTGTAGCGGTCAGAGTGATAGCGGAGGTCTGGACGGGGAAGTGGTGTGTAGCGGTGACAGTGATAGCGGAGGGCTGGACGGGGGGGTGGTGTGTAGCGGTGAGTGACAGTGATAGCGGAGGTCTGGACGGGGAGGTGGTGTGTAGCGGTGAGTGACAGTGATAGCGGAGGTTTGGACGGGGAGGTGGTGTGTATAGGTGAGTGACAGTGATAGCGGAAGTCTGGACGGGGAGGTGGTGTGTAGCGGTGAGAGTGATAGCGGAGGTCTGGACGGGGAGGTGGTGTGTAGCGGTGAGAGTGATAGCGGAGGTCTGGACGGGGAGGTGGTGTGTAGCGGTGAGTGACAGTGATAGCGGAGGTCTGGACGGGGAGGTGGTATGTAGCGGTGACAGTGATTGCGGAGGTCTGGACGGGGAGGTGGTGTGTAGCGGTGACAGTGATAGCGGAGGACTGGACGGGGAAGTGGTGTGTAGCGGTGAGCGTGATAGCGGAGATCTGGACGGGGAGGTGGTGTGTAGCGGTGAGAGTGATAGCGGAGGTCTGGACGGGGAGGTGGTGTGTAGCGGTGACAGTGATAGCGGAGGTCTGGACGGGGAGGTGGTGTGTAGCGGTGACAGTGATAGCGGAGGGCTGGACGGGGAGGTGGGGTGTAGCGGTCAGAGTGATAGCGGAGGTCTGGACGGGGAAGTGGTGTGTAGCGGTGACAGTGATAGCGGAGGGCTGGACGGGGGGGTGGTGTGTAGCGGTGAGTGACAGTGATAGCGGAGGTCTGGACGGGGAGGTGGTGTGTAGCGGTGAGTGACAGTGATAGCGGAGGTCTGGACGGGGAGGTGGTGTGTATAGGTGAGTGACAGTGATAGCGGAAGTCTGGACGGGGAGGTGGTGTGTAGCGGTGAGAGTGATAGCGGAGGTCTGGACGGGGAGGTGGTGTGTAGCGGTGAGTGACAGTGATAGCGGAGGTCTGGACGGGGAGGTGGTATGTAGCGGTGACAGTGATAGCGGAGGTCTGGACGGGGAGGTGGTGTGTAGCGGTGACAGTGATAGCGGAGGACTGGACGGGGAGGTGGTGTGTAGCGGTGAGCGTGATAGCGGAGATCTGGACGGGGAGGTGGTGTGTAGCGGTGACAGTGAGAGCGGAGGTCTGGACGGGGAGGTGGTGTGTAGCGGTGAGAGTGATAGGGGAGGGCTGGACGGGGAGGTGGTGTGTAGCGGTGAGTGACAGTGATAGCGGAGGTCTGGACGGGGAGGTGGTGTGTAGCGGTGACAGTGATAGCGGAGGTCTGGACGGGGAGGTGGTGTGTAGCGGTGAGTGACAGTGATAGCGGAGGTCTGGACGGGGAGGTGGTGTGTCGCGGTGACAGTGATAGCGGAGGTCTGGACGGGGAGGTGGTGTGTAGCGGTGACAGTGATAGCGGAGGTCTGGACGGGGAGGTGGTGTGTAGCGGTGACAGTGATAGCGGAGGCCTGGACGGGGAGGTGGTGTGTAGCGGTGAGTGACAGTGATAGCGGAGGTCTGGACGGGGAGGTGGTGTGTAGCGGTGAGAGTTATAGCGGAGGTCTGGACGGGGAGGTGGTGTGTAGCGGTGAGTGACAGTGATAGCGGAGGTCTGGACGGGGAGGTGGTATGTAGCGGTAACAGTGATAGCGGAGGTCTGGACGGGGAGGTGGTGTGTAGCGGTGACAGTGATAGCGGAGGTCTGGACGGGGAGGTGGTGTGTAGCGGTGAGTGTGATAGCGGAGGTCTGGACGGGGAGGTGGTGTGTAGCGGTGACAGTGATAGCGGAGGTCTGGACGGGGAGGTGGTGTGTAGCGGTGAGAGTGATAGCGGAGGGCTGGACGGGGAGGTGGGGTGTAGCGGTGAGTGACAGTGATAGCGGAGGTCTGGACGGGGAGGTGGTGTGTAGCGGTGAGTGACAGTGATAGCGGAGGTCTGGACGGGGAGGTGGTGTGTCGCGGTGACAGTGATAGCGGAGGTCTGGACGGGGAGGTGGTGTGTAGCGGTGACAGTGATAGCGGAGGTCTGGACGGGGAGGTGGTGTGTAGCGGTGACAGTGATAGCGGAGGTCTGGACGGGGAGGTGGTGTGTAGCGGTGACAGTGATAGCGGAGGTCTGGACGGGGAGGTGGTGTGTAGCGGTGAGTGACAGTGATAGCGGAGGTCTGGACGGGGAGGTGGTGTGTCGCGGTGACAGTGATAGCGGAGGTCTGGACGGGGAGGTGGTGTGTAGCGGTGACAGTGATAGCGGAGGTCTGGACGGGGAGGTGGTGTGTAGCGGTGACAGTGATAGCGGAGGTCTGGACGGGGAGGTGGTGTGTAGCGGTGACAGTGATAGCGGAGGTCTGGACGGGGAGGTGGTGTGTATAGGTGAGTGACAGTGATAGCGGAAGTCTGGACGGGGAGGTGGTGTGTAGCGGTGAGAGTGATAGCGGAGGTCTGGACGGGGAGGTGATGTGTAGCGGTGAGAGTGATAGCGGAGGTCTGGACGGGGAGGTGGTGTGTAGCGGTGAGTGACAGTGATCGCGGAGGTCTGGACGGGGAGGTGGTATGTAGCGGTGACAGTGATAGCGTAGGTCTGGACGGGGAGGTGGTGTGTAGCGGTGACAGTGATAGCGGAGGTCTGGACGGGGAGGTGGTGTGTAGCGGTGAGTGACAGTGATAGCGGAGGTCTGGACGGGGAGGTGGTATGTAGCGGTGACAGTGATAGCGGAGGGCTGGACGGGGAGGTGGTGTGTAGCGGTGAGTGACAGTGATAGCGGAGGTCTGGACGGGGAGGTGGTCTGTAGCGGTGAGAGTGATAGCGGAGGTCTGGACGGGGAGGTGGTGTGTAGCGGTGGGAGTGATAGCGGAGTTCTGGACCGGGAGGTGGTGTGTAGCGGTGACAGTGATAGCGGAGGTCTGGACGGGGAGGTGGTGTGTAGCGGTGAGTGACAGTGAAAGCGGATGTCTGGACGGGGAGGTGGTGTGTCGCGGTGACAGTGATAGCGGAGGTCTGGACGGGGAGGTGGTGTGTAGCGGTGACAGTGATAGCGGAGGTCTGGACGGAGAGGTGGTGTGTAGCGGTGACAGTGATAGCGGAGGGCTGGACGGGGAGGTGGTGTGTAGCGGTGACAGTGATAGCGGAGGTCTGGACGGGGAGGTGGTGTGTAGCGGTCAGAGTGATAGCGGAGGTCTGGACGGGGAAGTGGTGTGTAGCGGTGACAGTGATAGCGGAGGGCTGGACGGGGGGGTGGTGTGTAGCGGTGAGTGACAGTGATAGCGGAGGTCTGGACGGGGAGGTGGTGTGTAGCGGTGAGTGACAGTGATAGCGGAGGTTTGGACGGGGAGGTGGTGTGTATAGGTGAGTGACAGTGATAGCGGAAGTCTGGACGGGGAGGTGGTGTGTAGCGGTGAGAGTGATAGCGGAGGTCTGGACGGGGAGGTGGTGTGTAGCGGTGAGAGTGATAGCGGAGGTCTGGACGGGGAGGTGGTGTGTAGCGGTGAGTGACAGTGATAGCGGAGGTCTGGACGGGGAGGTGGTATGTAGCGGTGACAGTGATAGCGGAGGTCTGGACGGGGAGGTGGTGTGTAGCGGTGACAGTGATAGCGGAGGACTGGACGGGGAAGTGGTGTGTAGCGGTGAGCGTGATAGCGGAGATCTGGACGGGGAGGTGGTGTGTAGCGGTGAGAGTGATAGCGGAGGTCTGGACGGGGAGGTGGTGTGTAGCGGTGACAGTGATAGCGGAGGTCTGGACGGGGAGGTGGTGTGTAGCGGTGACAGTGATAGCGGAGGGCTGGACGGGGAGGTGGGGTGTAGCGGTCAGAGTGATAGCGGAGGTCTGGACGGGGAAGTGGTGTGTAGCGGTGACAGTGATAGCGGAGGGCTGGACGGGGGGGTGGTGTGTAGCGGTGAGTGACAGTGATAGCGGAGGTCTGGACGGGGAGGTGGTGTGTAGCGGTGAGTGACAGTGATAGCGGAGGTCTGGACGGGGAGGTGGTGTGTATAGGTGAGTGACAGTGATAGCGGAAGTCTGGACGGGGAGGTGGTGTGTAGCGGTGAGAGTGATAGCGGAGGTCTGGACGGGGAGGTGGTGTGTAGCGGTGAGTGACAGTGATAGCGGAGGTCTGGACGGGGAGGTGGTATGTAGCGGTGACAGTGATAGCGGAGGTCTGGACGGGGAGGTGGTGTGTAGCGGTGACAGTGATAGCGGAGGACTGGACGGGGAGGTGGTGTGTAGCGGTGAGCGTGATAGCGGAGATCTGGACGGGGAGGTGGTGTGTAGCGGTGACAGTGAGAGCGGAGGTCTGGACGGGGAGGTGGTGTGTAGCGGTGAGAGTGATAGGGGAGGGCTGGACGGGGAGGTGGTGTGTAGCGGTGAGTGACAGTGATAGCGGAGGTCTGGACGGGGAGGTGGTGTGTAGCGGTGACAGTGATAGCGGAGGTCTGGACGGGGAGGTGGTGTGTAGCGGTGAGTGACAGTGATAGCGGAGGTCTGGACGGGGAGGTGGTGTGTCGCGGTGACAGTGATAGCGGAGGTCTGGACGGGGAGGTGGTGTGTAGCGGTGACAGTGATAGCGGAGGTCTGGACGGGGAGGTGGTGTGTAGCGGTGACAGTGATAGCGGAGGCCTGGACGGGGAGGTGGTGTGTAGCGGTGAGTGACAGTGATAGCGGAGGTCTGGACGGGGAGGTGGTGTGTAGCGGTGAGAGTTATAGCGGAGGTCTGGACGGGGAGGTGGTGTGTAGCGGTGAGTGACAGTGATAGCGGAGGTCTGGACGGGGAGGTGGTATGTAGCGGTAACAGTGATAGCGGAGGTCTGGACGGGGAGGTGGTGTGTAGCGGTGACAGTGATAGCGGAGGTCTGGACGGGGAGGTGGTGTGTAGCGGTGAGTGTGATAGCGGAGGTCTGGACGGGGAGGTGGTGTGTAGCGGTGACAGTGATAGCGGAGGTCTGGACGGGGAGGTGGTGTGTAGCGGTGAGAGTGATAGCGGAGGGCTGGACGGGGAGGTGGGGTGTAGCGGTGAGTGACAGTGATAGCGGAGGTCTGGACGGGGAGGTGGTGTGTAGCGGTGAGTGACAGTGATAGCGGAGGTCTGGACGGGGAGGTGGTGTGTCGCGGTGACAGTGATAGCGGAGGTCTGGACGGGGAGGTGGTGTGTAGCGGTGACAGTGATAGCGGAGGTCTGGACGGGGAGGTGGTGTGTAGCGGTGACAGTGATAGCGGAGGTCTGGACGGGGAGGTGGTGTGTAGCGGTGACAGTGATAGCGGAGGTCTGGACGGGGAGGTGGTGTGTAGCGGTGACAGTGATAGCGGAGGTCTGGACGGAGAGGTGGTGTGTAGCGGTGACAGTGATAGCGGAGGTCTGGACGGGGAGGTGGTGTGTAGCGGTGAGAGTGATAGCGGAGGGCTGGACGGGGAGGTGGGGTGTAGCGGTGAGTGACAGTGATAGCGGAGGTCTGGACGGGGAGGTGGTGTGTAGCGGTGAGTGACAGTGATAGCGGAGGTCTGGACGGGGAGGTGGTGTGTCGCGGTGACAGTGATAGCGGAGGTCTGGACGGGGAGGTGGTGTGTAGCGGTGACAGTGATAGCGGAGGTCTGGACGGGGAGGTGGTGTGTAGCGGTGACAGTGATAGCGGAGGTCTGGACGGGGAGGTGGTGTGTAGCGGTGACAGTGATAGCGGAGGTCTGGACGGGGAGGTGGTGTGTAGCGGTGAGTGACAGTGATAGCGGAGGTCTGGACGGGGAGGTGGTGTGTCGCGGTGACAGTGATAGCGGAGGTCTGGACGGGGAGGTGGTGTGTAGCGGTGACAGTGATAGCGGAGGTCTGGACGGGGAGGTGGTGTGTAGCGGTGACAGTGATAGCGGAGGTCTGGACGGGGAGGTGGTGTGTAGCGGTGACAGTGATAGCGGAGGTCTGGGCGGGGAGGTGGTGTGTATAGGTGAGTGACAGTGATAGCGGAAGTCTGGACGGGGAGGTGGTGTGTAGCGGTGAGAGTGATAGCGGAGGTCTGGACGGGGAGGTGATGTGTAGCGGTGAGAGTGATAGCGGAGGTCTGGACGGGGAGGTGGTGTGTAGCGGTGAGTGACAGTGATAGCGGAGGTCTGGACGGGGAGGTGGTATGTAGCGGTGACAGTGATAGCGGAGGTCTGGACGGGGAGGTGGTGTGTAGCGGTGACAGTGATAGCGGAGGACTGGACGGGGAGGTGGTGTGTAGCGGTGAGCGTGATAGCGGAGATCTGGACGGGGAGGTGGTGTGTAGCGGTGACAGTGAGAGCGGAGGTCTGGACGGGGAGGTGGTGTGTAGCGGTGAGAGTGATAGGGGAGGGCTGGACGGGGAGGTGGTGTGTAGCGGTGAGTGACAGTGATAGCGGAGGTCTGGACGGGGAGGTGGTGTGTAGCGGTGACAGTGATAGCGGAGGTCTGGACGGGGAGGTGGTGTGTAGCGGTGAGTGACAGTGATAGCGGAGGTCTGGACGGGGAGGTGGTGTGTCGCGGTGACAGTGATAGCGGAGGTCTGGACGGGGAGGTGGTGTGTAGCGGTGACAGTGATAGCGGAGGTCTGGACGGGGAGGTGGTGTGTAGCGGTGACAGTGATAGCGGAGGCCTGGACGGGGAGGTGGTGTGTAGCGGTGAGTGACAGTGATAGCGGAGGTCTGGACGGGGAGGTGGTGTGTAGCGGTGAGAGTTATAGCGGAGGTCTGGACGGGGAGGTGGTGTGTAGCGGTGAGTGACAGTGATAGCGGAGGTCTGGACGGGGAGGTGGTATGTAGCGGTGACAGTGATAGCGGAGGTCTGGACGTGGAGGTGGTGTGTAGCGGTGACAGTGATAGCGGAGGTCTGGACGGGGAGGTGGTGTGTAGCGGTGAGTGTGATAGCGGAGGTCTGGACGGGGAGGTGGTGTGTAGCGGTGACAGTGATAGCGGAGGTCTGGACGGGGAGGTGGTGTGTAGCGGTGAGTGACAGTGATAGCGGAGGTCTGGACGGGGAGGTGGTGTGTAGCGGTGACAGTGATAGCGGAGGTCTGGACGGGGAGGTGGTGTGTAGCGGTGAGTGACAGTGATAGCGGAGGTCTGGACGGGGAGGTGGTGTGTAGCGGTGACAGTGATAGCGGAGGTCTGGACGGGGAGGTGGTGTGTAGCGGTGAGAGTGATAGCGGAGGGCTGGACGGGGAGGTGGGGTGTAGCGGTGAGTGACAGTGATAGCGGAGGTCTGGACGGGGAGGTGGTGTGTAGCGGTGAGTGACAGTGATAGCGGAGGTCTGGACGGGGAGGTGGTGTGTCGCGGTGACAGTGATAGCGGAGGTCTGGACGGGGAGGTGGTGTGTAGCGGTGACAGTGATAGCGGAGGTCTGGACGGGGAGGTGGTGTGTAGCGGTGACAGTGATAGCGGAGGTCTGGACGGGGAGGTGGTGTGTAGCGGTGACAGTGATAGCGGAGGTCTGGACGGGGAGGTGGTGTGTAGCGGTGAGTGACAGTGATAGCGGAGGTCTGGACGGGGAGGTGGTGTGTAGCGGTGAAAGTGACAGCGGAGGGCTGGACGGGAAGGTGGTGTGTAGCGGTGACAGTGATAGCGGAGGGCTGGACGGGGAGGTGGTGTGTAGCGGTGACAGTGATAGCAGAGGTCTGGACGGGGAGGTGGTGTGTAGCGGTGACAGTGATAGCGGAGGGCTGGACGGGGAGGTGGGGTGTAGCGGTCAGAGTGATAGCGGAGGTCTGGACGGGGAAGTGGTGTGTAGCGGTGACAGTGATAGCGGAGGGCTGGACGGGGGGGTGGTGTGTAGCGGTGAGTGACAGTGATAGCGGAGGTCTGGACGGGGAGGTGGTGTGTAGCGGTGAGTGACAGTGATAGCGGAGGTCTGGACGGGGAGGTGGTGTGTAGCGGTGAGAGTGATAGCGGAGGTCTGGACGGGGAGGTGGTGTGTAGCGGTGAGAGTGATAGCGGAGGTCTGGACGAGGAGGTGGTGTGTAGCGGTGAGAGTGATAGCGGAGGTCTGGACGGGGAGGTGGTGTGTAGCGGTGAGTGACAGTGATAGCGGAGGTCTGGACGGGGAGGTGGTATGTAGCGGTGACAGTGATAGCGGAGGCCTGGACGGGGAGATGGTGTGTAGCGGTGACAGTGATAGCGGAGGACTGGACGGGGAGGTGGTGTGTAGCGGTGAGCGTGATAGCGGAGATCTGGACGGGGAGGTGGTGTGTAGCGGTGACAGTGAGAGCGGAGGTCTGGACGGGGAGGTGGTGTGTAGCGGTGAGAGTGATAGCGGAGGGCTGGACGGGGAGGTGGTGTGTAGCGGTGAGTGACAGTGATAGCGGAGGTCTGGACGGGGAGGTGGTGTGTAGCGGTGACCGTGATAGCGGAGGTCTGGACGGGGAGGTGGTGTGTAGCGGTGAGTGACAGTGATAGCGGAGGTCTGGACGGGGAGGTGGTGTGTCGCGGTGACAGTGATAGCGGAGGTCTGGACGGGGAGGTGGTGTGTAGCGGCGACAGTGATAGCGGAGGTCTGGACGGGGAGGTGGTGTGTAGCGGTGAGAGTGATAGCGGAGGTCTGGACGGGGAGGTGGTGTGTAGCGGTGACAGTGATAGCGTAGGTCTGGACGGGGAGGTGGTGTGTAGCGGTGACAGTGATAGCGGAGGTCTGGACGGGGAGGTGGTGTGTAGCGGTGAGTGACAGTGATAGCGGAGGTCTGGACGGGGAGGTGGTATGTAGCGGTGACAGTGATAGCGGAGGGCTGGACGGGGAGGTGGTGTGTAGCGGTGAGTGACAGTGATAGCGGAGGTCTGGACGGGGAGGTGGTCTGTAGCGGTGAGAGTGATAGCGGAGGTCTGGACGGGGAGGTGGTGTGTAGCGGTGGGAGTGATAGCGGAGTTCTGGACCGGGAGGTGGTGTGTAGCGGTGACAGTGATAGCGGAGGTCTGGACGGGGAGGTGGTGTGTAGCGGTGAGTGACAGTGAAAGCGGATGTCTGGACGGGGAGGTGGTGTGTCGCGGTGACAGTGATAGCGGAGGTCTGGACGGGGAGGTGGTGTGTAGCGGTGACAGTGATAGCGGAGGTCTGGACGGAGAGGTGGTGTGTAGCGGTGACAGTGATAGCGGAGGGCTGGACGGGGAGGTGGTGTGTAGCGGTGACAGTGATAGCGGAGGTCTGGACGGGGAGGTGGTGTGTAGCGGTCAGAGTGATAGCGGAGGTCTGGACGGGGAAGTGGTGTGTAGCGGTGACAGTGATAGCGGAGGGCTGGACGGGGGGGTGGTGTGTAGCGGTGAGTGACAGTGATAGCGGAGGTCTGGACGGGGAGGTGGTGTGTAGCGGTGAGTGACAGTGATAGCGGAGGTTTGGACGGGGAGGTGGTGTGTATAGGTGAGTGACAGTGATAGCGGAAGTCTGGACGGGGAGGTGGTGTGTAGCGGTGAGAGTGATAGCGGAGGTCTGGACGGGGAGGTGGTGTGTAGCGGTGAGAGTGATAGCGGAGGTCTGGACGGGGAGGTGGTGTGTAGCGGTGAGTGACAGTGATAGCGGAGGTCTGGACGGGGAGGTGGTATGTAGCGGTGACAGTGATAGCGGAGGTCTGGACGGGGAGGTGGTGTGTAGCGGTGACAGTGATAGCGGAGGACTGGACGGGGAAGTGGTGTGTAGCGGTGAGCGTGATAGCGGAGATCTGGACGGGGAGGTGGTGTGTAGCGGTGAGAGTGATAGCGGAGGTCTGGACGGGGAGGTGGTGTGTAGCGGTGAGTGACAGTGATAGCGGAGGTCTGGACGGGGAGGTGGTGTGTTGCGGTGACAGTGATAGCGGAGGTCTGGACGGGGAGGTGGTGTGTAGCGGTGAGTGACAGTGATAGCGGAGGGCTGGACGGGGAGGTGGTGTGTAGCGGTGACAGTGATAGCGGAGGTCTGGACGGGGAGGTGGTGTGTAGAGGTGAGTGACAGTGATAGCGGAAGTCTGGACGGGGAGGTGGTGTGTAGCGGTGAGAGTGATAGCGGAGATCTGGACGGGGAGGTGGTGTGTAGCGGTGAGAGTTATAGCGGAGGTCTGGACGGGGAGGTGGTGTGTAGCGGTGAGTGACAGTGATAGCGGAGGTCGGGACGGGGAGGTGGTGTGTAGCGGTGACAGTGATAGCGGAGGTCTGGACGGGGAGGTGGTGTGTAGCGGTGACAGTGATAGCGGAGGTCTGGACGGGGAGGTGGTGTGTAGCGGTGAGAGTGATACCGGAGGGCTGGACGGGGAGGTGGGGTGTAGCGGTGAGTGACAGTGATAGCGGAGGTCTGGACGGGGAGGTGGTGTGTAGCGGTGAGAGTGATAGCGGAGGCCTGGACGGGGAGGTGGTGTGTAGCGGTGAGTGACAGTGATAGCGGAGGTCTGGACGGGGAGGTGGTGTGTAGCGGTGAGTGACAGTGATCGCGGAGGTCTGGACGGGGAGGTGGTGTGTAGCGGTGACAGTGATAGCGGAGGTCTGGACGGGGAGGTGGTGTGTAGCGGTGACAGTGATAGCGGAGGTCTGGACGGGGAGGTAGTGTGTAGCGGTGAGTGACAGTGATAGCGGAGGTCAGGACGGGGAGGTGGTGTGTAGCGGTGACAGTGATAGCGGAGGTCTGGGCGGGGAGGTGGTGTGTAGCGGTGACAGTGATAGCGGAGGTCTGGACGGGGAGGTGGTGTGTAGCGGTGACAGTGATAGCGGAGGTCTGAATGGGGAGGTGGTGTGTAGCGGTGAGTGAC
This sequence comes from Arenicola marina, assembly GCA_964019135.1. Taxonomy (NCBI): domain Eukaryota; kingdom Metazoa; phylum Annelida; class Polychaeta; family Arenicolidae; genus Arenicola; species Arenicola marina. Next base: position 72,495,369 of record OZ025248.1, read on the forward strand.
AGTGATAGCGGAGGTCTGGACGGGGAGGTGGTGTGTAGCGGTCAGAGTGATAGCGGAGGGCTGGACGGGGAGGTGGTGTGTAGCGGTGAGTAACAGTGATAGCGGAGGTCTGGACGGGGAGGTGGTGTGTAGCGGTGAGTGACAGTGATAGCGGAGGTCTGGACGGGGAGGTGGTGTGTAGCGGTCAGAGTGATAGCGGAGGGCTGGACGGGGAGGTGGTGTGTAGCGGTGAGTGACAGTGATAGCGGAGGTCTGGACGGGGAGGTGGTGTGTAGCGGTGAGTGACAGTGATAGCGGAGGTCTGGACGGGGAGGTGGTGTGTCGCAGTGACAGTGATAGCGGAGGTCTGGACGGGGAGGTGGTGTGTAGCGGTGACAGTGATAGCGGAGGTCTGGACGGGGAGGTGGTGTGTAGCGGTGAGAGTGATAGCGGAGGTCTGGACGGGGAGGTGGTGTGTAGCGGTGACAGTGATAGCGGAGGTCTGGACGGGGAGGTGGTGTGTAGCGGTGACAGTGATAGCGGAGGTCTGGACGGGGAGGTGGTGTGTAGCGGTGAGTGACAGTGATAGCGGAGGTCTGGACGGGGAGGTGGTATGTAGCGGTGACAGTGATAGCGGAGGGCTGGACGGGGAGGTGGTGTGTAGCGGTGAGTGACAGTGATAGCGGAGGTCTGGACGGGGAGGTGGTCTGTAGCGGTGACAGTGATAGCCGAGGTCTGGACGGGGAGGTGGTGTGTAGCGGTGGGAGTGATAGCGGCGGTCTGGACCGGGAGGTGGTGTGTAGCGGTGACAGTGATAGCGGAGGTCTGGACGGGGAGGTGGTGTGTAGCGGTGAGTGACAGTGAAAGCGGATGTCTGGACGGGGAGGTGGTGTGTCGCGGTGACAGTGATAGCGGAGGTCTGGACGGGGAGGTGGTGTGTAGCGGTGACAGTGATAGCGGAGGTCTGGACGGGGAGGTGGTGTGTAGCGGTGACAGTGATAGCGGAGGGCTGGACGGGGAGGTGGTGTGTAGCGGTGACAGTGATAGCGGAGGTCTGGACGGGGAGGTGGTGTGTAGCGGTGACAGTGATAGCGGAGGGCTGGACGGGGAGGTGAGGTGTAGCGGTCAGAGTGATAGCGGAGGTCTGGACGGGGAGGTGGTGTGTAGCGGTGACAGTGATAGCGGAGGGCTGGACGGGGGGATGGTGTGTAGCGGTGAGTGACAGTGATAGCGGAGGTCTGGACGGGGAGGTGGTGTGTAGCGGTGAGCGACAGTGATAGCGGAGGTCTGGACGGGGAGGTGGTGTGTATAGGTGAGTGACAGTGATAGTGGAAGTCTGGACGGGGAGGTGGTGTGTAGCGGTGAGAGTGATAGCGGAGGTCTGGACGGGGAGGTGGTGTGTAGCGGTGAGAGTGATAGCGGAGGTCTGGACGGGGAGGTGGTGTGTAGCGGTGAGTGACAGTGATAGCGGAGGTCTGGACGGGGAGGTGGTGTGTAGCGGTGACAGTGATAGCGGAGGACTGGACGGGGAGGTGGTGTGTAGCGGTGAGCGTGATAGCGGAGATCTGGACGGGGAGGTGGTGTGTAGAGGTGACAGTGAGAGCGGAGGTCTGGACGGGGAGGTGGTGTGTAGCGGTGAGTGACAGTGATAGCGGAGGTCTGGACGGGGAGGTGGTATGTAGCGGTGACAGTGATAGCGGAGGTCTGGACGGGGAGGTGGTGTGTAGCGGTGACAGTGATAGCGGAGGTCTGGACGGGGAGGTGGTGTGTAGCGGTGAGTGTGATAGCGGAGGTCTGGACGGGGAGGTGGTGTGTAGCGGTGACAGTGAGAGCGGAGGTCTGGACGGGGAGGTGGTGTGTAGCGGTGAGAGTGATAGCGAAGGGCTGGACGGGGAGGTGGGGTGTAGCGGTGAGTGACAGTGATAGCGGAGGTCTGGACGGGGAGGTGGTGTGTAGCGGTGAGTGACAGTGATAGCGGAGGTCTGGACGGGGAGGTGGTGTGTCGCGGTGACAGTGATAGCGGAGGTCTGGACGGGGAGGTGGTGTGTAGCGGTGACAGTGATAGCGGAGGTCTGGACGGGGAGGTGGTGTGTAGCGGTGACAGTGATAGCGGAGGTCTGGACGGGGAGGTGGTGTGTAGCGGTGAGTGACAGTGATAGCGGAGGTCTGGACGGGGAGATGGTGTGTTGCGGTGACAGTGATAGCGGAGGTCTGGACGGGGAGGTGGTGTGTAGCGGTGACAGTGATAGCGGAGGTCTGGACGGGGAGGTAGTGTGTAGCGGTGAGTGACAGTGATAGCGGAGGTCAGGACGGGGAGGTGGTGTGTAGCGGTGACAGTGATGGCGGAGGGCTGGACGGGGAGGTGGTGTGTAGCGGTGACAGTGATAGCAGAGGTCTGGACGGGGAGGTGGTGTGTAGCGGTGACAGTGATAGCGGAGGGCTGGACGGGGAGGTGGGGTGTAGCGGTCAGAGTGATAGCGGAGGTCTGGACGGGGAGGTGGTGTGTAGCGGTGAGAGTGATAGCGGAGGGCTGGACGGGGAGGTGGTGTGTAGCGGTGAGTGACAGTGATAGCGGAGGTCTGGACGGGGAGGTGGTGTGTAGCGGTGAGTGACAGTGATAGCGGAGGTCTGGACGGGGAGGTGGTGTGTAGCGGTGAGTAACAGTGATCGCGGAGGTCTGGACGGGGAGGTGGTGTGTTGCGGTGACAGTGATAGCGGAGGTCTGGACGGGGAGGTGGTGTGTAGCGGTGAGTGACAGTGATCGCGGAGGTCTGGACGGGGAGGTGGTGTGTAGCGGTGACAGTGATAGCGGAGGTCTGGACGGGGAGATGGTGTGTAGCGGTGAGTGACAGTGATAGCGGAGGTCTGGACGGGGAGGTGGTGTGTTGCGGTGACAGTGATAGCGGAGGTCTGGACGGGGAGGTGGTGTGTAGCGGTGACAGTGATAGCGGAGGTCTGGAAGGGGAGGTAGTGTGTAGCGGTGAGTAACAGTGATAGCGGAGGTCAGGACGGGGAGGTGGTGTGTAGCGGTGACAGTGATAGCGGAGGTCTGGACGGGGAGGTGGTGTGTAACGGTGACAGTGATAGCGGAGGTCTGGACGGGGAGGTGGTGTGTAGCGGTGACAGTGATAGCGGAGGTCTGAATGGGGAGGTGGTGTGTAGCGGTGAGTGACAGTGATAGCGGAGGTCTGGACGGGGAGGTGGTGTGTAGCGGTCAGAGTGATAGCGGAGGTCTGGACGGGGAGGTGGTGTGTAGCGGTGGCAGTGATAGCGGAGGTCTGGACGGGGAGGTGGTGTTTAGCGGTGACAGTGATAGCGGAGGTCTGGACGGGGAGGTGGTGTGTAGCGGTGACAGTGATAGCGGAGGTCTGGACGGGGAGGTGGTGTGTAGCGGTGACAGTGATACCGGAGGTCTGGACGGGGAGGTGGTGTGTAGCGGTGACAGTGATAGCGGAGGTCTAGACGGGGAGGTGGTGTGTAGCGGTGAGTGACAGTGATAGCGGAGGTCTGGACGGGGAGGTGGTGTGTTGCGGTGACAGTGATAGCGGAGGTCTGGACGGGGAGGTGGTGTGTAGCGGTGAGTGACAGTGATAGCGGAGGGCTGGACGGGGAGGTGGTGTGTAGCGGTGACAGTGATAGCGGAGGTCTGGACGGGGAGGTGGTGTGTAGAGATGAGTGACAGTGATAGCGGAAGTCTGGACGGGGAGGTGGTGTGTAGCGGTGAGAGTGATAGCGGAGTTCTGGACGGGGAGGTGGTGTGTAGCGGTGAGAGTTATAGCGGAGGTCTGGACGGGGAGGTGGTGTGTAGCGGTGAGTGACAGTGATAGCGGAGGTCGGGACGGGGAGGTGGTATGTAGCGGTGACAGTGATAGCGGAGGTCTGGACGGGGAGGTGGTGTGTAGCGGTGACAGTGATAGCGGAGGTCTGGACGGGGAGGTGGTGTGTAGCGGTGAGAGTGATACCGGAGGGCTGGACGGGGAGGTGGGGTGTAGCGGTGAGTGACAGTGATAGCGGAGGTCTGGACGGGGAGGTGGTGTGTAGCGGTGAGTGACAGTGATAGCGGAGGTGTGGACGGGGAGGTGGTGTGTCGCGGTGACAGTGATAGCGGAGGTCTGGACGGGGAGGTGGTGTGTAGCGGTGACAGTGATAGCGGAGGTCTGGACGGGGAGGTGGTGTGTAGCGGTGACAGTGATAGCGGAGGTCTGGACGGGGAGGTGGTGTGTAGCGGTGAGTGACAGTGATAGCGGAGGTCTGGACGGGGAGGTGGTGTGTTGCGGTGACAGTGATAGCGGAGGTCTGGACGGGGAGGTGGTGTGTAGCGGTGACAGTGATAGCGGAGGTCTGGACGGGGAGGTAGTGTGTAGCGGTGAGTGACAGTGATAGCGGAGGTCAGGACGGGGAGGTGGTGTGTAGCGGTGACAGTGATAGCGGAGGTCTGGACGGGGAGGTGGTGTGTAGCGGTGAGCGTGATAGCGGAGGTCTGGACGGGGAGGTGGTGTGTAGCGGTGACAGTGAGAGCGGAGGTCTGGACGGGGAGGTGGTGTGTAGCGGTGAGAGTGATAGCGGAGGCCTGGACGGGGAGGTGGTGTGTAGCGGTGAGTGACAGTGATAGCGGAGGTCTGGACGGGGAGGTGGTGTGTAGCGGTGAGTGACAGTGATCGCGGAGGTCTGGACGGGGAGGTGGTGTGTAGCGGTGACAGTGATAGCGGAGGTCTGGACGGGGGGGTGGTGTGTAGCGGTGAGTGACAGTGATAGCGGAGGTCTGGACGGGGAGGTGGTGTGTTACGGTGACAGTGATAGCGGAGGTCTGGACGGGGAGGTGGTGTGTAGCGGTGACAGTGATAGCGGAGGTCTGGACGGGGAGGTAGTGTGTAGCGGTGAGTGACAGTGATAGCGGAGGTCAGGACGGGGAGGTGGTGTGTAGCGGTGACAGTGATAGCGGAGGTATGGGCGGGGAGGTGGTGTGTAGCGGTGACAGTGATAGCGGAGGTCTGGACGGGGAGGTGGTGTGTAGCGGTGACAGTGATAGCGGAGGTCTGAATGGGGAGGTGGTGTGTAGCGGTGAGTGACAGTGATAGCGGAGGTCTGGACGGGGAGGTGGTGTGTAGCGGTGACAGTGATAGCGGAGGTCTGGACGGGGAGGTGGTGTGTAGCGGTGGCAGTGATAGCGGAGGTCTGGACGGGGAGGTGGTGTTTAGCGGTGACAGTGATAGCGGAGGTCTGGACGGGGAGGTGGTGTGTAGCGGTGACAGTGATAGCGGAGGTCTGGACGGGGAGGTGGTGTGTAGCGGTGACAGTGATAGCGGAGGGCTGGACGGGGAGGTGGTGTGTAGCGGTGAGAGTGATAGCGGAGGTCTGGACGGGGAGGTGGTGTGTAGCGGTCGGTGACAGTGATAGCGCAGGTCTGGACGGGGAAGTGGTGTGTAGCGGTGACAGTGATAGCGGAGGTCTGGACGGGGAGGTGGTTTGTAGCGGTGACAGTGATAGCGGAGGTCTGGACGGGGAGGTGGTGTGTAGCGGTGACAGTGATAGCGGAGGTCTGGACGGGGAGGTGGCGTGTAGCGGTGACAGTGATAGCGGAGGGCTGGACGGGGAGGTGGTGTGTAGCGGTGAGAGTGATAGCGGAGGTCTGGACGGGGAGGTGGTGTGTAGCGGTGAGTGACAGTGATAGCGCAGGTCAGGACGGGGAGGTGGTGTGTAGCGGTGACAGTGATAGCGGAGGTCTGGGCGGGGAGGTGGTGTGTAGCGGTGACAGTGATAGCGGAGGTCTGGACGGGGAGGTGGTGTGTAGCGGTGACAGTGATAGCGGAGGTCTGAATGGGGAGGTGGTGTGTAGCGGTGAGTGACAGTGATAGCGGAGGTCTGGACGGGGAGGTGGTGTGTAGCGGTCAGAGTGATAGCGGAGGTCTGGACGGGGAGGTGGTGTGTAGCGGTGGCAGTGATAGCGGAGGTCTGGACGGGGAGGTGGTGTTTAGCGGTGACAGTGATAGCGGAGGTCTGGACGGGGAGGTGGTGTGTAGCGGTGACAGTGATAGCGGAGGTCTGGACGGGGAGGTGGTGTGTAGCGGTGACAGTGATAGCGGAGGGCTGGACGGGGAGGTGGTGTGTAGCGGTGAGAGTGATAGCGGAGGTCTGGACGGGGAGGTGGTGTGTAGCGGTCGGTGACAGTGATAGCGCAGGTCTGGACGGGGAAGTGGTGTGTAGCGGTGACAGTGATAGCGGAGGTCTGGACGGGGAGGTGGTTTGTAGCGGTGACAGTGATAGCGGAGGTCTGGACGGGGAGGTGGTGTGTAGCGGTGACAGTGATAGCGGAGGTCTGGACGGGGAGGTGGCGTGTAGCGGTGACAGTGATAGCGGAGGGCTGGACGGGGAGGTGGTGTGTAGCGGTGAGAGTGATAGCGGAGGTCTGGACGGGGAGGTGGTGTGTAGCGGTGAGTGACAGTGATAGCGCAGGTCTGGACGGGGAAGTGGTGAGTAGCGGTGACAGTGATAGCGGAGGTCTGGACGGGGAGGTGGTTTGTAGCGGTGACAGTGATAGTGGAGGTCTGGACGGGGAGGTGGTGTGTAGCGGTGACAGTGATAGCGGAGGTCTGGACGGGGAGGTGGCGTGTAGCGGTGACAGTGATAGCGGAAGTCTGGACGGGGAGGTGGCGTGTAGCGGTGACAGTGATAGCGGAGGTCTGGACGGGGAGGTGGTGTGTAGCGGTCAGAGTCATTGCCGAGGTCTGGACGGGGAGGTGGTGTGTAGCGGTGAGTGACAGTGAAAGCGGAGGTCTGGACGGGGAGGTGGTGTGTAGCGGTGAGTGACAGTGATAGCGGAGATCTGGACGGGGAGGTGGTGTGTAGCGGTCAGAGTGATAGCGGAGGTCTGGACGGGAAGGTGGTGTGTAGCGGTGACAGTGATAGCGGAGGTCTGGACGGGGAGGTGGTGTGTAGCGGTGAGAGTGATAGCCGAGGTCTGGACGGGGAGGTGGTGTGTAGCGGTGACAGTGATAGCGGAGGTCTGGACGGGGAGGTGGTGTGTAGCGGTGACAGTGATAGCGGAGGTCTGGACGGGGAGGTGGTGTGTAGCGGTGACAGTGATAGCGGAGGTCTAGACGGGGAGGTGGTGTGTAGCGGTGGCAGTGATAGCGGAAGGCTGGACGGGGAGGTGGTGTGTAGCGGTGAGAGTGATTGCGGAGGTCTGGACGGGGAGGGGTGGTGTAGCGGTGACAGTGATTGCGGAGCTCTGGACGGGGAGGCGGTGTGTAGCGGTGAGAGTGATAGCGGAGGTCTGGACGGGGAGGTGGTGTGTAGCGGTGAGTGACAGTGATAGCGCAGGTCTGGACGGGGAAGTGGTGTGTAGCGGTGACAGTGATAGCGGAGGTCTGGACGGGAAGGTGGTGTGTAGCGGTCAGAGTGATAGCCGAGGTCTGGACGGGGAGGTGGTGTGTAGCGGTGAGTGACAGTGATAGCGGAGGGCTGGACGGGGAGGTGGTGTGTCGCGGTGACAGTGATAGCGGAGGGCTGGACAGGGAGGTGGTGTGTAGCGGTGACAGTGATAGCGGAGGTCTGGACGGAGAGGTGGTGTGTAGCGGTGACAGTGATAGCGGAGGTCTGGACGGGGAGGTGGTGTGTAGCGGTGACAGTGATAGCGGAGGTCTGGACGGGGAGGTGGTGTGTAGCGGTGAGTGACAGTGATAGCGGAGGTCTGGACGGGGAGGTGGTTTGTAGCGGTGAGAGTGATAGCGGAGGTCTGGACGGGGAGGTAGTGTGTAGCGGTGAGTGACAGTGATAGCGGAGGCCTGGACGGGGAGGTGGTATGTAGCGGTGAGAGTGATAGCGGAGGGCTGGACGGGGAGGTGGTGTGTAGCGGTGACGGTGATAGCGGAGGTCTGGACGGGGAGGTGGTGTGTAGCGGTGAGTGACAGTGATAGCGGAGGTCTGGACGGAGAGGTGGCGTGTAGCGGTGAGAGTGATAGCGGAGGTCTGGACGGGGAGGTGGTGTGTAGCGGTGAGAGTGATAGCGGAGGTCTGGACGGGGAGGTGGTGTGTAGCGGTGACAGTGATAGCGGAGGGCTGGACGGGGAGGTGGTGTGTAGCGGTGAGAGTGATAGCGGAGGTCTGGACGAGGAGGTGGTGTGTAGCGGTGAGTGACAGTGATAGCTGAGGTCTGGACGGGGAGGTGGTGTGTAGCGGTGACAGTGATAGCGGAGGTCTGGACGGGGAAGTGGAATGTAGCGGTGAGAGTGATAGCGGAGGTCTGGACGGGGTGGTGGTGTGTAGCGGTGAGTGACAGTGATAGCGGAGGTCTGGTCGGGGAGGTGGTGTGTAGCGGTGAGTGACAGTGATAGCGGAGGTCTTGACGGGGAGGTGGTATGTAGCGGTGAGAGTGATAGCGGAGGTCTGGACGGGGAGGTAGTGTGTAGCGGTGAGTGACAATGATAGCGGAGGTCTGGACGGGGAGGTGGTATGTAGCGGTGACAGTGATAGCGGAGGTCTGGACGGGGAGGTGGTGTGTAGCGGTGACAGTGATAGCGGAGGTCTGGACGGGGAGGTGGTGTGTAGCGGTGAGTGACAGTGATAGCGGAGGTCTGGACGGGGAGATGGTGTGTTGCGGTGACAGTGATAGCGGAGGTCTGGACGGGGAGGTGGTGTGTAGCCGTGACAGTGATAGCGGAGGTCTGGACGGGGAGGTAGTGTGTAGCGGTGAGTGACAGTGATAGCGGAGGTCAGGACGGGGAGGTGGTGTGTAGCGGTGACAGTGATGGCGGAGGGCTGGACGGGGAGGTGGTGTGTAGCGGTGACAGTGATAGCAGAGGTCTGGACGGGGAGGTGGTGTGTAGCGGTGACAGTGATAGCGGAGGGCTGGACGGGGAGGTGGGGTGTAGCGGTCAGAGTGATAGCGGAGGTCTGGACGGGGAGGTGGTGTGTAGCGGTGAGAGTGATAGCGGAGGGCTGGACGGGGAGGTGGTGTGTAGCGGTGAGTGACAGTGATAGCGGAGGTCTGGACGGGGAGGTGGTGTGTAGCGGTGAGTGACAGTGATCGCGGAGGTCTGGACGGGGAGGTGGTGTGTAGCGGTGACAGTGACAGCGGAGGTCTGGACGGGGAGGTGGTGTGTAGCGGTGAGTGACAGTGATAGCGGAGGTCTGGACGGGGAGGTGGTGTGTTGCGGTGACAGTGATAGCGGAGGTCTGGACGGGGAGGTGGTGTGTAGCGGTGAGTGACAGTGATCGCGGAGGTCTGGACGGGGAGGTGGTGTGTAGCGGTGACAGTGATAGCGGAGGTCTGGACGGGGAGATGGTGTGTAGCGGTGAGTGACAGTGATAGCGGAGGTCTGGACGGGGAGGTGGTGTGTTGCGGTGACAGTGATAGCGGAGGTCTGGACGGGGAGGTGGTGTGTAGCGGTGACAGTGATAGCGGAGGTCTGGAAGGGGAGGTAGTGTGTAGCGGTGAGTGACAGTGATAGCGGAGGTCAGGACGGGGAGGTGGTGTGTAGCGGTGACAGTGATAGCGGAGGTCTGGACGGGGAGGTGGTGTGTAACGGTGACAGTGATAGCGGAGGTCTGGACGGGGAGGTGGTGTGTAGCGGTGACAGTGATAGCGGAGGTCTGAATGGGGAGGTGGTGTGTAGCGGTGAGTGACAGTGATAGCGGAGGTCTGGACGGGGAGGTGGTGTGTAGCGGTCAGAGTGATAGCGGAGGTCTGGACGGGGAGGTGGTGTGTAGCGGTGGCAGTGATAGCGGAGGTCTGGACGGGGAGGTGGTGTTTAGCGGTGACAGTGATAGCGGAGGTCTGGACGGGGAGGTGGTGTGTAGCGGTGACAGTGATAGCGGAGGTCTGGACGGGGAGGTGGTGTGTAGCGGTGACAGTGATACCGGAGGTCTGGACGGGGAGGTGGTGTGTAGCGGTGACAGTGATAGCGGAGGTCTAGACGGGGAGGTGGTGTGTAGCGGTGAGTGACAGTGATAGCGGAGGTCTGGACGGGGAGGTGGTGTGTTGCGGTGACAGTGATAGCGGAGGTCTGGACGGGGAGGTGGTGTGTAGCGGTGAGTGACAGTGATAGCGGAGGGCTGGACGGGGAGGTGGTGTGTAGCGGTGACAGTGATAGCGGAGGTCTGGACGGGGAGGTGGTGTGTAGAGATGAGTGACAGTGATAGCGGAAGTCTGGACGGGGAGGTGGTGTGTAGCGGTGAGAGTGATAGCGGAGGTCTGGACGGGGAGGTGGTGTGTAGCGGTGAGAGTTATAGCGGAGGTCTGGACGGGGAGGTGGTGTGTAGCGGTGAGTGACAGTGATAGCGGAGGTCGGGACGGGGAGGTGGTATGTAGCGGTGACAGTGATAGCGGAGGTCTGGACGGGGAGGTGGTGTGTAGCGGTGACAGTGATAGCGGAGGTCTGGACGGGGAGGTGGTGTGTAGCGGTGAGAGTGATACCGGAGGGCTGGACGGGGAGGTGGGGTGTAGCGGTGAGTGACAGTGATAGCGGAGGTCTGGACGGGGAGGTGGTGTGTAGCGGTGAGTGACAGTGATAGCGGAGGTCTGGACGGGGAGGTGGTGTGTCGCGGTGACAGTGATAGCGGAGGTCTGGACGGGGAGGTGGTGTGTAGCGGTGACAGTGATAGCGGAGGTCTGGACGGGGAGGTGGTGTGTAGCGGTGACAGTGATAGCGGAGGTCTGGACGGGGAGGTGGTGTGTAGCGGTGAGTGACAGTGATAGCGGAGGTCTGGACGGGGAGGTGGTGTGTTGCGGTGACAGTGATAGCGGAGGTCTGGACGGGGAGGTGGTGTGTAGCGGTGACAGTGATAGCGGAGGTCTGGACGGGGAGGTAGTGTGTAGCGGTGAGTGACAGTGATAGCGGAGGTCAGGACGGGGAGGTGGTGTGTAGCGGTGACAGTGATAGCGGAGGTCTGGACGGGGAGGTGGTGTGTAGCGGTGAGCGTGATAGCGGAGGTCTGGACGGGGAGGTGGTGTGTAGCGGTGACAGTGAGACCGGAGGTCTGGACGGGGAGGTGGTGTGTAGCGGTGAGAGTGATAGCGGAGGCCTGGACGGGGAGGTGGTGTGTAGCGGTGAGTGACAGTGATAGCGGAGGTCTGGACGGGGAGGTGGTGTGTAGCGGTGAGTGACAGTGATCGCGGAGGTCTGGACGGGGAGGTGGTGTGTAGCGGTGACAGTGATAGCGGAGGTCTGGACGGGGGGGTGGTGTGTAGCGGTGAGTGACAGTGATAGCGGAGGTCTGGACGGGGAGGTGGTGTGTTGCGGTGACAGTGATAGCGGAGGTCTGGACGGGGAGGTGGTGTGTAGCGGTGACAGTGATAGTGGAGGTCTGGACGGGGAGGTAGTGTGTAGCGGTGAGTGACAGTGATAGCGGAGGTCAGGACGGGGAGGTGGTGTGTAGCGGTGACAGTGATAGCGGAGGTATGGGCGGGGAGGTGGTGTGTAGCGGTGACAGTGATAGCGGAGGTCTGGACGGGGAGGTGGTGTGTAGCGGTGACAGTGATAGCGGAGGTCTGAATGGGGAGGTGGTGTGTAGCGGTGAGTGACAGTGATAGCGGAGGTCTGGACGGGGAGGTGGTGTGTAGCGGTCACAGTGATAGCGGAGGTCTGGACGGGGAGGTGGTGTGTAGCGGTGGCAGTGATAGCGGAGGTCTGGACGGGGAGGTGGTGTTTAGCGGTGACAGTGATAGCGGAGGTCTGGACGGGGAGGTGGTGTGTAGCGGTGACAGTGATAGCGGAGGTCTGGACGGGGAGGTGGTGTGTAGCGGTGACAGTGATAGCGGAGGGCTGGACGGGGAGGTGGTGTGTAGCGGTGAGAGTGATAGCGGAGGTCTGGACGGGGAGGTGGTGTGTAGCGGTCGGTGACAGTGATAGCGCAGGTCTGGACGGGGAAGTGGTGTGTAGCGGTGACAGTGATAGCGGAGGTCTGGACGGGGAGGTGGTTTGTAGCGGTGACAGTGATAGCGGAGGTCTGGACGGGGAGGTGGTGTGTAGCGGTGACAGTGATAGCGGAGGTCTGGACGGGGAGGTGGCGTGTAGCGGTGACAGTGATAGCGGAGGTCTGGACGGGGAGGTGGTGTGTAGCGGTGAGAGTGATAGCGGAGGTCTGGACGGGGAGGTGGTGTGTAGCGGTGAGTGACAGTGATAGCGCAGGTCAGGACGGGGAGGTGGTGTGTAGCGGTGACAGTGATAGCGGAGGTCTGGGCGGGGAGGTGGTGTGTAGCGGTGACAGTGATAGCGGAGGTCTGGACGGGGAGGTGGTGTGTAGCGGTGACAGTGATAGCGGAGGTCTGAATGGGGAGGTGGTGTGTAGCGGTGAGTGACAGTGATAGCGGAGGTCTGGACGGGGAGGTGGTGTGTAGCGGTCAGAGTGATAGCGGAGGTCTGGACGGGGAGGTGGTGTGTAGCGGTGGCAGTGATAGCGGAGGTCTGGACGGGGAGGTGGTGTTTAGCGGTGACAGTGATAGCGGAGGTCTGGACGGGGAGGTGGTGTGTAGCGGTGACAGTGATAGCGGAGGTCTGGACGGGGAGGTGGTGTGTAGCGGTGACAGTGATAGCGGAGGGCTGGACGGGGAGGTGGTGTGTAGCGGTGAGAGTGATAGCGGAGGTCTGGACGGGGAGGTGGTGTGTAGCGGTCGGTGACAGTGATAGCGCAGGTCTGGACGGGGAATTGGTGTGTAGCGGTGACAGTGATAGCGGAGGTCTGGACGGGGAGGTGGTTTGTAGCGGTGACAGTGATAGCGGAGGTCTGGACGGGGAGGTGGTGTGTAGCGGTGACAGTGATAGCGGAGGTCTGGACGGGGAGGTGGCGTGTAGCGGTGACAGTGATAGCGGAGGGCTGGACGGGGAGGTGGTTGTTAGCGGTGAGAGTGATAGCGGAGGTCTGGACGGGGAGGTGGTGTGTAGCGGTGAGTGACAGTGATAGCGCAGGTCTGGACGGGGAAGTGGTGTGTAGCGGTGACAGTGATAGCGGAGGTCTGGACGGGGAGGTGGTTTGTAGCGGTGACAGTGATAGTGGAGGTCTGGACGGGGAGGTGGTGTGTAGCGGTGACAGTGATAGCGGAGGTCTGGACGGGGAGGTGGCGTGTAGCAGTGACAGTGATAGCGGAAGTCTGGACGGGGAGGTGGCGTGTAGCGGTGACAGTGATAGCGGAGGTCTGGACGGGGAGGTGGTGTGTAGCGGTGACAGTGATACCGGAGGTCTGGACGGGGAGGTGGTGTGTAGCGGTGACAGTGATAGCGGAGGTCTAGACGGGGAGGTGGTGTGTAGCGGTGAGTGACAGTGATAGCGGAGGTCTGGACGGGGAGGTGGTGTGTTGCGGTGACAGTGATAGCGGAGGTCTGGACGGGGAGGTGGTGTGTAGCGGTGAGTGACAGTGATAGCGGAGGGCTGGACGGGGAGGTGGTGTGTAGCGGTGACAGTGATAGCGGAGGTCTGGACGGGGAGGTGGTGTGTAGAGATGAGTGACAGTGATAGCGGAAGTCTGGACGGGGAGGTGGTGTGTAGCGGTGAGAGTGATAGCGGAGGTCTGGACGGGGAGGTGGTGTGTAGCGGTGAGAGTTATAGCGGAGGTCTGGACGGGGAGGTGGTGTGTAGCGGTGAGTGACAGTGATAGCGGAGGTCGGGACGGGGAGGTGGTATGTAGCGGTGACAGTGATAGCGGAGGTCTGGACGGGGAGGTGGTGTGTAGCGGTGACAGTGATAGCGGAGGTCTGGACGGGGAGGTGGTGTGTAGCGGTGAGAGTGATACCGGAGGGCTGGACGGGGAGGTGGGGTGTAGCGGTGAGTGACAGTGATAGCGGAGGTCTGGACGGGGAGGTGGTGTGTAGCGGTGAGTGACAGTGATAGCGGAGGTCTGGACGGGGAGGTGGTGTGTCGCGGTGACAGTGATAGCGGAGGTCTGGACGGGGAGGTGGTGTGTAGCGGTGACAGTGATAGCGGAGGTCTGGACGGGGAGGTGGTGTGTAGCGGTGACAGTGATAGCGGAGGTCTGGACGGGGAGGTGGTGTGTAGCGGTGAGTGACAGTGATAGCGGAGGTCTGGACGGGGAGGTGGTGTGTTGCGGTGACAGTGATAGCGGAGGTCTGGACGGGGAGGTGGTGTGTAGCGGTGACAGTGATAGCGGAGGTCTGGACGGGGAGGTAGTGTGTAGCGGTGAGTGACAGTGATAGCGGAGGTCAGGACGGGGAGGTGGTGTGTAGCGGTGACAGTGATAGCGGAGGTCTGGACGGGGAGGTGGTGTGTAGCGGTGAGCGTGATAGCGGAGGTCTGGACGGGGAGGTGGTGTGTAGCGGTGACAGTGAGACCGGAGGTCTGGACGGGGAGGTGGTGTGTAGCGGTGAGAGTGATAGCGGAGGCCTGGACGGGGAGGTGGTGTGTAGCGGTGAGTGACAGTGATAGCGGAGGTCTGGACGGGGAGGTGGTGTGTAGCGGTGAGTGACAGTGATCGCGGAGGTCTGGACGGGGAGGTGGTGTGTAGCGGTGACAGTGATAGCGGAGGTCTGGACGGGGGGGTGGTGTGTAGCGGTGAGTGACAGTGATAGCGGAGGTCTGGACGGGGAGGTGGTGTGTTGCGGTGACAGTGATAGCGGAGGTCTGGACGGGGAGGTGGTGTGTAGCGGTGACAGTGATAGTGGAGGTCTGGACGGGGAGGTAGTGTGTAGCGGTGAGTGACAGTGATAGCGGAGGTCAGGACGGGGAGGTGGTGTGTAGCGGTGACAGTGATAGCGGAGGTATGGGCGGGGAGGTGGTGTGTAGCGGTGACAGTGATAGCGGAGGTCTGGACGGGGAGGTGGTGTGTAGCGGTGACAGTGATAGCGGAGGTCTGAATGGGGAGGTGGTGTGTAGCGGTGAGTGACAGTGATAGCGGAGGTCTGGACGGGGAGGTGGTGTGTAGCGGTCACAGTGATAGCGGAGGTCTGGACGGGGAGGTGGTGTGTAGCGGTGGCAGTGATAGCGGAGGTCTGGACGGGGAGGTGGTGTTTAGCGGTGACAGTGATAGCGGAGGTCTGGACGGGGAGGTGGTGTGTAGCGGTGACAGTGATAGCGGAGGTCTGGACGGGGAGGTGGTGTGTAGCGGTGACAGTGATAGCGGAGGGCTGGACGGGGAGGTGGTGTGTAGCGGTGAGAGTGATAGCGGAGGTCTGGACGGGGAGGTGGTGTGTAGCGGTCGGTGACAGTGATAGCGCAGGTCTGGACGGGGAAGTGGTGTGTAGCGGTGACAGTGATAGCGGAGGTCTGGACGGGGAGGTGGTTTGTAGCGGTGACAGTGATAGCGGAGGTCTGGACGGGGAGGTGGTGTGTAGCGGTGACAGTGATAGCGGAGGTCTGGACGGGGAGGTGGCGTGTAGCGGTGACAGTGATAGCGGAGGTCTGGACGGGGAGGTGGTGTGTAGCGGTGAGAGTGATAGCGGAGGTCTGGACGGGGAGGTGGTGTGTAGCGGTGAGTGACAGTGATAGCGCAGGTCAGGACGGGGAGGTGGTGTGTAGCGGTGACAGTGATAGCGGAGGTCTGGGCGGGGAGGTGGTGTGTAGCGGTGACAGTGATAGCGGAGGTCTGGACGGGGAGGTGGTGTGTAGCGGTGACAGTGATAGCGGAGGTCTGAATGGGGAGGTGGTGTGTAGCGGTGAGTGACAGTGATAGCGGAGGTCTGGACGGGGAGGTGGTGTGTAGCGGTCAGAGTGATAGCGGAGGTCTGGACGGGGAGGTGGTGTGTAGCGGTGGCAGTGATAGCGGAGGTCTGGACGGGGAGGTGGTGTTTAGCGGTGACAGTGATAGCGGAGGTCTGGACGGGGAGGTGGTGTGTAGCGGTGACAGTGATAGCGGAGGTCTGGACGGGGAGGTGGTGTGTAGCGGTGACAGTGATAGCGGAGGGCTGGACGGGGAGGTGGTGTGTAGCGGTGAGAGTGATAGCGGAGGTCTGGACGGGGAGGTGGTGTGTAGCGGTCGGTGACAGTGATAGCGCAGGTCTGGACGGGGAATTGGTGTGTAGCGGTGACAGTGATAGCGGAGGTCTGGACGGGGAGGTGGTTTGTAGCGGTGACAGTGATAGCGGAGGTCTGGACGGGGAGGTGGTGTGTAGCGGTGACAGTGATAGCGGAGGTCTGGACGGGGAGGTGGCGTGTAGCGGTGACAGTGATAGCGGAGGGCTGGACGGGGAGGTGGTTGTTAGCGGTGAGAGTGATAGCGGAGGTCTGGACGGGGAGGTGGTGTGTAGCGGTGAGTGACAGTGATAGCGCAGGTCTGGACGGGGAAGTGGTGTGTAGCGGTGACAGTGATAGCGGAGGTCTGGACGGGGAGGTGGTTTGTAGCGGTGACAGTGATAGTGGAGGTCTGGACGGGGAGGTGGTGTGTAGCGGTGACAGTGATAGCGGAGGTCTGGACGGGGAGGTGGCGTGTAGCAGTGACAGTGATAGCGGAAGTCTGGACGGGGAGGTGGCGTGTAGCGGTGACAGTGATAGCGGAGGTCTGGACGGGGAGGTGGTGTGTAGCGGTCAGAGTCATTGTCGAGGTCTGGACGGGGAGGTGGTGTGTAGCGGTGAGTGACAGTGAAAGCGGAGGTCTGGACGGGGAGGTGGTGTGTAGCGGTGAGTGACAGTGATAGCGGAGATCTGGACGGGGAGGTGGTGTGTAGCGGTCAGAGTGATAGCGGAGGTCTGGACGGGGAGGTGGTGTGTAGCGGTGACAGTGATAGCGGAGGTCTGGACGGGGAGGTGGTGTGTAGCGGTGAGAGTGATAGCCGAGGTCTGGACGGGGAGGTGGTGTGTAGCGGTGACAGTGATAGCGGAGGTCTGGACGGGGAGGTGGTGTGTAGCGGTGACAGTGATAGCGGAGGTCTGGACGGGGAGGTGGTGTGTAGCGGTGACAGTGATAGCGGAGGTCTAGACGGGGAGGTGGTGTGTAGCGGTGGCAGTGATAGCGGAAGGCTGGACGGGGAGGTGGTGTGTAGCGGTGAGAGTGATTGCGGAGGTCTGGACGGGGAGGTGGTGTGTAGCGGTGACAGTGATTGCGGAGCTCTGGACGGGGAGGCGGTGTGTAGCGGTGAGAGTGATAGCGGAGGTCTGGACGGGGAGGTGGTGTGTAGCGGTGAGTGACAGTGATAGCGCAGGTCTGGACGGGGAAGTGGTGTGTAGCGGTGACAGTGATAGCGGAGGTCTGGACGGGGAGGTGGTTTGTAGCGGTGACAGTGATAGCGGAGGTCTGGACGGGAAGGTGGTGTGTAGCGGTCAGAGTGATAGCCGAGGTCTGGACGGGGAGGTGGTGTGTAGCGGTGAGTGACAGTGATAGCGGAGGGCTGGACGGGGAGGTGGTGTGTCGCGGTGACAGTGATAGCGGAGGGCTGGACAGGGAGGTGGTGTGTAGCGGTGACAGTGATAGCGGAGGTCTGGACGGAGAGGTGGTGTGTAGCGGTGACAGTGATAGCGGAGGTCTGGACGGGGAGGTGGTGTGTAGCGGTGACAGTGATAGCGGAGGTCTGGACGGGGAGGTGGTGTGTAGCGGTGTGTGACAGTGATAGCGGAGGTCTGGACGGGGAGGTGGTTTGTAGCGGTAAGAGTGATAGCGGAGGTCTGGACGGGGAGGTAGTGTGTAGCGGTGAGTGACAGTGATAGCGGAGGCCTGGACGGGGAGGTGGTATGTAGCGGTGAGAGTGATAGCGGAGGGCTGGACGGGGAGGTGGTGTGTAGCGGTGACGGTGATAGCGGAGGTCTGGACGGGGAGGTGGTGTGTAGCGGTGAGTGACAGTGATAGCGGAGGTCTGGACGGAGAGGTGGCGTGTAGCGGTGAGAGTGATAGCGGAGGTCTGGACGGGGAGGTGGTGTGTAGCGGTGAGAGTGATAGCGGAGGTCTGGACGGGGAGGTGGTGTGTAGCGGTGACAGTGATAGCGGAGGGCTGGACGGGGAGGTGGTGTGTAGCGGTGAGAGTGATAGCGGAGGTCTGGACGGGGAGGTGGTGTGTAGCGGTGAGTGACAGTGATAGCTGAGGTCTGGACGGGGAGGTGGTGTGTAGCGGTGACAGTGATAGCGGAGGTCTGGACGGGGAAGTGGAATGTAGCGGTGAGAGTGATAGCGGAGGTCTGGACGGGGTGGTGGTGTGTAGCGGTGAGTGACAGTGATAGCGGAGGTCTGGTCGGGGAGGTGGTGTGTAGCGGTGAGTGACAGTGATAGCGGAGGTCTTGACGGGGAGGTGGTATGTAGCGGTGAGAGTGATAGCGGAGGTCTGGACGGGGAGGTAGTGTGTAGCGGTGAGTGACAATGATAGCGGAGGTCTGGACGGGGAGGTGGTATGTAGCGGTGAGAGTGATAGCGGAGGTCTGGACGGGGAGGTGTTGTGTAGCGGTGACGGTGATAGCGGAGGTCTGGACGGGGAGGTGGTGTGTAGCGGTGACAGTGATAGCGGAGGTCTGGACGGAGAGGTGGCGTGTAGCGGTGAGTGACAGTGATAGCGGAGGTCTGGACGGAGAGGTGGCGTGTAGCGGTGAGTGACAGTGATAGCGGAGGTCTGGACGGGGAGGTGGTGTGTAGCGGTGACAGTGATAGCGGAGGTCTGGACGGGGAGGTGGTGTGTAGCGGTGAGTGACAGTGATAGCGGAGGTCTGGACGGGGAGGTGGTGTTTAGCGGTGACAGTGATAGCGGAGGTCCGGACGGGGAGGTGGTGTGTAGCGGTGAGAGTGATAGCGGAGGGCTGGACAGGGAGGTGGTGTGTAGCGGTGAGTGAGAGTGCTAGCGGAGGTCTGGACGGGGAGGTGGTGTGTAGCGGTGACAGTGATAGCGGAGGTCTGGACGGGGAGGTGGTGTGTAGCGGTGAGAGTGATAGCGGAGGTCTGGACGGGGAGGTGATGTGTAGCGGTGACAGTGATAGCGGAGGTCTGGACGGGGAGGTGGTGTGTAGCGGTGACAGTGATAGCGGAGGGCTGGACGGGAAGGTGGTGTGTAGCGGTGACAGTGATAGCGGAGGGCTGGACGGGAAGGTGGTGTGTAGCGGTGACAGTGATAGCGGAGGGCTGGACGGGAAGGTGGTGTGTAGCGGTGACAGTGATAGCGGAGGTCTGGACGGGGAGGTGGTGTGTAGCGGTGACAGTGATAGCGGAGGTCTGGACGGGGAGGTGGTGTGTAGCGGTGAGTGACAGTGATAGCGGAGGTCTGGACGGGGAGGTGGTATGTAGCGGTGAGAGTGATAGCGGAGGTCTGGACGGAGAGGTGGTGTGTAGCGGTGAGAGTGATAGCGGAGGTCTGGACGGGGAGGTGTTGTGTAGCGGTGACGGTGATAGCGGAGGTCTGGACGGGGAGGTGGTGTGTAGCGGTGACAGTGATAGCGGAGGTCTGGACGGAGAGGTGGCGTGTAGCGGTGAGTGACAGTGATAGCGGAGGTCTGGACGGAGAGGTGGCGTGTAGCGGTGAGTGACAGTGATAGCGGAGGTCTGGACGGGGAGGTGGTGTGTAGCGGTGACAGTGATAGCGGAGGTCTGGACGGGGAGGTGGTGTGTAGCGGTGAGTGACAGTGATAGCGGAGGTCTGGACGGGGAGGTGGTGTTTAGCGGTGACAGTGATAGCGGAGGTCCGGACGGGGAGGTGGTGTGTAGCGGTGAGAGTGATAGCGGAGGGCTGGACAGGGAGGTGGTGTGTAGCGGTGAGTGAGAGTGCTAGCGGAGGTCTGGACGGGGAGGTGGTGTGTAGCGGTGACAGTGATAGCGGAGGTCTGGACGGGGAGGTGGTGTGTAGCGGTGAGAGTGATAGCGGAGGTCTGGACGGGGAGGTGATGTGTAGCGGTGACAGTGATAGCGGAGGTCTGGACGGGGAGGTGGTGTGTAGCGGTGACAGTGATAGCGGAGGGCTGGACGGGAAGGTGGTGTGTAGCGGTGACAGTGATAGCGGAGGGCTGGACGGGAAGGTGGTGTGTAGCGGTGACAGTGATAGCGGAGGTCTGGACGGGGAGGTGGTGTGTAGCGGTGAGTGACAGTGATAGCGGAGGTCTGGACGGGGAGGTGGTATGTAGCGGTGAGAGTGATAGCGGAGGTCTGGACGGAGAGGTGGTGTGTAGCGGTGAGTGACAGTGACAGCGGAGGTCTGGACGGGGAGGTGGTGTGTAGCGGTGAGTGACAGTGATAGCGGAGGTCTGGACGGGGAGGTGGTGTGTAGCGGTGACAGTGAGAGCGGAGGTCTGGACGGGGAGGTGGTGTGTAGCGGTGAGAGTGATAGCGGAGGTCTGGACGGGGAAGTGGTATGTAGCGGTGACAGTGATAGCGGAGGTCTGGACGGGGAGGTGGTGTGTAGCGGTGACAGTGATAGCGGAGGTCTGGACGGGGAGGTGGTGTGTAGCGGTGAGTGACAGTGATAGCGGGGGTCTCGACGGGGAGATGGTGTGTCGCGGTGACAGTGATAGCGGAGGTCTGGACGGGGAGGTGGTGTGTAGCGGTGACAGTGATAGCGGAGGTCTGGACGGGGAGGTGGTGTGTAGCGGTGACAGTGATAGCGGAGGTCTGGACGGGGAGGTGGTGTGTAGCGGTGAGTGACAGTGATAGCGGGGGTCTGGACGGGGAGGTGGTGTGTAGCGGTGACAGTGATAGCGGAGGTCTGGACGGGGAGGTGGTGTGTAGCGGTGAGAGTGATAGCGGAGGTCTGGACAGGGAGGTGGTGTGGAGCGGTGACAGTGATAGCGGAGGGCTGGACGGGGAGGTGGTGTGTAGCGGTGACAGTGATAGCGGAGGTCTGGACGGGGAGGTGGTGTGTAGCGGTGACAGTGATAGCGGAGGTCTGGACGGGGAGGTGGTGTGTAGCGGTGAGTGACAGTGATAGCGGAGGTCTGGACCGGGAGGTGGTATGTAGCGGTGACAGTGATAGCGGAGGGCTGGACGGGGAGGTGGTGTGTAGCGGTGAGTGACAGTGATAGCGGAGGTCTGGACGGGGAGGTAGTGTGTAGCGGTGAGAGTGATAGCGGAGGTCTGGACGGGGAGGTGGTGTGTAGCGGTGGGAGTGATAGCGGAGGTCTGGACCGGGAGGTGGTGTGTAGCGGTGACAGTGATAGCGGAGGTCTGGACGGGGAGGTGGTGTGTAGCGGTGAGTGACAGTGAAAGCGGATGTCTGGACGGGGAGGTGGTGTGTCGCGGTGACAGTGATAGCGGAGGTCTAGACGGGGAGGTGGTGTGTAGCGGTGACAGTGATAGCGGAGGTCTGGACGGGGAGGTGGTGTGTAGCGGTGACAGTGATAGCGGAGGTCTGGACGGGGAGGTGGTGTGTAGCGGTGAGTGACAGTGATAGCGGAGGTCTGGACGGGGAGGTGGTATGTAGCGGTGACAGTGACAGCGGAGGGCTGGACGGAAAGGTGGTGTGTAGCGGTGACAGTGACAGCGGAGGGCTGGACGGGGAGGTGGTGTGTAGCGGTGACAGTGATAGCGGAGGTCTGGACGGGGAGGTGGTGTGTAGCGGTGACAGTGATAGTGGAGGGCTGGACGGGGAGGTGGGGTGTAGCGGTCAGAGTGATAGCGGAGGTCTGGACGGGGAAGTGGTGTGTAGCGGTGACAGTGATAGCGGAGGGCTGGACGGGGGGGGGTGGTGTGTAGCGGTGAGTGACAGTGATAGCGGAGGTCTGGACGGGGAGGTGGTGTGTAGCGGTGAGTGACAGTGATAGCGGAGGTCTGGACGGGGAGGTGGTGTGTATAGGTGAGTGACAGTGATAGCGGAAGTCTGGACGGGGAGGTGGTGTGTAGCGGTGAGAGTGATAGCGGAGGTCTGGACGGGGAGGTGGTGTGTAGCGGTGAGAGTGATAGCGGAGGTCTGGACGGGGAGGTGGTGTGTAGCGGTGAGTGACAGTGATAGCGGAGGTCTGGACGGGGAGGTGGTATGTAGCGGTGACAGTGATAGCGGAGGTCTGGACGGGGAGGTGGTGTGTAGCGGTGACAGTGATAGCGGAGGTCTGGACGGGGAGGTGGTGTGTAGCGGTGAGCGTGATAGCGGAGATCTGGACGGGGAGGTGGTGTGTAGCGGTGACAGTTAGAGCGGAGGTCTGGACGGGGAGGTGGTGTGTAGCGGTGAGAGTGACAGCGGAGGGCTGGACGGGGAGGTGGTGTGTAGCGGTGAGTGACAGTGATAGCGGAGGTCTGGACGGGGAGGTGGTGTGTAGCGGTGACAGTGATAGCGGAGGTCTGGACGGGGAGGTGGTGTGTAGCGGTGAGTGACAGTGATAGCGGAGGTCTGGACGGGGAGGTGGTGTGTCGCGGTGACAGTGATAGCGGAGGTCTGGACGGGGAGGTGGCGTGTAGCGGTGACAGTGATAGCGGAGGTCTGGACGGGGAGGTGGTGTGTAGCGGTGACAGTGATAGCGGAGGTCTGGACGGGGAGGTGGTGTGTAGCGGTGACAGTGATAGCGGAGGTCTGGACGGGGAGGTGGTGTGTAGCGGTGAGTGACAGTGATAGCGGAGGTCTGGACGGGGAGGTGGTGTGTTGCGGTGACAGTGATAGCGGAGGTCTGGACGGGGAGGTGGTGTGTAGCGGTGAGTGACAGTGATAGCGGAGGGCTGGACGGGGAGGTGGTGTGTAGCGGTGACAGTGATAGCGGAGGTCTGGACGGGGAGGTGGTGTGTAGAGGTGAGTGACAGTGATAGCGGAAGTCTGGACGGGGAGGTGGTGTGTAGCGGTGACAGTGATAGCGGAAGTCTGGACGGGGAGGTGGTGTGTAGCGGTGAGAGTGATAGCGGAGGTCTGGACGGGGAGGTGGTGTGTAGCGGTGAGAGTTATAGCGGAGGTCTGGACGGGGAGGTGGTGTGTAGCGGTGAGTGACAGTGATAGCGGAGGTCTGGACGGGGAGGTGGTATGTAGCGGTGACAGTGATAGCGGAGGTCTGAACGGGGAGGTGGTGTGTAGCGGTGACAGTGATAGCGGAGGTCTGGACGGGGAGGTGGTGTGTAGCGGTGAGTGTGATAGCGGAGGTCTGGACGGGGAGGTGGTGTGTAGCGGTGAGTGACAGTGATAGCGGAGGTCTGGACGGGGAGGTGGTGTGTTGCGGTGACAGTGATAGCGGAGGTCAGGACGGGGAGGTGGTGTGTAGCGGTGACAGTGATAGCGGAGGTCTGGACGGGGAGGTGGTGTGTAGCGGTGAGCGTGATAGCGGAGGTCTGGACGGGGAGGTGGTGTGTAGCGGTGACAGTGAGAGCGGAGGTCTGGACGGGGAGGTGGTGTGTAGCGGTGAGAGTGATAGCGGAGGGCTGGACGGGGAGGTGGTGTGTAGCGGTGAGTGACAGTGATAGCGGAGGTCTGGACGGGGAGGTGGTGTGTAGCGGTGAGTGACAGTGATAGCGGAGGTCTGGACGGGGAGGTGGTGTGTTGCGGTGACAGTGATAGCGGAGGTCTGGACGGGGAGGTGGTGTGTAGCGGTGACAGTGATAGCGGAGGTCTGGACGGGGAGGTAGTGTGTAGCGGTGAGTGACAGTGATAGCGGAGGTCAGGACGGGGAGGTGGTGTGTAGCGGTGACAGTGATAGCGGAGGTCTGGACGGGGAGGTGGTGTGTAGCGGTGACAGTGATAGCGGAGGTCTGGACGGGGAGGTGGTGTGTAGCGGTGACAGTGATAGCGGAGGTCTGAATGGGGAGGTGGTGTGTAGCGGTGAGTGACAGTGATAGCGGAGGTCTGGACGGGGAGGTGGTGTGTAGCGGTCAGAGTGATAGCGGAGGTCTGGACGGGGAGGTGGTGTGTAGCGGCGGCAGTGATAGCGGAGGTCTGGACGGGGAGGTGGTGTTTAGCGGTGACAGTGATAGCGGAGGTCTGGACGGGGAGGTGGTGTATAGCGGTGACAGTGATAGCGGAGGTCTGGACGGGGAGGTGGTGTGTAGCGGTGACAGTGATAGCGGAGGGCTGGACGGGGAGGTGGTGTGTAGCGGTGACAGTGATAGCGGAGGTCTGGACGGGGAGGTGGTGTGTAGCGGTGACAGTGATAGCGGAGGTCTGGACGGGGAGGTGGTGTGTAGCGGTGACAGTGATAGCGGAGGTCTGGACGGGGAGGTGGTGTGTAGCGGTGAGTGACAGTGATAGCGGAGGTCTGGACGGGGAGGTGGTATGTAGCGGTGACAGTGACAGCGGAGGGCTGGACGGAAAGGTGGTGTGTAGCGGTGACAGTGATAGCGGAGGGCTGGACGGGGAGGTGGTGTGTAGCGGTGACAGTGATAGCGGAGGTCTGGACGGGGAGGTGGTGTGTAGCGGTGACAGTGATAGCGGAGGGCTGGACGGGGAGGTGGCGTGTAGCGGTCAGAGTGATAGCGGAGGTCTGGACGGGGAAGTGGTGTGTAGCGGTGACAGTGATAGCGGAGGGCTGGACGGGGGTGGGGGTGGTGTGTAGCGGTGAGTGACAGTGATAGCGGAGGTCTGGACGGGGAGGTGGTGTGTATAGGTGAGTGACAGTGATAGCGGAAGTCTGGACGGGGAGGTGGTGTGTAGCGGTGAGAGTGATAGCGGAGGTCTGGACGGGGAGGTGGTGTGTAGCGGTGAGAGTGATAGCGGAGGTCTGGACGGGGAGGTGGTGTGTAGCGGTGAGTGACAGTGATAGCGGAGGTCTGGACGGGGAGGTGGTATGTAGCGGTGACAGTGATAGCGGAGGTCTGGACGGGGAGGTGGTGTGTAGCGGTGACAGTGATAGCGGAGGTCTGGACGGGGAGGTGGTGTGTAGCGGTGAGCGTGATAGCGAAGATCTGGACGGGGAGGTGGTGTGTAGCGGTGACAGTTAGAGCGGAGGTCTGGACGGGGAGGTGGTGTGTAGCGGTGAGAGTGATAGCGGAGGGCTGGACGGGGAGGTGGTGTGTAGCGGTGAGTGACAGTGATAGCGGAGGTCTGGACGGGGAGGTGGTGTGTAGCGGTGACAGTGATAGCGGAGGTCTGGACGGGGAGGTGGTGTGTAGCGGTGAGTGACAGTGATAGCGGAGGTCTGGACGGGGAGGTGGTGTGTCGCGGTGACAGTGATAGCGGAGGTCTGGACGGGGAGGTGGTGTGTAGCGGTGACAGTGATAGCGGAGGTCTGGACGGGGAGGTGGTGTGTAGCGGTGACAGTGATAGCGGAGGTCTGGACGGGGAGGTGGTGTGTAGCGGTGACAGTGATAGCGGAGGTCTGGACGGGGAGGTGGTGTGTAGCGGTGAGTGACAGTGATAGCGGAGGTCTGGACGGGGAGGTGGTGTGTGGCGGTGACAGTGATAGCGGAGGTCTGGACGGGGAGGTGGTGTGTAGCGGTGAGTGACAGTGATAGCGGAGGGCTGGACGGGGAGGTGGTGTGTAGCGGTGACAGTGATAGCGGAGGTCTGGACGGGGAGGTGGTGTGTAGAGGTGAGTGACAGTGATAGCGGAAGTCTGGACGGGGAGGTGGTGTGTAGCGGTGACAGTGATAGCGGAAGTCTGGACGGGGAGGTGGTGTGTAGCGGTGAGAGTGATAGCGGAGGTCTGGACGGGGAGGTGGTGTGTAGCGGTGAGAGTTATAGCGGAGGTCTGGACGGGGAGGTGGTGTGTAGCGGTGAGTGACAGTGATAGCGGAGGTCTGGACGGGGAGGTGGTATGTAGCGGTGACAGTGATAGCGGAGGTCTGAACGGGGAGGTGGTGTGTAGCGGTGACAGTGATAGCGGAGGTCTGGACGGGGAGGTGGTGTGTAGCGGTGAGTGTGATAGCGGAGGTCTGGACGGGGAGGTGGTGTGTAGCGGTGACAGTGAGAGCGGAGGTCTGGACGGGGAGGTGGTGTGTAGCGGTGAGAGTGATAGCGGAGGGCTGAACGGGGAGGTGGGGTGTAGCGGTGAGTGACAGTGATAGCGGAGGTCTGGTCGGGGAGGTGGTGTGTAGCGGTGAGTGACAGTGATAGCGGAGGTCTGGACGGGGAGGTGGTGTGTTGGCGTGACAGTGATAGCGGAGGTCTGGACGGGGAGGTGGTGTGTAGCGGTGACAGTGATAGCGGAGGTCTGGACGGGGAGGTGGTGTGTAGCGGTGACAGTGATAGCGGAGGTCTGGACGGGGAGGTGGTGTGTAGCGGTGAGTGACAGTGATAGCGGAGGTCTGGACGGGGAGGTGGTGTGTTGCGGTGACAGTGATAGCGGAGGTCAGGACGGGGAGGTGGTGTGTAGCGGTGACAGTGATAGCGGAGGTCTGGACGGGGAGGTGGTGTGTAGCGGTGAGCGTGATAGCGGAGGTCTGGACGGGGAGGTGGTGTGTAGCGGTGACAGTGAGAGCGGGGGTCTGGACGGGGAGGTGGTGTGTAGCGGTGAGAGTGATAGCGGAGGGCTGGACGGGGAGGTGGTGTGTAGCGGTGAGTGACAGTGATAGCGGAGGTCTGGACGGGGAGGTGGTGTGTAGCGGTGAGTGACAGTGATAGCGGAGGTCTGGACGGGGAGGTGGTGTGTTGCGGTGACAGTGATAGCGGAGGTCTGGACGGGGAGGTGGTGTGTAGCGGTGACAGTGATAGCGGAGGTCTGGACGGGGAGGTAGTGTGTAGCGGTGAGTGACAGTGATAGCGGAGGTCAGGACGGGGAGGTGGTGTGTAGCGGTGACAGTGATAGCGGAGGTCTGGACGGGGAGGTGGTGTGTAGCGGTGACAGTGATAGCGGAGGTCTGGACGGGGAGGTGGTGTGTAGCGGTGACAGTGATAGCGGAGGTCTGAATGGGGAGGTGGTGTGTAGCGGTGAGTGACAGTGATAGCGGAGGTCTGGACGGGGAGGTGGTGTGTAGCGGTCAGAGTGATAGCGGAGGTCTGGACGGGGAGGTGGTGTGTAGCGGCGGCAGTGATAGCGGAGGTCTGGACGGGGAGGTGGTGTTTAGCGGTGACAGTGATAGCGGAGGTCTGGACGGGGAGGTGGTGTATAGCGGTGACAGTGATAGCGGAGGTCTGGACGGGGAGGTGGTGTGTAGCGGTGACAGTGATAGCGGAGGGCTGGACGGGGAGGTGGTGTGTAGCGGTGAGTGACAGTGATAGAGCAGGTCTGGACGGGGAAGTGGTGTGTAGCGGTGACAGTGATAGCGGAGGTCTGGACGGGGAGGTGGTTTGTAGCGGTGACAGTGATAGCGGAGGTCTGGACGGGGAGGTGGTGTGTAGCGGTGACAGTGATAGCGGAGGTCTGGACGGGGAGGTGGCGTGTAGCGGTGACAGTGATAGCGGAGGGCTGGACGGGGAGGTGGTGTGTAGCGGTGAGAGTGATAGCGGAGGTCTGGACGGGGAGGTGGTGTGTAGCGGTGAGTGACAGTGATAGCGCAGGTCTGGACGGGGAGGTGGTGTGTAGCGGTGAGTGACAGTGATAGCGGAGATCTGGACGGGGAGGTGGTGTGTAGCGGTCAGAGTGATAGCGGAGGTCTGGACGGGGAGGTGGTGTGTAGCGGTGACAGTGATAGCGGAGGTCTGGACGGGGAGGTGGTGTGTAGCGGTGAGAGTGATAGCCGAGGTCTGGACGGGGAGGTGGTGTGTAGCGGTGACAGTGATAGCGGAGGTCTGGACGGGGAGGTGGTGTGTAGCGGTGACAGTGATAGCGGAGGTCTGGACGGGGAGGTGGTGTGTAGCGGTGGCAGTGATAGCGGAAGGCTGGACGGGGAGGTGGTGTGTAGCAGTGAGAGTGATTGCGGAGGTCTGGACGGGGAGGTGGTGTGTAGCGGTGACAGTGATAGCGGAGCTCTGGACGGGGAGGTGGTGTGTAGCGGTGAGTGACAGTGATAGCGGAGGTCTGGACGGGGAGGTGGTGTGTAGCGGTGAGTGACAGTGATAGCGCAGGTCTGGACGGGGAAGTGGTGTGTAGCGGTGATAGTGATAGCGGAGGTCTGGACGGGGAGGTGGTGTGTAGCGGTGACAGTGATAGCGGAGGTCTGGACGGGGAGGTGGCGTGTAGCGGTGACAGTGATCGCGGAGGTCTGGACGGGGAGGTGGCGTGTAGCGGTGACAGTGATAGCGGAGGTCTGGACGGGAAGGTGGTGTGTAGCGGTCAGAGTGATAGCCGAGGTCTGGACGGGGAGGTGGTGTGTAGCGGTGAGTGACAGTGATAGCGGAGGGCTGGACGGGGAGGTGGTGTGTCGCGGTGACAGTGATAGCGGAGGGCTGGACAGGGAGGTGGTGTGTAGCGGTGACAGTGATAGCGGAGGTCTGGACGGAGAGGTGGTGTGTAGCGGTGACAGTGATAGCGGAGGTCTGGACGGGGAGTTGGTGTGTAGCGGTGACAGTGATAGCGGAGGTCTGGACGGGGAGGTGGTGTGTAGCGGTGACAGTGATAGTGGAGGGCTGGACGGGGAGGTGGTGTCGTCGGGCATTGGGATGGGGGCGGAACGGGGGGCTGGAGGAAGGGAGATG
This sequence comes from Arenicola marina, assembly GCA_964019135.1. NCBI lineage: Eukaryota > Metazoa > Annelida > Polychaeta > Arenicolidae > Arenicola > Arenicola marina. The sequence continues at coordinate 72,523,610 of OZ025248.1, forward strand.
TCTCGGATATTGAGGAGCTTGATAACGGGTTCGGTCGGTGGAGAGTCGGGGGTTTGTTGTTGAGGAAGTGACAGGGGTATGTGCCGCGGACTGGGGTGGGGACGAGGTAGGGGGTGCCAGCTGACTAGGATAGGGTGGGGGTCGGGGGTGCCCGCTGTCTGGTGTAGAGAGGGTGGGGGTCGGGGGTGCCCGCTGTCTAGGGTAGGGAGGGTGGGGGTCGGGGATGCCCGCTGTCTGGGGTAGGGAGGGTGGGGTTCGGGGTTCCCGATGTCTGGGGTAGGGAGGGTGGGGGTCGGGGGTGGCCGCTGACGGATGCTGACGACATGCTCCCGCCGACCACATCGCCATCGGGTGCAATCAATAAGTCTAGCGGGAGCGTTGGCAACTTCACTGGGACGCTGAGGGATGTTGGACGCCGGGGACACGTGGGCCGCTCCCGGGGGTGGGAGGGGGGGAGGAGCTCCTTTGTGGGAGGGTGGAGGTGGGGGTGAGGTGGGGTGGGGTGAGAGAGAACATGGAAACAGTTGTCAAACTGACTGAAAAAAGAAGCCGACACCGCGAAGTGGAAAAAAGAAAAAAAAAAACCACAAAACACCTGAATTAGCAATGCCAACTATGAAATATAGTAGGAATAGCTCGATTTAGTTTTTTCATCCAGCGCATCTTATAGTCATAAGGAAATGCTGGAACGCACAGAAATATGAATTGATAATGCTTGCTGAACAATATTTATGAATACTTCGTATTCATGTCTTTTCCATAGCATGTTATATTCGTCGGGAAATGTTGGTGAAAGGATTTAGTTAAGGGAAAACTGTACGCTGTATCCATAGGCACAAGGCGGACACATTTTGCGAGATTCTCTATGTTTCCTCCACCGGTGAGATGAGCTGCGTCAACCGACTAATGCAACCCTGTAAAGCGTTTTAGGTTGCGAACGGAAGCTGGAAGACTTGTTCCGGAGTGGTTCGACCCTACCCCCCCCCCCTTTCCCCCCAAATCCACCCGGGCTGCCATCTCCAACGCCCCGCCCTCCCCCCTGTTTCACCCCCTATCCGCCACCCCCATCTCCATGTATACGCACTGTCACAGTCTAGACGTTTAATTATGCAGATAAGCTTTTCAAATGAGCCTCCATCTTTCAAAGCGAGGCAGGGAATATAACAATTTTTGCACGTGGAGACAAGAAGATTCATTCCTGTCGGTAATAAGAAAACGCAAGATTTCAGAATGTATGACAAAAGGCCGTGGTAAAGAAGCACGGAGCTGCGGTAATCCCCGTGTCACACAAGACGACATCATCCCCCATCCCCGCGACTCGCCTGTACACGCCACTCTCTGCCGTCGACTCACTCCATTATATCTCTGTTGTCGCCTACGTTCTCAATGCATTTTCACACTCGCTCGCCAAGGCGGCGCTGCGTAAATCGATAGGAAAAATGTGTCGCGCATTTGTACAATTTAGTGATGGGACCCAGCCTAAGCCTAATAACACATGAAATCAGGTGATGAAAAGAAAGAGTTTATAACTCTTATAAGAATTATAACTTTTTGAAAGGGTACAAGATGTTTTTTGCTGTATTAAATACACAAAGCTCGTTATTTTTATGCTTTATTTATCAAAATTATAATGTTACAAGAAATTACAGCTGATTTGACCGTTTTTCAAGAATCTGAAATTTGCGCCCGGCCGACAGCAGCGGTAAAAGCTAACTTGCGTAGCGCCACCGTGCGGGGAGCTTGTGTACACGCTAGCATTGCTCTCACTAGCCTACAAACTGCAGCACCCACTAGCATTGCTCTACCCAGCCTACAAACTACAGCACCCGCTAGCATTGCTCTACCCAGCCTACAAACTACAGCACCCACTAGCATTGCTCTACCCAGCCTACAAACTACAGCACCCGCTAGCATTGCTCTACCCAGCCTACAAACTACAGCACCCGCTAGCATTGCTCTACCCAGCCTACAAACTACAGCACCCGCTAGCATTGCTCTACCCAGCCTACAAACTGCAGTTCGTGTTGGAAAACCTATTCTCAAGCTATGCACGACGAGCGTACTTCCGGGATGGGGGAGGGGGCCCGATAGGATGTGGAGTGTGTTGGGGTGGTGGTGTGGGGGGGGGGGGGGGAGGGGGCGGGTGCGGGGCGGGATTGGATGGGGGCTAAATGGAGAGATGGTGGCCAGGAAGGAACTACTGCTGTCTTTCTGGGATTTAGGGGATTAAGACGAAAGTAAGCACTAAGAGAAACCCACTAGTTACGGGACCAAGGGCAAATAGATAGTCCTAACATTGGCACCCTGGTCTGTATCCTAAATTGTCTACGTAGACAGTGGCGGCTTTTCTTTGGGGCTATAGTCTATATCCTACATTGTTTACATAGACAGTAATGCCTTTCTCTGTAGCTATAATCTATATCCTACATTGTCTACATGGATAGTAGCGGCTTTCTTTGGAGCTGTATTCTATATCCTACATTGTTTACATAGACAGTAGCGCCTTTATTTGGAGCTATAATCTATATCCTACATTGTCTACATTTACAGTAGCGGCTTTTCTTTGGAACTGTAGTCCATATCCTACATTGTTTACATAGACAGTAATGCCTTTCTCTGGAGCTATAATCTATATCCTACATTGTCTACATGGACAGTAAAGGCTTTTCTTTGGAGTGATAGTTTATATCTTGCATTGTCAACATGGAGAGTAACGTATTTTTATTGTCACCATGGTCAATTTTCTTCATTGCCTACATTCACAGTAACATAATTTATCCTGTAATAGCAACTTTCATACGTTAGATTACCGTTTTTCTTCTTCAAAGGGGAAGATTCAATTAGTAATACCACATATTAACCATCTTCATCCTCTTTAAATAACGCAACTAATTTTCCACTGTGATCGGCCAAATACGATTAAACATTTCTGAAACGCATGACAGACATAACAGACATCCTGAGCTATTTACTCATCATTTCTACCGCAAATATCCGACAGTTGTCCATATCCTTGGCCTCGCCACTTTGGTTTCATGTAGGACGAGCAGCTAGAGGTCCTTGGCAAACGAAAAACACCCAATTTATTCCAGATCCCCCACTCCAGTCCTGTCAACCAAACACCCACGCCAATCCCCACCCCAACAGAAGAACAAATACATCCATGGCGTCGTTCCCTTGTTATTTGTAATTGACTGGCTAATGGCTCCGCTCGATGGCGGCCCCATGGCCCGACAGTCTCTATCGCGCCATCGCAAACCATCATCGGAGTAATACCAGTAGCGCCGCCCGGTGGAAGTGTGGGTACTACCACACTATCTCACTTACGACCCATTACAGGCGGGTAATTGCCCAGTTCCCATGCATCGCTGCTTGATCGCTGTAATCGTCATTTTTGCCGGCAAAGATTGTTTATTGTGTTCGTCTCTTCCATGGCACATGGACCAGATGCAAGCGCTGAATGGGAAATTTGTATCTCAAAGACATAAAGGGGCAATATTTCAGAGGAACGTTATCATGTATCGCCCGGAAACACAAGTCTAAACCGGGGTTGTTACTAGCATGATTGCGATTGGAAACTCGTCCATTGAAATCAATGACGTGATTGTTGTTTTAGGCCCCGATCGAGGGTTAAAGTAGGCCAAGAAACATCCGGGGATTGATTTGGATGAGATATACCCCGGATTAGATCGCCAGGCTGCGGTGTTTCGCACCAGGAATCCATTGATCTGCAGTCGAGTGTACCACTGAGTGCTATCCAGAAAAGCCGAGTCAGAATCGACAACAATTCAAGCCAATTGATGACTATACAGGATTACTAAATCGTGGATCGACTGCACTGAACTCAGTGGCGGATTTAAAGGGAGGGGGGTGGGGGGTTAGGGGGGTTGCACCCCCCCCCCCCCCCACGTGGGAATCAGAACATACAACATACATGTTGACATACATGTTAAAGTCCCAAGTCTTCAGAGAGCCAGACCCCCCCCCCCTTGGGAAACTGAACATACACTGTTAAAGTCGGGTTCTCCAAGTCCAAGCGCCCCCCCCCACCCCCCTATGGGCAAATTCCTAGATCCGCCCCTTTGAACGATGATGGGTCGATGGGCGTTTGAAGCCCTTTATATGCACACATATGCTAAAGGGGCCACTCGAACTCCATGTCTAATAACACGACAGGCTTAAGCGCCCCCAGACACGGGTGTGGTTTGAACCCGGTACCCGTCGTTGGGCTGCAGTCCACAGCGGGTTCCTTTATATCGACTCCGTCATTACGAGATAAGGGAACACCACTAATTATTGACTGAATACATCGTCTGTCAGGGCAAACATGATACAGTCCAGTTGATACCTAAAACTTATTATTTTTTCAGTGATGTCGTATTTAGCTGCTGATATATCATGGAGGAAGAAAGACCAAAAGAACGCGAAAAGGAAAAGGGACGAAGAATAACCCGGCGTGGCAGGTAGTCTATGAGGTAGGTATCCGTGCATCGCCTTTAACAAGCAAAGAGCATGAGGAATGACTTCTGTCTCCCTGGGACTGATGGATCAGACCGAGGCACTTGCGGACTAATGCTGGGGTCGTCATGTAAGAATGATGGAGTGCTTCAAAAACACCGGTGTCGGCCATAGGTTAAGTTGGTTAGGAGCGAGCTGACATATCGGATTGCGGTATGAAAAGACAAGGGGTACAAAACAAATGGCTTCAGTTACAATGATATGAATGAAGGGTATGAAATGACAAAGAGTAACAAGCAAAGGGTTCAGATACAATGATATGAATGCAGGGTATGAAATGACAAAGAGTAACAAGCAAAGGGGTTCAGATACAATGATATGAATGAAGGGTATGAAATGACAAAGAGTAACAAGAGATATTCGACCATAGGTCGAGGACGAAAATACATAAGTACATTTGGAAGCTGTATTAATGGCGACGTTAAGAGTCGTCAGGGCCAATTTTGGCTAAAGGGCCTTATAGGGGCAATTTGGGCTAAATGCTGCCTTCGACAGGCAGTGTGGCACTGTAGGCGGAGCTTAATTGGACATCCAGTTTGAAGCCAAGGCGCTTCTCTTGAAGCAATATTAACGGTACTTTCGTATCTTTTATTTATTATGTCTTCGTGACTTCACGAACTTCATTTGACGATCACGACAATATTCGCGATGGCTTCTATTTTGTTAAGTATACCTACTTACGAAATCATGGGTGAACTCATGAACTTGTGGGTGATGGTAGCTATTGCTAAATTAGCTGAACATCAAGCAGGCCCAAACTTTCGTAGGAGCACGTAAGCTATGACGTTGACGCACACTTAGCCCCCTCGCCATAGGTGTCTCTGAAGACGACGTGTTTAAGTGAACATGAAATTTTGTTCTCAAGAGCGATTGCTTGACTCATTATGAATGGCGCTACGAATTTTACTTTTTATCTAATAATACGTCATCGTGACGTGACATGACGTCATTTGACGTTCGCGCAAATGCTCAAGTTGGCTTCTATTTCTTTAATATGTCTACTTATCAACTCGGCTTATGACAGCTATTGCCAAAGTGGCTAAAAGTAAAGCAAACCCAACATTTCGTAGGGGCACGTTAGCTATGACGTCATTTTTGACGCATACATATCCCCTGCGCCAAAACAGTTACACACGGCACAAACTGTCCCTGAACACGACCTGCAACGTAAAGCGACCCGAAAGTCGCCATACCTTGTAATAGCTGAGTAATAGCTTACGTACGATGTGTGACGTCATGACGTCATAGTGACGTAATGACGTAACGCACGACAACGTCCAAGTGGCAATACGCCAAGGTTTACTGCCACAACTTATTCGATTGAAGAGCTAGGCGATAGAAAGAATAGTCCTTCAGCTATGGCTTGACGAAATGGCCAAAAGTTGCATTAGTTCATCATTGCGGAGACACGGAGACCTAGGACAAGAACAAAGAACACTGCATGCGAAGCGATATAGCAACTCATTTGCTTCTTTTACTAGTTCTCTGCCGATCGATGGTCCCTACCACACAGCTCTGGCATGTTTTTCTTCATTTTGACGTTGTTTTAAAGATGGACACAATCTCCATTCACTCATCATTGGTGGCCCCGCGAAGGTGTCGTCCCACTTTGAAGCACTCTAGCGCCATAACTGAGCAACATCCGCCTGATTGAAACATTAAGTGATCTGTAGATGCTTATTGGCAACTAGTTGTCGAAAAGAATGCAATTTTAGCATTTTTATCTGATTTTTGACGATTTTTCTTTCAATGGCAAGAATCTGTATGTTTATCATTAGGCCAGTGGCATCGCTGCCATGGAAACAAAAAGTAATACAGATATCGCCGTGTTTTTCTTATAACTTGCTTTAAGGTGATATTACCTCACTGTGTGGCGAAGGAGACTGAAATAGCTTGAGCGGAAGTAGATCATATTCGATCAAGTTCATTTTTACCCATAGGATTCCATGTTAAACGATTTCGACTATATACCGAAAAGTAATTTGGCTATGGAACCATGTTGACAGATTATGACTCAGCTTAGTATTATCCATCCACAGGTGCAAGCATTGAGTGATGGCTTGAATAGGACACCCGTGGCAGCCTCTGCTAACACCCAAAAGCCGTATCTTTCACCATTGGCCAAGTTTCAACAAAAAAAATGTGACGTCATTATTTGCTCCAATCGCATGCGATAAGCACTGAGGCTACTATGTATCATCTTTAACTAAGAAAAAAATGCCGGTGTCGCTTGCTGGAGGCACTTGTGAAATACACGACAAAACATTTTTCCCAGCCCAAAGATACAGCGCTTTAACATGGGAAGTCCCATAGAGAACTGCCGTCGGCCCTGGAACCGGAAGTAAAATAGGAACATATTGTTTTTAGTTAGCAGCTATAGGAGGAACTACGTTTCCTACAATATGATGCTACTCACTCATTTTTGGGATTTTTTCCTGATTTTTGACGAATTTTTTTAAGTACCAAAAGTGACGTCATCGTGACGTCACGTGACGCATCAGAGAACATTCGACACATCTCATCTCAATTCATATTTCTATGGCATATTAGAACATCATAGCGATAGCTTGATGGCAAATGTGCCCAAAAGCGAGAAAACTGACAGAGGTCATTTAGTGCGTTTTCTGCAAAAAGTACGACCTCATTTTACTCGAAATGACTATTACGCATCAAAAAGTAAACAATACCCGTGTAGCACATTTTGCAACTCACCCGGAATCTCTAGCCTTAATATTAACGGAGATATATGCATTCTTACATACATACATATATATATAGAAACAGACAAACAAACACGACCGACCGACATGTTATGACGAAAATGGAAAATTTTCGTCATAACAAGCAAACGGCTTCAGATACAATGATATGAATGATGTCACAGGCACTGTGACAATATAACACATAAAGGAAAATAGCATGGGTCTTGCCCTGGGGTGGATTCCCCGCCAGGGTGGTCGGACTTAAAGCGGTGCGAATGAAAATCGCAAATTGAGATCTAACTGTCTCGAATGTACTGGGTAGTGGAGTGGCGCGGATAGTCAAATAGCCTGGGGAGAGGAGTGGTCCGGACAGTAGAATAGCATGGGAAGTGAAGTGGTCTGGAGAGTCAAATAGCCTGAGGAGTGGAGTGGCCCGTACAGTCGAAAAGAATCTGGAGTGGTGTGGTCAGGACAGTTACATAGCCTGGATAATGGAGTAGGCCGGAGAGTCAAATAGCCTGGGTAGTGGAGCAGGACACGGAGTTAAATAGCATGGGTAGTGGAGCAGGCCACAGAGTTAAATAGCATGCGTAGTGGAGCAGCCCACAGTTAAATAGCAGGGGTAATGGAGCAGCCCACAGAGTTAAATAGCATGGGTAGTAGAGCAACCCACAGAATTAAATAGCATGGTTAGCAGAGCAGCCAACAGAGTTAAATAGCATGGGTAGCAATCTCGATCAATCTCGTGATGGCGAGACTTTGCATTGAGATCAACGCTACGAGAAGGACCACCCTCCGCGACTTGTGAGCAACAGTGTAAATATAATCGCACGGTGGCCCCTAAATGAAAATAAGAATTCACCGCTGTAGTGAATTCCATCGCATTTTGCGACCTCTGAAAAAATGAAAAAGAAAATACGTTGTAAGGGTCTGGCAGATGGATGTTGTGGACAGAAGACACTTGGTCCTCCCACGCCGGGGGAAGGATGGGGGTGGAGGGTCCGGGGGGGGGGGGTAGCGGAAGAAAGAGTGAGGGAGAGAGGGGTGGAGGAGGCAGAGGAGTAGGATGTGGGGTGGGGGTGGAGGGTGCATGTAGGGGGTGGGCGAAGTGATGAGAGGAGGAGGAGGAGGAGGAGAGGAAGAGCCTCGGGGAGGGGGAGGTGAAGGAGGAGGGAGGGGGAGTAGAGTGGACGACGGGGTGGGCGACGAGGGCTGGGGGTGAGGGGGAGGAGAAGGAGGGGAACGAGACTGACACGGCAGAGGAGTAGGGTGGGTGATGGGGGATGAGCGGGACAGTAGAGAAGGCGGGGGGGTAGGGTGGGTGATGGGGGATGAGCGGGACAGTAGAGGAGGCGGGGGAGTAGGGTGGGTGATGGGGGATGAGCGGGACAGTAGAGGAGGCGGGGGGTAGGGTGGGTGATGGGGGGTGAGCGGAACAGTAGAGGAGGTAGGGGAGTAGGGTGGGTGATGGGGGATGAGCGGGGCAGTAGAGGAGGCGGGAGAGTAGGGTGGGTGATGGGGGTTGAGCGGGACAGTAAAGGAGGCGGGGGAGTAGGGTGGGTGATGGGGGGTGAGCGGGACAGTAGAGGAGGCGGGGGAGTAGGGTGGGTGATGGGGGGTGAGCGGGACAGTAGAGGAGGCGGGGGAGTAGGGTGGGTGATGGGGGGTGAGCGGGACAGTAGAGGAGGCGGGGGAGTAGGGTGGGTGATGGGGGATGAGCGGGACAGTAGAGGAGGCGGGGAAGTAGGGTGGGTGATGGGGGATGAGCGGGACAGTAGAGGAGGCGGGGGGTAGGGTGGGTGATGGGGGGTGAGCGGAACAGTAGAGGAGGCGGGGGAGTAGGGTGGGTGATGGGGGGTGAGCGGGACAGTAGAGGAGGTGGGGGAGTAGGGTGGGTGATGGGGGATGAGCGGGGCAGTAGAGGAGGCGGGAGAGTAGGGTGGGTGATGGGGGTTGAGCGGGACAGTAAAGGAGGCGGGGGAGTAGGGTGGGTGATGGGGGGTGAGCGGGACAGTAGAGGAGGCGGGGGAGTAGGGTTGGTGATGGGGGATGGGCGGGACAGTAGAGGAGGCGGGGGAGTAGGGTTGGTGATGGGGGATGAGCGGGACAGTAGAGGAGGCGGGGGAGTAGGGTGGGTGATGGGGGATGAGCGGGACAGTAGAGAAGGCGGGGGAGTAGGGTGGGTGATGGGGGATGGGCGGGACAGTAGAGGAGGCGGGGGAGTAGAGTTGGTGATGGGGGATGGGCGGGACAGTAGAGGAGGCGGAGAAGTAGGGTGGGTGATGGGGGGTGAGCGGGACAGTAGAGGAGGCGGGGGATTAGGGTGGGTGATGGGGGATGAGCGGGACAGTAGAGGAGGCGGGGGAGTAGGGTGGGTGATGGGGGTTAGCGGGACAGCAGAGGAGGCGGGGGAGTAGGGTGGGTGATGGGGGATGAGCCGGACAGTAGAGGAGGCGGGGGAGTAGGGTGGGTGATGGGGGATGAGCGGGGCAGTAGAAGAGGCGGGGGAGTAGGGTGGGTGATGGGGGGTGAGCGGGACAGTAGAGGAGGCGGGGGAGTAGGGTGGGTGATGGGGGGTGAGCGGGACAGTAGAGGAGGCGGGAGAGTAGGGTGGGTGATGGGGGGTGAGCGGGACAGTAGAGGAGGCGGGGGAGTAGGGTTGGTGATGGGGGATGGGCGGGACAGTAGAGGAGGCGGGGTGGTAGGGTGGGTGATGGGGGATGAGCGGGACAGTAGAGGAGGCGGGGGAGTAGGGTGGGTGATGGGGGATGAGCGGGACAGTAGAGGAGGTGGGGGAGTAGGGTGGGTGATGGGGGATGAGCGGGACAGTAGAGGAGGCGGGGGAGTAGGGTGGGTGATGGGGGATGAGCGGGACAGTAGAGGAGGCGGGGGAGTAGGGTGGGTGATAGGGGGTTAGCGGGACAGCAGAGGAGGCGGGGGAGTAGGGTGGGTGATGGGGGATGAGCGGGACAGTAGAGGAGGCGGGGGAGTAGGGTGGGTGATGGGAGATGAGCGGGACAGTAGAGGAGGCGGAGGAGTAGGGTGGGTGATGGGGGATGAGCGGGGCAGTAGAGGAGACGGGGGAGTAGGGTGGGTGATGGGGGATGAGCGGGACAGTAGAGGAGGCGGGGGAGTAGGGTGGGTGATGGGGGATGGGCGGGACAGTAGAGGAGGCGGGGGAGTAGGGTGGGTGATGGGGGATGAGCGGGACAGTAGAGGAGGCGGGGGAGTAGGGTGGGTGATGGGGGATGAACGGGACAGTAGAGGAGGCGGGGGAGTAGGGTGGGTGATGGGGGATGAGCGGGGCAGTAGAGGAGGCGGGGGAGTAGGGTGGGTGATGGGGGATGAGCCGGACAGTAGAGGAGGCGGGGGAGTAGGGTGGGTGATGGGGGATGGGCGGGACAGTAGAGGAGGCGGGGGAGTAGGGTGGGTGATGGGGGATGAGCGGGACAGTAGAGGAGGCGGGGGAGTAGGGTGGGTGATGGGGGATGAGCGGGACAGTAGAGGAGGCTGGGGAGTAGGGTGGGTGATGGGGGATGAGCGGGGCAGTAGAGGAGGCGGGAGAGTAGGGTGGGTGATGGGGGATGGGCGGGACAGTAGAGGAGGCGGGGGAGTAGGGTGGGTGATGGGGGATGAGCGGGACAGTAGAGGAGGCGGGGGAGTAGGGTGGGTGATGGGGGATGAGCGGGACAGTAGAGGAGGCTGGGGAGTAGGGTGGGTGATGGGGGATGAGCGGGGCAGTAGAGGAGGCGGGAGAGTAGGGTGGGTGATGGGGGGTGAGCGGGACAGTAAAGGAGGCGGGGAAGTAGGGTGGGTGATGGGGGGTGAGCGGGACAGTAGAGGAGGCGGGGGAGTAGGGTGGGTGATAGGGGGTTAGCGGGACAGCAGAGGAGGCGGGGGAGTAGGGTGGGTGATGGGGGATGAGCCGGACAGTAGAGGAGGCGGGGGAGTAGGGTGGGTGATGGGGGATGAGCGGGACAGTAGAGGAGGCGGGGGAGTAGGGTGGGTGATGGGGGATGGGCGGGACAGTAGAGGAGGCGGGGGAGTAGGGTGGGTGATGGGGGATGAGCGGGACAGTAGAGGAGGCGGGGGAGTAGGGTGGGTGATGGGGGATGAGCGGGACAGTAGAGGAGGCGGGGGAGTAGGGTGGGTGATGGGGGATGAGCGGGGCAGTAGAGGAGGCGGGAGAGTAGGGTGGGTGATGGGGGGTGAGCGGGACAGTAAAGGAGGCGGGGGAGTAGGGTGGGTGATGGGGGGTGAGCGGGACAGTAGAGGAGGCGGGGGAGTAGAGTGGGTGATGGGGGATGAGCGGGACAGTAGAGGAGGCGGGGGAGTAGGGTGGGTGATAGGGGGTTAGCGGGACAGCAGAGGAGGCGGGGGAGTAGGGTGGGTGATGGGGGATGAGCCGGACAGTAGAGGAGGCGGGGGAGTAGGGTGGGTGATGGGGGATGAGCGGGGCAGTAGAGGAGGCGGGGGAGTAGGGTGGGTGATGGGGGGTGAGCGGGACAGTAGAGGAGGCGGGGGAGTAGGGTGGGGGATGGGGGATGAGCGGGACAGTAGAGGAGGTGGGGGAGTAGGGTGGGTGATGGGGGATGAGCGGGACAGTAGAGGAGGCAGGTGAGTAGGGTGGGTGATGGGGGATGAGCGGGACAGTAGAGGAGGCGGGGGAGTAGGGTGGGTGATGGGGGGTGAGCGGGACAGTAGAGGAGGCGGGGGAGTAGGGTGGGTGATGGGGGGTGAGCGGGACAGTAGAGGAGGCGGGGGAGTAGGGTGGGTGATGGGGGGTGAGCGGGACAGTAGAGGAGGCGGGGGAGTAGGGTGGGTGATGGGGGATGAGCGGGACAGTAGAGGAGGCGGGGAAGTAGGGTGGGTGATGGGGGATGAGCGGGACAGTAGAGGAGGCGGGGGGTAGGGTGGGTGATGGGGGGTGAGCGGAACAGTAGAGGAGGCGGGGGAGTAGGGTGGGTGATGGGGGGTGAGCGGGACAGTAGAGGAGGTGGGGGAGTAGGGTGGGTGATGGGGGATGAGCGGGGCAGTAGAGGAGGCGGGAGAGTAGGGTGGGTGATGGGGGTTGAGCGGGACAGTAAAGGAGGCGGGGGAGTAGGGTGGGTGATGGGGGGTGAGCGGGACAGTAGAGGAGGCGGGGGAGTAGGGTTGGTGATGGGGGATGGGCGGGACAGTAGAGGAGGCGGGGGAGTAGGGTTGGTGATGGGGGATGAGCGGGACAGTAGAGGAGGCGGGGGAGTAGGGTGGGTGATGGGGGATGAGCGGGACAGTAGAGAAGGCGGGGGAGTAGGGTGGGTGATGGGGGATGGGCGGGACAGTAGAGGAGGCGGGGGAGTAGAGTTGGTGATGGGGGATGGGCGGGACAGTAGAGGAGGCGGAGAAGTAGGGTGGGTGATGGGGGGTGAGCGGGACAGTAGAGGAGGCGGGGGATTAGGGTGGGTGATGGGGGATGAGCGGGACAGTAGAGGAGGCGGGGGAGTAGGGTGGGTGATGGGGGTTAGCGGGACAGCAGAGGAGGCGGGGGAGTAGGGTGGGTGATGGGGGATGAGCCGGACAGTAGAGGAGGCGGGGGAGTAGGGTGGGTGATGGGGGATGAGCGGGGCAGTAGAAGAGGCGGGGGAGTAGGGTGGGTGATGGGGGGTGAGCGGGACAGTAGAGGAGGCGGGGGAGTAGGGTGGGTGATGGGGGGTGAGCGGGACAGTAGAGGAGGCGGGAGAGTAGGGTGGGTGATGGGGGGTGAGCGGGACAGTAGAGGAGGCGGAAGAGTAGGGTTGGTGATGGGGGATGGGCGGGACAGTAGAGGAGGCGGGGTGGTAGGGTGGGTGATGGGGGATGAGCGGGACAGTAGAGGAGGCGGGGGAGTAGGGTGGGTGATGGGGGATGAGCGGGACAGTAGAGGAGGTGGGGGAGTAGGGTGGGTGATGGGGGATGAGCGGGACAGTAGAGGAGGCGGGGGAGTAGGGTGGGTGATGGGGGATGAGCGGGACAGTAGAGGAGGCGGGGGAGTAGGGTGGGTGATAGGGGGTTAGCGGGACAGCAGAGGAGGCGGGGGAGTAGGGTGGGTGATGGGGGATGAGCGGGACAGTAGAGGAGGCGGGGGAGTAGGGTGGGTGATGGGAGATGAGCGGGACAGTAGAGGAGGCGGAGGAGTAGGGTGGGTGATGGGGGATGAGCGGGGCAGTAGAGGAGACGGGGGAGTAGGGTGGGTGATGGGGGATGAGCGGGACAGTAGAGGAGGCGGGGGAGTAGGGTGGGTGATGGGGGATGGGCGGGACAGTAGAGGAGGCGGGGGAGTAGGGTGGGTGATGGGGGATGAGCGGGAAAGTAGAGGAGGCGGGGGAGTAGGGTGGGTGATGGGGGATGAACGGGACAGTAGAGGAGGCGGGGGAGTAGGGTGGGTGATGGGGGATGAGCGGGGCAGTAGAGGAGGCGGGGGAGTAGGGTGGGTGATGGGGGATGAGCGGGACAGTAGAGGAGGCGGGGGAGTAGGGTGGGTGATGGGGGATGGGCGGGACAGTAGAGGAGGCGGGGGAGTAGGGTGGGTGATGGGGGATGAGCGGGACAGTAGAGGAGGCGGGGGAGTAGGGTGGGTGATGGGGGATGAGCGGGACAGTAGAGGAGGCTGGGGAGTAGGGTGGGTGATGGGGGATGAGCGGGGCAGTAGAGGAGGCGGGAGAGTAGGGTGGGTGATGGGGGGTGAGCGGGACAGTAAAGGAGGCGGGGAAGTAGGGTGGGTGATGGGGGGTGAGCGGGACAGTAGAGGAGGCGGGGGAGTAGAGTGGGTGATGGGGGATGAGCGGGACAGTAGAGGAGGCGGGGGAGTAGGGTGGGTGATAGGGGGTTAGCGGGACAGCAGAGGAGGCGGGGGAGTAGGGTGGGTGATGGGGGATGAGCCGGACAGTAGAGGAGGCGGGGGAGTAGGGTGGGTGATGGGGGATGAGCGGGACAGTAGAGGAGGCGGGGGAGTAGGGTGGGTGATGGGGGATGGGCGGGACAGTAGAGGAGGCGGGGGAGTAGGGTGGGTGATGGGGGATGAGCGGGACAGTAGAGGAGGCGGGGGAGTAGGGTGGGTGATGGGGGATGAGCGGGACAGTAGAGGAGGCGGGGGAGTAGGGTGGGTGATGGGGGATGAGCGGGGCAGTAGAGGAGGCGGGAGAGTAGGGTGGGTGATGGGGGGTGAGCGGGACAGTAAAGGAGGCGGGGGAGTAGGGTGGGTGATGGGGGGTGAGCGGGACAGTAGAGGAGGCGGGGGAGTAGAGTGGGTGATGGGGGATGAGCGGGACAGTAGAGGAGGCGGGGGAGTAGGGTGGGTGATAGGGGGTTAGCGGGACAGCAGAGGAGGCGGGGGAGTAGGGTGGGTGATGGGGGATGAGCCGGACAGTAGAGGAGGCGGGGGAGTAGGGTGGGTGATGGTGGATGAGCGCGGCAGTAGAGGAGGCGGGGGAGTAGGGTGGGTGATGGGGGGTGAGCGGGACAGTAGAGGAGGCGGGGGAGTAGGGTGGGGGATGGGGGATGAGCGGGACAGTAGAGGAGGTGGGGGAGTAGGGTGGGTGATGGGGGATGAGCGGGACAGTAGAGGAGGCAGGTGAGTAGGGTGGGTGATGGGGGATGAGCGGGACAGTAGAGGAGGCGGGGGAGTAGGGTGGGTGATGGGGGATGAGCGGGACAGTAGAGGAGGCGGGGGAATAACATGGATGGGGAGGAGGCAATAAGGAAGGAGACGACGGCGGAGGACGAGGAGGCCGAGGGAGAGGGAGAAAGGGCCACCTGGCGAGAGGGCGCGGAACAGGACGGGAGGGGTGGGGGGAGGGGGTGGGAGGGGGGGGGGTGGCACTGAAGAGACATAAGACATAACGAGCCAGGAGCGTGACTTGCCATGACACGATGATCGTGGCCTATGATGGGCCGGAGCAAATGATTTTACACCACTGACCGGAAGTTGGGGTCACGAGGTCAGCTGCGGACCTGCCGCGCTAAGCTTTGTTTGCAGTCCGGTGACAAATGAGAACGACCTCTAGCTGACCGCGCGTCACCGCAGCGTCTTGCCGACCTCTAGCTGACCGCGCGTCACCGCAGCGTCTTGCCGACCTCTAGCCAACCGCGCGTCACCGCAGCGTCTTGCCGACCTCTAGCTGACCGCGCGTCACCGCAGCGTCTTGCCGACCTCTGGCTGACCGCGTGTCACCGCAGCGTCTTGCCGACCTCTAGCTGACCGCGCGTCACCGCAACGTCTTGCCGACCTCTAGCTGACCGCGCGTCACCGCAGTGTCTTGCTGACCTCTAGCTGACCGCGCGTCACCGCAGCGTCTTGCTGACCTCCAGCTGACCGCGCGTCAACGCAGCGTCTTGCGGACCTCTAGCTGACCGCGCGTCACCGCAGCGTCTTGCCGACCTCTAGCTGACCGCGCGTCACCGCAGCGTCTTGCCGACCTCTAGCTGACCGCGCGTCACCGCAGCGTCTTGCCGACCGCCCAGCGTCGGCCACTCTACTTCACTGCTTACGTCTCTCCGCAACTCATAGTAATATAAGTCTTCCTCCTGTTTGGCTTGTCCCTAAGCCATCTGTCTTATACTATTGTGGGTTCGCTCGTGTCTCTCGCTTCTTTCAGTGAGCTAATTGGCTCATCTTTAGACTCCGTCGCGTGGTCAAAGGTCATTCATTTTGTCTCAGTTGTGTCCACGTAGGCTTCTCTCTCGTCACGTACTTCAATGTCAGATCTCTTTGCCTTCTCTCCGAGCACAATGTTGTCATCTTGGTGGTCCTAGTTTCTCATGTTATATGTTATTGATGTAATGATATTGATGTAATGTTATTGTGTAATTATTGAAATGAAATGAAATGTTGGTGTTTTAGGCCACTTTTGTGCACATACAGGCTAAATTGGGCCAAGGAACCTCCCGGGACGATGAAGGATGAAGGAATGAAACATGCCCCAGATTAGGTGCCCGAGCCCGGATTCGAACCCAGGACCTATTGATCTGCGGTCTAGTGCGCTAACCACTACACCAGGGAGGCCTCCGTGTAATTATTGATGTAATGATGTTAATGTAATGTTATTGATGGAATGTCTATGGTGTAATTAGCGATGTAATGTTATTGGTGTAATGTTATTGATGTAATGTTATTCATGTAATGGTATTGATGTAATGTTATTGATATGTTATAGTTGTAATGCAATAGCTGTAATGTTATTGATATAATGTTATAGTTGTAATGCTACAGCTGTAATGTTATAGTTGTAATGCTACAGCTGTAATGTTATAGTTGTAATGTTATTGATGTAATGTTACTGATGTAATTATTGATGTAATGTTATTGATGTAATGTTATTGTCCTTCACGTTCTGAGCCAACTTTACTCATCCTAATGTACCAGTCTCATAAAGTTGCATATTTGTGTTATTTTTTATAACTGTTATTTATATTTAATACAATAGCCACAGTAACATTTGCCTACTTCTCTCATCGATTGCATTTATTAATCAAAATAAAACTTTCCTGTATAAAACGGCTGCTACAACAAAACCAAACCGTAAGCCTGGGAACCGGCCGTTTATGGCACTTGATTGTTGGTAAATACCGGATATAGGTCCGTCGGAAGCAAAATACAATTGACTTCTGCGCGGGACGAGTGGGGTGGGGGTGAAGGGGGGACGGGGAGGCACCACGAAGCCAGAGGTGCATGCTTTCTACAGTCGCAGAATCACAGACAAAGATGACGGATTCGCCTTCATAAGCGGACGACATAGTGGAGCAGTACATTTTTCATGTTACTTCAAAAAAAATTCCGTTGCCATCTGTAAACCGAAAAACCGAACAACAAGTCAAACATTGACCAGGCATTTATCACTGGTATGGTGCTCTAACGACTGTGCTGGCCGGGTGGCGGTGGCTGCCCATGGCCATATAATCTTACTATCTATGGTTAGGCCTGCCTCTTCTTCTGGTGTAGTGTAACAACCTCCATATTTGACGGAGGCTGACATATCTGATATAGGCTTATCAATCACCGGGATTCATTTCGAATACGTCGACCTCCCGAATAAGTTGAACTAGCTTATCTGCTTTGAGCTATCTGATACGTTTCCCTTTCAAATATGTTAACCCTTGCTAATACGGTGACCTGTCGAAAGCGTGGCCTTTTCTAACATCTTGACCTGCCTTTTATATGGGATATTTTCTCACGTGTTACCCTGCCTGCGTGGCATTTTCAAGTGGCATCTTGAGCTGTCTCATACCTTGACTTCTCTAAAGGGGTGCCGTGCCTAATACTCCGACCGCTCATATGTCCGCTCTATAGCGGTATCTTTTTCATCACAGATTTCCGCGCTCTCAGGTATCCAGGGGCACCTGCGGACCCCCCCCCCCCACCCCCTCCCCCCACCAGATTTATATAATAGTGCCCTTTTCCCCCGATCCCCGCCCCCGCCCAAGACTACGCCTGAGGCCTACAGTTTTCACACGTGTGTCTGTACCATGCCAGGAACCAACCCCTGCAATATTTCCGTTCAGAACCCCACAAGAAAGGTTTATGACCAATACCCCGTGGGCTGATGACGGCAATGCAATGCCGCCTACTTTACTAGGTGTGTATAAAGTGGGCTCATTTTATAAAACCCTAAAATGCACCGCCGGAAACGTGGGCGATAATCGGGTAGTGGATCACGATGATGTGACAGGCACTCCACGCATGTGGGGCAACGCACGTGCGTTCAGCTGGAAAATGGAACATTGGTTGTCCACTGCAGAGATTGCGCTTCCTTTGGCACTTTGTTATGCCCCTTGGGGGCGCCACAGCTGGAAGTCACGTCGCCTGGTTAACTTAGGGATCGACGTGTATGCAAAACCTCGGCACGCACTATCAGTAACTCCATTGCTGTATCCATAATCTTGATTGAAGTTGTTCAAACAACATTTAAATGTCACAGTAATGGACTTGTTCTATACTAGCCACGAACCCCATGGCATGTCCTCTCCATCGTAACTTTAGCCAGCGACGACGGGCAGCAACGTCAGCATGTTGATGACGTCATAACGCAAAGACAGAGATGCATCAGTATGTAATAAACTGCCACATTCCTCAAGTAGGTACCGGCCAGGGGTTGGTCCAGGGGTTGGGGTGGGGTGGGGTGGGGTTGTGCCCAGGAGCGGGGCGTTCCCAGGGGGTCCAGACTCCCACCCCGATACACCCTGCCTTTGCTTGTGTGGGTGATACGACTCCTTGTAAGCTTTTCGGAGTACCCCCCTCCCCCTTTCAGTCTTTCGGGGAGCCTTTTCGGACTTGAAAGAATCCCGTTTAAATAGTTTTTCGTCACTATTATATGACATTTATACCATAATGGGATAGGTATGTTTTGCACGAGCAATTTGATAACAGTATTCAGGTGAAATATATTCCCGAGGTATAAGCCCGGCCTACGTTACGGAAAGGAATAGCATATGTCATTTTGTCTTGGAAGTGGCCGTGAAACAGGGGCGGATACAGAAAATCTAGATAGGGGGGGGGGGCGGTTTCAGGGTCGGATCCCGATATGCTGGATAGAGAGGTGGGGGCGGTTTTGGATTTCATATGTTAAATGGTGTACATTTCGGCCCTAAAGGGAGGGGGGGGTCGCGGGTCCCCCCCCCTCTGGATCCGCCTCTGGTGAAAGATGTTATCCCTCTTTAATGGGGCCGACCAGGATGCTTCCCAGGCGTTTGGGCGGAAGACGCGAGCCTGAATAAAACGTGTGGCTCAGTGGTAGTTGCTTGGAAACGGCCCCAAACTCCAATCCCATCTCCTCCACGTAGATGGCAGCACTTTCTGTCTGCAACTCAATTTAGGGTTATTGGAATTTAGTTGCGTGAATTAGCTGAACAGGTGATCAAGAGTTTATTTAAGGTTGGCAGGGCATTGTACACACAAACAACCATCGTCGGGTGGCTGACGTTACGGCTCTCTATATCTCACAGACCGTGACTGATAGCGGATACTCGGGGTGATTGGTGCTACAATCAGCCATGTCCTACCTGCAGAATGTAATATTGTCTGAATATGTTGTTAGTTGCACGGCAATGGTGGGTAGAAGACGAATCCCTTATTGTAAACTGCTATGCAATGATAAAGATTGTTTAGAGAGATGCACTGCTAAGCCCGAGGCCGTATTGAAAGATGTTTAGAAAAACAATAGTTCAAAAGTCGAACTCCCACTGGGATTTTTGCATGGGTCATTCGCCGGAAGTAACACATTTAGCGTGATCTCTCGCTGCCAGGCGGCGTTTGATGATTTCCCGGCTAATGGCGGGAAATCAAAAACGAAGCGAGAGACGACAAAAAGCGTCTGGACTACAAAAAAAAATACATTACCATCCAAAGAAATGAACGTCCGACGAAAGTCATAAAAGCTCTAGGAACCTAGCATAGTGACGGGTATTGTAGGTGCTTCGTATTCATTTTGTGGGGATGTGCAATTTAAGCAAATCTTTTCAAGACATTTTGTATGTCTGCCTATGGTAGTCAGCTATGGGACTTCTCAAACGCGGCGTGCCGTTGTTACTACACTGCCTGGCGGAAAACAGTGCGTATGCTGTTTAAACTTCCGTATCGAACTCATTCCCTGCTTATACCTGTTATATGTAAAGATCATTCGGTAGAACTACAACTACACTTAAGGCTCATGACGTTTGTTTGTAGTATCTTGACCAGTGAAAATGTGTGTACAAAGACCTGTGCCAGACTCGCTTTTAACGGAAGTAAGTCGAATATCAGGAAAAGTATTAACTACATATGTGATCAATATAAAATCAGTAAATATAACATTAAGACGTTTACCATCTCGAAAATTAAGTCACTCATGATTAATCACACCGCCTCTGTCTCTATTGAATACGAAATGCGCGCTGGTGCGATACTAGACTTCATGCAATTTAAGATGAATGCCACTGACCTAGTTGAAGTAACGTACATAATTTGAACGAGATTATCGAATATTTATGTATAACATAGGCCCCTAATGCAACGTTGACGTTTAATTCAGTTGATTGTCATTTACGCTTAGTTTATCTCGTTTAATTCCCATTCTTTGTGTTGTATTTTTTCTGTGTGTATATGTACGCTGAACTACGAGTTCGAATAAAGATATATATATAAGTCAGGGGTCCTAGATTTTCAATTTTCGGTCTGGTGAACTGCATGGCTCTCTTCCTTGCTAGCGTGGCCAGAGAGGCATGTACCAGGGCTGGCTACCTAGTGTAACACTAGCTTAGCTTTGATGTAGCTTATCACGTGGTATGCCCAATGCCATCAGAAGAATCAGACACTCCTACTCACTTTGCAGTAGCGGTCGTGAAGTCTTTTAAAGCGTCGCCAACGTCGTAATCCAAATGAATTGCTGCGAGGACTATTCGGACAAATACCGCCGAACGTGACGTCACTTCCGCCGGTGTCCGTGTCCTGCCGGGGCAAAGCACAAGCACGCCCCCTAGCGGCAGAAATCCCGTCGCTTTCTTTCTTTTGCAATTCCTAGCCGACAGAAAGGGTACAAAGCGCCAGAAGGGAGCACTTTTTGCTGGAAATGGCTAAACAAACACCGATATTGATTAGGGGTGAGAATTGCGTTGGATGGCGAATGTCAAGCGAAAACTTCACGAGTGAAGAAGAGGAGAAACGTCACTCGCGTCTCAGATATCAGTCACCATTAGTGCCCCTTGTCGCTCAGAATGAAGGCTTTTTTGTTGTAGTTATTGTGCCGTATTATTCCACGAACTATCCGTCAGCATTGCCGAAAGGGAAATAGAATCCGCTGTTAACGTACTCCAGGGGGTAAAAGAAGCAGTCACAAAGTTAACGTTTTTTTTCTTTTTTAAATATCCTCCTAAAGTTCAATAATACTACAAACGCCTAGCGTTTCTTCCTTGCGAAGTTTTCCTCCAATGAGGGGTCCAGGTATATACTGTGCATTAGGTGTTGCTACAGCAGGGCGTACCCATGCGGCGCTCAGCAGGCGTTACAGTGTAACTACATGGGAGGCGCACCCAAGTGGGTTGAAGTAATTGCATGACCAGCTAGCATCTCTCGCGGTCCTCCGGCATTAATTCTTCCGTTGTTATAAATGGCGTGGCTGGCTCAACGTGAATCTGGCTAACGACGGGAAGTGTCTTGCGGTTAGCCGTGTCCGTAGCAGGCAGGGCGGTTGATGCTCTGGGCCTGTCCCTGCCGCGTCCTGCCGGGCAAGTCGAGTCGCCGTCACCGTGACCACGGCGCGTCTGTCTGCCGGGCTGCTAAGCTGGCTCGCGTCATCAGGGCCGAGGCATCGAGGGCGGGCGGGGGTCGGGGGCGAGGGGGGTGGGGGGGGGGAGGGGGTGGGGGCTGGGTGGAGAGCGGGAGGGAGGGGCGAAGGCTGGGAGAAGGGAGACATGGGACGGCGGCAGTGGAAAGGGAGGCGATATATGGGGAGGGAGATGACGAGAGAACGAGAGAGGGGAGGGGAAGGGGGGAGACATAGGGAGTGGAGAGGCAGATATAGAGGGAGAGGTGGGAGAGAGGGACCGGAGAGGCCGATATAGAGGAGGGAGAGGTGAGAGAGAGAGTGGAAAGATAGATATAGAGGTGGGAGAGGTGGGAGAAAGGGAGTGGAGAGGCAGATATAGGGGAGGGAGAGGTGGGATAGTAGGGCTGAGACGCAGATATAGAGGAGGGACAGTAGGAGAAGACTAGGAGACGGGGTAGGCTTGAGAGCGGAGGGAATACCGCAGTATGAAATGGGTTTAGTGGAAAGGAGATGCAGACAGAAAACACTAGAAGGGGGTGGGGGGGGGGCGGGATGTAGAGAGTGAGAAATAAAAGAGAGAGAGAGCGCGGGTGCGGAAGGCAGGGGCACGGAGACGACAATGGCAAAACTCGTAAGTCCATGTGGCGACATTGGTCTCGCCAGAAACATGCCACTGTCATCACCATCTGGAAAGGAGGTGACAATGGAGGGTGGGGGTGGGGGGAGGCTGTAGGGTAGGGGTGGGCATCAGTGTAAGGTACGGTGTGACTCCTGGGTATGGGAGGGGGGGTTGAGTGAATATGATATGTGGGGGTTAGCTGATCCACGTGGTGATGGGACGTGGGGGTGGGTTGGCGGGAGGGGTTGGACGGGGTGCACGCGCATGGTAGCACGGGACAACGGGACGACAGTCTTCCGGCACAATGTCGGCGGCAGCGAGGTAGCGCAAGCACTCCCCAACCCCCCACCCCCCTTCCACCCTCCGGCCGACCCTGGCAGTGTGTGTGGGGGGGGGGGGGAGGGGGGGCGGGGGCGATATGGCTGAGGTTCCGGCGGCATGTATGTGTCACAGAGCCCGGGGTTCGTGGCCAGCCGCCCCTCCCTCCTCATCTAACCGTGGCCGGCGTGCCCACAACACGCCGCCACCCGCCCCGCCCGCCAACCCTCACCGTCCTGGCGTCGGTCTAACTGCGGCTGCTCTTTCTCCCGTCGGCGTGCTCCGGGTTTACCGCAGTCAGCAACAGCAGCTGCAGAAGCAGTAGCAGCAACCTGGAGACACGGGGGTCGGCGGGGAACGGGGCCTGGGTCTGCTTGCCTGCCTGTCTGCCTGCTGCGAGGGATATGAGGCGACCCGCCTCGGCAGATATATCGCCGCGGTGCTCACTGAAGCACGGGGTCGTTGTGACAATGGCCCTGCCACCTTATATATCTGGCTCGCCTGCCCTGATATATAAGTCAAATCGCCACGGCAGCAAGCCGCGTCACAGGCGTCATATAGACCGATCGCACCGTCTCACCTTAAAACCCAGTGCGGCCGTTGACCCTAGCAACACCTTGGAAACGACGTCAGTGTTGTTTCCGACGTCGTAGCTTTTCGATCAAATCCCTATTGTGCGACCGGAAACAATGACAGGCTGCGGTAGCTCACGATAGCTATAAGGCACCGGATAAGGCAATACATACATGGGTCAGGACATTGATATAAGGCAATACATACATGGACCAGGACACTGATATAAGGCAATACATACATGGGTCAGGACATTGATATAAGGTAATACATACATGGACCAGGACATTGATATAAGGCAATACATACATGGACCAGGACACTGATATAAGGCAATACATACATGGGTCAGGACATTGATATAAGGCAATACATACATGGGTCAGGACACTGATATAAGGCAATACATACATGGGTCAGGACACTGATATAAGGCAATACATACATGGGTCAGGACATTGATATAAGGTAATACATACATGGACCAGGACATTGATATAAGGCAATACATACATGGACCAGGACACTGATATAAGGCAATACATACATGGGTCAGGACACTGATATAAGGCAATACATACATGGGTCAGGACATTGATATAAGGCAATACATACATGGACCAGGACACTGATATAAGGCAATACATACATGGGTCAGGACACTGATATAAGGCAATACATACATGGGTCAGGACACTGATATAAGGCAATACATACATGGACCAGGACATTGATATAAGGCAATACATACATGGGTCAGGACACTGATATAAGGCAATACATACATGTTCCAGGACATTGATATAAGGCAATACATACATGTTCCAGGACATTGATATAAGGCAATACATACATGGACCAGGACACTGATATAAGGCAATACATACATGGGTCAGGACACTGATATAAGGCAATACATACATGGGTCAGGACACTGATATAAGGCAATACATACATGGACCAGGACATTGATATAAGGCAATACATACATGGGTCAGGACACTGATATAAGGCAATACATACATGTTCCAGGACATTGATATAAGGCAATACATACATGTTCCAGGACATTGATATAAGGCAATACATACATGGGTCAGGACACTGATATAAGGCAATACATACATGGGTCAGGACACTGATATAAGGCAATACATACATGGGTCAGGACACTGATATAAGGCAATCGATACATGGGTCAGGACACTGATATAAGGCAATACATACATGGGTCAGGACACTGATATAAGGCAATACATACATGGGTCAGGACACTGATATAAGGCAATGTATGCATACAATAATGTATGGTAGGTCCTTTCATTCCAAAGTTCATTTTCCTCCCCCTCCCCACCACCTCCGTTATAAGACGTTTTAATTGCATTTCAGTTTAAATTACTGCGCAATATATTGATAAGTATGGAATGGTTTGTACCGCCCAACACACTTATATGTGTGTGTAAACTTCATTTATTTAACGAGGTTATCAACAACGCATACACATCTTAATGACTACCTCGAGCATATAAACAATGACATATACAGGAGAATACAACGAAGTAATAATCACTAAAGAGAGGAGAATGCTACCGTAGTCGAGATCGAGATGGAGATAATTCCAAAATATACATAATAGCGACGGGTGAGCTCTTATTAATAACTGTGTTTTGGTTAAAACATTTAAGACTCAAAATTTATCAGTGCTTATCTGGACAGCCTTAAGCAATATGATGTTTGCTTCGATGGTTGATTCGACGGATCCAAATATTAAAGTATTGCATAATCGAGCTAATTGTTGCGTGGTGAAATTCGTTATATTAGATAGGTTTTCATCGACTATGGGTTGAATATTGTTAAATAGTTCTTCACGGTGAATGCTAAACACAGGACATACCAGTAAGAAATGCACACAATCTTCAGAAGTATCATTACATAAGTTACATATGGCTGAATCTATAAATCCGTAAGCATGTCTGTGCGAGTTCAGTCCACTAAGTCCAAGACGCAATCTGCTATGGTTAATCGCCCCATCCCCAGAAAACATATCATACAATACATTTGGCAAGCCAAAGTACCTCTGTTTGTATAGAGACTTGAAAGACGAAAAGGACGGTGATTGCTTTAGATCGGGTGTTAGGGAGTTCCACGCTCGGACAGTGATCCACAAGAAGGAGTTCTTATAATAGGTTTTCTTGGTTACAGGATGATAGAGATGGTCATTACAACGCAGGCGGTAACGCGATATGTCAGACACTCTGGGTGGGACAAGAGTTGCTAGATGCTGTGGAACCTATATGTGTGGACTCCCGCTGTAAACTGATGTATGCTTATTTCTATGAAAGACAAATGAATACTTAAGGACGTAAATGACCGCTGTTCCCCTTCGCTTTTCTGAACACCAGTTGTAAATAAGTTTCGTACTTTCGATAACTCTAGTTTTCATTAACTAGAAAGCCAAAGAGCTAGAAACGAGAATTCCGCTGGCTCACATCAAAGCGACCAGACTGGGTTTTCAGGGGGGGGGGATCCAGGAATTTGAAAGGGGAGGGGGGTCTACGGAAAACTTGCGACCGGGCGGGGTGGTTCTAAAAAACGTTTCGACCACTGGGGGAGGGGGGGGGGGGGCAGGTCCACCCCTTGAAAAAAACGCCATTCTTCCTCAAAAAGGGAAGGGGGGGGGGTCGGACCTCCTGTGTCCGCCCCCTGGATCCGCCCCTGATTTTAATAAATCTTAATTGGTCTTCCAATTTTGAAACTCCGATTCCATGCGCTGTTTTATGTTTTAGGGTACCAAGCTACGGGCGAACCAGGTTATCATCATTTTTAGTCAAATACGCAAATCGGTAGTTTGTACCCAGGACACTGCATTTAGTCATGATATGCATAGACCAGGATCTGTGTGGTGCTGAGTATACTAATGCGGTCACGTGGTCTAAGAAATCCTTCTGTTTAAAAAAATCCCTGCATCGTTGGCCATCATAATGACACAAAAAACATTTGTTTTAAAGGTCTAGTATATAGACAACATGATACACACATGTCATTGGTTCGAAAACGAGATGCGTTTATATCAGTGCAAGTCTCCCATATCAACTCGGAGGTTTTAGGCGAGGACAGGATAGGAGATTTGGGCTTGAATAAACACTTCTCGCACCAAAAGCCATATCATATACGCGCACAAAGCATAGTCAGATTTCACTCTGGGAAGTGACAATCAAGCTTTCCTGGAATATGCCCAGTCGCAGAGGACCCATGACACAATGGACGGCACGCACCCTCGTCAGTGCGAGAAAGCCATAGCTGGTGGGAAATCAGAACATTAATCTCATACCATGTCCGCACGAGACTTGTTGGTCTGTTGGGATTTAATTTATAACATCTTCTAACCTCATTCAACGGATTTTTTAAAATGTACGATCAAGCCTGGATTTCCGTACCAGAGCCAGGTCAGGGCCAACTCGTTAGCTACGCTAGTTGTCTATATTCTCGGCGACAGTTTCATTTAGTGTCGCGAATCCAGCAGCCAGCGGGCGTTGAAGGGGGTCTCGCCAACACTCCGTTTGTCCTCAGCCCGGCCGACGTGCGACACCCGCAAATTAAACCGCACGGCCCAGGTTACGGAAACCAGACGCTCTCTCGCAGCGTAATTAGCTTCCCTGAAATTGGATGAAGATTTGCAGAGAGCCAACCTCCAAGAGGAGAACCGTGTCTCCCCTTCACCCCCCCCCCCTCCCTCCATCGCCCCCACTCTTTACCCTCTTACACAGCAGGAGTGTTTCACAAGCAGCAAGGGAAGCCCTATTTACACTCCATTTGCCTCAATACAGAGATGCGAGAGCCTGAGCCATTTGTTTCCATACAAAATGCCCATTTCGAGATCCGACGCCCATGCTCAGTAGAAAAGAGCGTTACTTAATTCCAACTGAACCCTGATTTAGATTTGCATTAAACCCTAGCCCCCTTGCATGGGATTTTCCGGAACGAGTGGGTGATTCCCCGGTGGACAGGTATAGGTATGGGAGGGGGAGGGTTGTGGGGGCGGAGGGAGGGGCAGACAGTGCCTTGTTTGCTACTGCCGTGTCACCCCCGAGCGGCCTCGTATCGCCCACCCCCACTCTACTTCCCATCACCTTCCTTAAACTGGTCGAGTGCCATGCAGTGATTGCATTTTGTGGCTTTCTGTACTTCGCGGTAACCGATAAAGCTTGTTTCATACATAGTAATTGAAGCTTACTGTCGTGGCGGAGGGGTTAGTGGGTCGAGCGGAGGTCATTGAGTTTACCAACGATAGACCATTAAAGCAATATATTCCGTAATTTTTTGTATTACCAACCTCTTCTCCATGTCAAATAAGTACATTCTGTCTTGAATTTAAATCCTGAAAGCCCGTGGGCTATCCGGAGAGAAGCAATTTGGTCACCGGAGCAGAAGTTGGTGGCCGGCTTTATATCCCTGCGCGCCTGTTCGCCGTTCGGTATTTTGTGTGTGATGTCGACCGCGGCTCGCTATCACGTCCGCGCGCGATAAAAATAGACCGCGCAGTTTGATGTTGAAATGTTTGTTTTACAGACTCAAAGAGATATAAAACTTATGCATCATAATTTTTGAGATACTTTTAGTCTTGGTTCTAAAATCTAAAAAATCTAAGATGGCGCATGTAAGTATATTGCTTTAATACATATAACACAAACAGGTTGCCTTTTATTTTGGTCGTCTTCCCAGGAGAAAATGAATAAGCTGTCGTTGAAAACCCATTACTCTCTACTGCCTCTCCGGATGAAAGCGACGCATCAAGACAAAGCAATACTAGGGGATACCTTTTTTCGCAGCCCCTAGGATGCGTTGTATTGGACGATTAATACTGAGACCCCAGTGGTCCTCTTCAGTCACGGTCACGTGATCGTCTATATTTCACACGGTTATTATAGGAGGTTTATCTTCCCATGATGCTCTGTGGTTTGACAGCATCACGCATGAGATGCTGAGGGAAAGGAGTTCGGATCTGGTTTCACTGTTTTTAACTTTTACTCCTGGAGGTGCTGCAACAAGGCACACAATCACCTCTCCGCCCTGCCAGAACGTTGTAAATCAGATCTAAAACCCAGCACTAAGCGTATTTTTGGAAGCAACCATGGTTTTATATGTAGTGTGCATTGATTCGTACCGATGGGTCAAGATTTGTGAACCGCTGCGTACCAACACTTTTAAAGGAACCAGCCATTTTATTTTTAGAAGCTTTGTGTCTGGAAATTTTCGGCCATTCGGCCCGCAAAGATATGAATTATGGACATCGCGTTTTTTGGAAAATGTCCCATAATTGCAAGTGCTCTTCGCTATTTCCGCGGTTACAGACGCATATCACTTCATAGTAAACACTTTGATTAAGCCACGCCATTCGAGGCCAGCCGCGGAGCGTTATGGGCGGGCGTAGAATGCCCGACACGGAATCAGGCGATATGAGCAGATCTGATATCAGATTTTATCAACACTTTATGCGTAACGTTGGCACGGCACAAAACTTCATATTTCCAGTGCGTTCACTGAAGCAAACGAACCACGCCACATGTGCGAAGGAACCCGAGCCAATTTGGCCGAATAGATAAAACTTAACGTGAGGTCAGACTTTATACGTTGTGGCACCTGACACGCCGAGAATCTCGTGGACAGAGATTGAACAAAATGGAGCGCACGTTGGGGAAATCGTTCTGTACTCGCTGTTTAATGGGAAATTAGGAGCGGGCAATACATTTCAACAACGACCGTTTTCCATCGTCGGAACATGAGGCTAAAACGTGTGTGTTCAGGAAGGAATACCGATGATCAAGTAGGATAAAGCTGCGACACGTGCGTTGGCACTATGGGCGGATCCTTTCTGAGGAAGAATGCCGTTTGTTTCAATGCAAAATCTAGGCCATTTAAGGAGGGACCCCCCGCCCCGCTCCCCCCCCCCATTGTTTGAGGAGGAACGCTATCTGAGGCGTGGACCCCCCCCCGGTCGCAAGGTGCCGCCCCCCACCTGTTTGAGAAAGAAAGCTATCTGAGGGGTGGATGCACCCTTCCCTGGTCGCAAGTTTCAATGGACCCTCCCCCCCACTTATAAAACACCTGCGATGAAACGCCCCGACCGAGCGGGTGTTGGAGAAAAAGGGGGGGGGGGGAGGGGCTTCACCGCAGACCACTCCGCCCCCCCTTTCTAAACCCAGCAATGTATTAAAAAAAACCCGGGGAATGCCGTTCTTCAATGCAAAATATAGGCCATCTGAGGGGTGGACCCCCCTTTTTTTTATGAGGAACGCTATCTGAGCCGTGGACACACCCCTCCGGTCGCCAGTTTTCAGTAAAGAAAATATTACAGTTGCTTGTCATCAATCCATATATTTACATATTCTCTGTTTACTCTCTGTTGCGCCACGAGGCGTTTTGTTTCTCACGTACGACTGACGTTCATCCTTAGCTGTATTTGACAATATCTAGCTTTCGGATGAAAAATTGAAGGACACTTATAAATTAAAAATTGCAAGTACTAACACAATGAAAAGCTCCCATTCGCTAGGTGGCGCTTCGTTCCTCGCTAAAACTGCTGTTGTTGGCCCGGAGGCAAGATCCTTTTTTAAACTGTCAAATCAATTATTATTTCTATGATAATAGGCATTTCCGGGAATGAAGATATCTGTGTACTATTATAGCAAATTACTCACTGAACCATTTCACCTGATACCGTGTGTTATTAGGTATAGGCTGGGTCTCCGGCACTGATGTCTAGCAATCCACGGCCCATTATTCATTTGCGCAGCGCCGCCCTGGCGGGTGAGAGTGTGAATGCCACTGAGCGAATTGTAAAACCAATGTATCTCCCCACTGTCTCACAGAAAGTGACATAAACATAACATAAAAAGCAAGTGGGAGAGTTATTATATTTTGCAAGCAATAATGTTTAATGTAGAACTCATGGGATGTGCCATTGTATATTTATAAGACACAGCATATCGCCAGGCGGCATTAGCTTCTTATTTCTTTGCCAAGATCCGTATTCCGCATACAACAATGCTGCTCCCTATATTGGCCGGACCACCAGGTCGCCTATAGATACAGGGCAGCCTTTTCTACATGTTAGACAACAGTGAGGGACCTATTGACCAGCTGTTCCACGCGGCTTCCACGGCATGCCCCATCCTGACCCAATACATAACGTTTTAGGGTAGCAAGAAACGCGTCATGCTCCAATATGAGTGATATACGCGTTATGAGTCCAGTCTATTCCCAATTGTAATATGAGCCCGGCATTAAGGTTAAGTAGTTCAGGCTATTATCAATTGATTGTCTTTACTGAGGGGGGGGGGGGGGGGGGGTGGGGGGGATACGTTTTCCGATCTCCGCGATTGGCATTCGGGAATTCTCGTAGATTCGCGATTGGGCATCGTTATCCGTACAATTCCTAGTTCAACGCGAAGACCATTTGCTTATTTACCGTGATCCGTTATAGCAGTCTGCGAATTCCTCGATATTCGCGATATCACCATTGAGGTGGGTTTTTTTCGAGCCCAGCTTTAAAATGTCCTCATCTTGGAGATTCGATATTGCTTTCCCTAATTCTTGGGGATTCGCGATTCTGAGGGGGTAACCCCCCCCCCCGCCACCCCTACTGAGGGGGCTCCCAAGAAAACGACCGCGCAGGTCTTAAAGGGGTCTGATCAAGTCATTATATATATGCTATTTTGAATAGATTTTCTATTGTACATACTGCACTACCGTACTTGATCAAATAAACGACATCGATTCTGATGGCGACAATTAATCAAGCTAAAATCCCAGGCAAGTGTTTCTGTGACGCGATCAAGCCCGCATACCACGTGACCCTGTGATGTGATGTCATCCCCGTGGCGGGAGGGGTGTTCCCGGCAGCTGTCGTCTGCTTTGAACTGCGTTCCCATGGCCTTCGTAACGACGACTACCGTATAGAGTCCGTCGCCAAACATCCGGGCTTTAACTGCAGGCATTAACCGACCCCTGTACAGGGGCCTTATTGGACAGGGGAGCGGCACCGACAATATCGCCTGGTTGTTTACGACTTTTACGAGTCTTTGCTACTGAGATAATTGGCAAGTGAAATCAAATAAGCAGAAGTGGGACGAAGAGGTAAGTACATCTAACCCCCACTTTTTGTTGTGCTGATCAATGTTTTGTAATAAAGAAACAACTGATGAACACGAGCAGCCTGTGACTGTCCTATTGGGCTTTGTATATACCACGGGGTAAAACGCTGTAGTGTTATTCGCCATGAACACTGTTATACGTTTTATGAGACCCCCCGTCATTGCAGAAATGTCATTTAGGAAATCTGGTCCATGCCTGAATCATATTGCCGTAACTGCGAAACACGGCACACGTGGCTGCAAGGGACCCTGAGTTATGATGCCATGACTGCAAGAGTCAATGAGCAACACCACAGCTGGAAAAGAGTTGCGACAAACACCGCGATTGTAAGAGAGGCCAACAATACCAGACACGAGTATATGGGTTGATGTGATCGGATGCAAGAGTTCCTGGCTGTAG
Source organism: Arenicola marina (assembly GCA_964019135.1). Classification (NCBI taxonomy): domain Eukaryota; kingdom Metazoa; phylum Annelida; class Polychaeta; family Arenicolidae; genus Arenicola; species Arenicola marina. The sequence goes on from OZ025248.1 coordinate 72,555,148, forward strand.
GATTACGTCAAAGCAAAATCGTAGAAATGTTTGCGAGCAGTGTAACAAAATACAATAGCTGGAATTGCGACCATTGTCGACAAAGACATTGGCTGGATCGTTCCAAATTTATGCCGTGTGCGTAAGATAATATAGCTAATATAATATAGCCGTAAAAATTGCGAACACTCGTTGTAAGTGTTGCGTGAAATGGGGTTGTTATGCCATCACAGTGATGAAGCTAGGGATACATACAGTATATGTTTTTGATGCGCCAGACCAGCTCACCCATGCATGCAGCACCCTTCGCAGATAAATCTCGCATTCGTGACCCCATACAGCACAACCTCTGGCGGCTAAGGGCCAATTTAATCAAACCATTTATTTGCCGCGGAAGTAATCAAGTGAAGAATGACCGTTGTCTATGACCTTGACCTGAGATCGACCTCCAGGCGTGTGCGCCTGAATACCTCTACCTCTGTCGCGGCCAGCCGAGTCATTTCCCATGCACTCGGTGCGCAAACTTCGCCTTGGAATGCCATATGGTTGATCACCCCCCACCCAGCTGTCAGTCTGGACCTTGAATGGTAGCGCAGGCAGGACAGAGGTCCCGTGTAGAGGAACGCATCCAGCTCGGGCCAGGTCGCCATGGTTGCCAGCTAAGGGAAGAGCGGGCCGCGTGGACCGACCTAAAAGAGAGTGAACCGCGGCTGACGTGACGTAAAGTGGCGCGCGTGCTGTGGCCGGGGCCCACCCTGCGGGCACGGGACACAGGACACTCATTTCCGGGCCCTTCACCCCGTGTACCCCGACCAATAGCACCGGTAGAAGGCGCCGTCTGCTGTTGCTAAGAGCCCAGCTCAGCATTCTGTCTCGCAGAGAAAATGGCCTCGTAGGAAGCCGTTGTGAGCATTTTTTTTGAAAAAAGAAAATACCCAGAGATACGAGATACCAGGTATCTCATGACTGCTTAATGATCTTCGGTGTTCCACTGGGACCGTAATTAATGTGTTAGTTTTGTTAGCATTGCGTCTCTCATGACGGCTAGCATGTAACACAAACCCTTGCATTGCAAACGGGTTCCCATGGAGATGAACACATGCGCCATGAACGACTTCGCAAATCATAGTCCAGATTATTCCACTGTGACGCGCCACTGCATGTGCAATGCATTCTGGGTATTGTTTTGGTCTTTGCGAGATGTCAAGACGGCGTCATCGAATGACAACGTATTTTGCATACAATTAAACCTGCGATATTGCCATCTATGTAACGGAAACATTATGTAATTTGTATGTAAGTTAGACATGCTCATTAATTTTATATATTCCTCGCCAATGACATGGAAATATAGTATTTATCTCCGTAGAAAAAACTCCGTAGAAGATAACACCAAAATACTTTCAAGAACTCTGCGCCAATCAGGAATTCAAGTAAAAATACAATAGGTAATGTCTAAATTCTATTATGAAACAATTATGTTGAGTTTGGATAATTGCGAAGTCGTTTATAGATGCACTTGGCGACCCCAGCAGGCGCGGATACGGGGAACTACATTAGAGCACTGATAGATAAACTTCATTTAAATTTACAATAGCGATCCATGTATAATTATAGCATGTGAGGTATAATTTACTGGACATGGACGACTACAGTGGACAGTGCGTGTAATATGCAATAAATAGTGTCTGTCAGTGAATCACCGATGGTATGCCTAGAGAATGATCCGCTGGGTTGGCCTACATCATGTCCGCAGGACATGGAACTTTAAATAACATGGGCTCTGGGATAGCCACAATGGTCTTGCGCACATCATCAATTTTGTTGGCCTACTAGATTCTACTGAATGCAGTAACTCCGACATGGATATCTGTCATTGCTAGGTCAATGGGTGCGGAAGCCACCATGACCCCAGCATGTCACAAATCGTTAGATATAATGATATAACCTATGCATACATACAGCTACGTCGTCTGCGACCGGATTCCTGAGAACTATCAGAATCCGTAGTACTTCGCTAGATTGAATGCATAAGACGGTATGCGGGATCAGGTGCTTAATTGCCCCTCACCTGTATGTTGCTTGAAGTTGCATATTGGTTCATATTGCTCGGGCGTTATTTTACTCCAGCACTCCCGGCCGTCAAGTAACCACGTATGCCTTCCCGCTTCCTCCGCTCCCCTCCCGACGATCGCGACTGCTGTAATACAGGCCGACAGTAATACAGTCGCCGTCATTTCCGCTTGAAAAACGAATATGGCGACCATAAGCCGCGGTAAGCGTGCCACGAAGGATGCGCATTCAGATCACGCTTGTCACATTAAACGCTAGTCACATTAACAGCGGGACAGAATCAGTCAGAGGCGGCAGCCCGCCAATGTAATCTCCGGCACGCCCACCTGTCAATCAAATTTGCCAGACGCTTCGTTCTTAGCACCGGTGGCACTCCCTGAAGACCGAAAAACATCTGTCTTCGGGGGAGCTGGACGATGGAAGGGAACAGTCACGTGACGAAAATCTCGTTTCTTATCTGAAGAATTCACAGACGCAATAAACACATATTCAAGTTTCAATACGGGTTTTCGAAAAAATAGTTTTTATTTTATTAAACCGATTGTTGTTTTAATTCAAGTAAAGATACAATAGGAAAATGTCTAAATTCTATTATTAAACAATTATGTTTAGTTTGGAAAATCGCGGTCGATTTATGAAATAGAACATCAAAGCGGGACGAGCTCAGGTGAGGAGACTAAATAGCACGTAGACAGCACTCCAGATCATCCATCACAGCCCTCTGGCCACAGTCCTCCCCCCCCCCCCACCCCCCCCGACCAGCAGAACTCCCCCGTCGGATAGTCCATTGGGACTCCATCTATCAACTCGCCAGCGCTTAATTTCCCGTAGCACAGAGCGTCTTCCGGAACAGTTTCCACTGGCTCTCCCGGCTCAGCTGGTCTCCTGAAGTTGGCGAGAAGCTAACCAAATATCTTTGTTTTGTTAGTACGGACCTTATTTTTGTGACTGCGGGCTTGTCTTTTTCACTGTAGAACTTTTTGCAAATTCCTGTCGAAATGAGCAGTGTTTTGTTACTTCTCGCGTGATTCAATATAGCTACATTGGATCCAACGTTGGATTTAACATCTTTTTTTTGTCTTATAGTTTTTGCGGCAGACGTAATATAAACACTGTAAGACAACGTGCGTGCTCACTCCCGGGTCGTCACCGTGCCACAGAATAGCTCTCGTAGAAACACTCAAGACTGCCGTACATCGCGGGAGTCTGCTCCAACGCGCAGAAACGCAGGATGTGGCTGTGTGTGTGGGGTGGGGGATAAGGCTTAGATGGCGAATGTAATCTCCTTTTGCAATAAAAGCGATGACTTTGTAGAGGAAATGTACTGGGAGACTCCGGTGTCATCGGGGCACACAGTGCTGTGTCCGTAAAGCGGGTTGTTTTGAAGTAAAGAAAACCAAGCGGGCCAGCATGGAAGTGCGATAGGTCAAGCCCCCCACCCTCCCCTTACACATGGGCGTGTCCAGCGGGGGGGGGGCACAGGGGGCACGTGCCCCCCCTTACACATGGGTGTGTCAAGAGGGAGGGGGGGGGGGCAAAGGAGGCACGTGCCCCCCCCTCCAGTATATCTGTGCCCCCCCCCCCGCGGTCGTCAAAAGGGATGCAATTTTGTTCAGCCCCTCCCCGGTCGCAAGCCTTCAATGTGTGCACCCCCCCTCCCCATTTCAAGGATTCCTGCACACGCCCGTTACATACACACATCCCGTGGTGATTAAGTGTTGTCATCGAAGGGGGGGGGGGGGGTGTTCGACATCAAGGTGGGTAAATATGGGGCCCATAAAGCATTGCCAATTGATGAACGAAAATCTTCCATTATTAAACGTTCCTTCTTAGTCAGTTAAAATTTACAAGTAATCGCAATTCTTGTGGTTGGAGTATGTCAGGGTATACAGAAAGTCCATTTATGTGTAGACTATTTCTGTGGGCAACTTCAAGGTAATGTGATTTGATCATCTGCAGCGAGAGCGAGGGCCTGTCAAAATATCTGTCGGCAACATTAGAACCTTTCGCCTTTTATGTACAAACGATGCAAGTCTGCCTCTGAAGTACTCGTTAGCTTTTATTGTGCAATTTTTCGCATCACGAACAAGCAAAAACGAAGCGTTTCATTACGTTTTTAATCTAGCCAAACGTACAGAAATAGGTGAAGAAACTAAGAAATTAACAATTAACTGAAAATAATATTTCATGCATACACACATACATTGTGATAAACATTCACACATGTTTGATATAGTAGTTGCATGCCCCCTCCCCACTTCCAAAATAGATGAATATGAAAAAAAATTGTCCGTTGACAGCAATTTTGTTATCAGGTGGTGCAAAAGCAAAACATTTTTTCTACATCCATGGAACGGTATTAAACAACCATTATAGGGTTGCTAAAAGCAAGTGCATTTTGGTTACTTCTTGCCTAATACTAGCAAACCAATAATGCACGAATATTGGCAGTATAATAAGAAGCAGTTAGCAGACTGTGGTGTTAGAGAGGGGCAGTTAATTTGGACAGACAGCGTCGTGACACACTTCCAGTCTGTGGTCAGTTTCGCATAACCCTATATTTTGTAACCCGACTACTGGAGACCACAAAATGTGTAAAACATGTAGACAAACGAGTGTAAGTACAGGTATTTTACCTGTAAGATATATTGCTGAGTCTACCACTTACACATCGGTGAACGGCATACTATACAAAACAAAACCCCCCCACATGTAATATCCAGTGTCACCTTGTGATCCCTACTGTTGATGACACCACATTGTAACATGTCAGTATGAAAGCTAAGAGGCATCTAACGCCCAATGTGTCTCAACGTATGTAACAGATATCCGGCCTCTCCCCGAATCCCAGCGTCTTAGTTGCACATTCTCCCGCATGGTCCGGCACGCGTTCATTCCCCAAACCACCAGATGGCGCTGCGAAAAATTATATCATGGCGGTTTGGCGAGACAACACAATATGGTGAGTATGATAATTACTGGTATCAAGGCTTATCATAATTGTTTATAATACTACGCGGTTCTTTGTGACATAATGTACAATTATTTAAACAGGCCAGTCAGGTCCTTCACCCGCGAAGGAGTGGAGCTGGCAGCCGGGAGACGCTACGGATACTAACAAAGTGCTGAAAGTGATTCGCCAACTATAACCAGTCAAACATGGATTCACCCCAGTGTGCGTATCTACAAGATATTCTACAGTTACAATAATCCAGCAACAATAGATATCATTACTGTAACGTACAAGCTAAGACGTTAGCGAGAGAGCGTACTATATAGTACAGACCACGTGTGTATGTAAACCTCATAAACATATATTATTAGCTAACAGTTTCCGTAGGATATCCTCGTCATATTTTCTGCAAGTAGGGGTGCAGCAGAAGCTCTTCTATAGACGCCCGCGCTTTGGGGTTGCGAACCAAGCACCTCTGCAAATAAAGTAAATAGATATCAAACTCAAAACTTGTCCCTGGCAACAATAATATATGAACCATTCAAAGATGGCGCCCATAAGGCATGACACCACCCTAACACGTAAATTTAGAAATATCAGAATGCGTTTTACAGGATGGGCTTTATGTTATACAGGGTGGGCCTGTATTACTGTATGTTATACAGGGTGGGTCTGTATGTTATACAGGGTGGGCCTGTATTACTGTATGTTATACAGGGTGGGTCTGTATGTTATACAGGGTGGCCTGTATGTCATATAGGATGGACCTGTATGTTATACAGGGTGGGCCTGTGTCATACAAGATGGGCCTGTATGTTAAACAGGGTGGGCCTGTATGTTACATAGGATGGGCCTGTATTACTGTATGTTATACAGGGTCGGCCTGTATTACTGTATGTTATACAGGATGGGCCTGTATTACTGTATGTTATACAGGGTGGGCCTGTATTACTGTATGTTATACAGGATGGGCCTGTATTAGTGTATGTTATACAGGGTGGGCCTGTATTACTGTATGTCATACAGGATGGGCCTGTATTAGTGTATGTTATACATGGTGGGCCTGTATTAGTGTATGTTATACAGGATGGGCCTGTATTACTGTATGTTATACAGGATGGGCCTGTATTAGTGTATGTTATACAGGGTGGGCCTGTATTACTGTATGTTATACAGGATGGGCCTGTATTAGTGTATGTTATACAGGATGGGCCTGTATTACTGTATGTTGTACAGGATGGGCCTGTATTACTGTATGTTATACAGGGTCGGTCTGTATTACTGTATGTTATACAGGGTGGGCCTGTACTACTGTATGTTATACATGGTGGGCCTGTATTACTGTATGTTATACAGGATGGGCCTAAATTAGTGTATGTTATACAGGGTGGGCCTGTATTACTGTATGTTATACAGGGTGGGCCTGTATTACTGTATGTTATACAGGATGGGCCTGTATTACTGTATGTTATACAGGGTCGGTCTGTATTACTGTATGTTATACAGGATGGGCCTGTATTACTGTATGTTATACATGGTGGGCCTGTATTACTGTATGTTATACAGGATGGGCCTGTATTACTGTATGTTATACATGGTGGGCCTGTATTACTGTATGTTATACAGGGTGGGCCTGTATTACTGTATGTCATACAGGATAGGCCTGTATTACTGTATGTTATACAGGATGGGCGTGTATTAGTGCATGTTATACAGGTGGGCCTGTATTACTGTATGTTATACAGGATGGGCCTGTATTAGTGTATGTTATACAGGGTGGGCCTGTATTACTGTATGTTATACAGGATGGGCCTGTATTAGTGTATGTTATACAGGGTGGGCCTGTATTACTGTATGTTATACAGGATGGGCCTGTATTAGTGTATGTTATACAGGGTGGGCCTGTATTACTGTATGTTATACAGGATGGGCCTGTATTAGTGTATGTTATACAGGGTGGGCCTGTGTTTTACAGGACGGGCCTGTATTACTGTATGTTATACAGGGTGGGTCTGTATTACTGTATGTTATACAGAGTGGGCCTGTATTACTGTATGTTATACAGAATGGGCCTGTATTACTGTATGTTATACAGGATGGGCCTCTATTACTGTATCTTATACAGAATGGGCCTGTATTACCGTAATGTTATACAGGATGGGCCTGTATTAGTGTATGTTATACAGGATGGGCCCGTATTAGTGTATGTTATACAGGATGGGCCTGTATTACTGTATGTTATACAGGGTCGGTCTGTATTACTGTATGTTATACAGGATGGGCCTGTATTACTGTATGTTATACATGGTGGGCCTGTATTACTGTATGTTATACAGGATGGGCCTGTATTAGTGTGTTATACAGGGTGGGCCTGTATTACTGTATGTTATACAGGGTGGGCCTGTATTACTGTATGTTATACAGGATGGGCCTGTATTAGTGCATGTTATACAGGGTGGGCCTGTATTACTGTATGTTATACAGGATGGGCCTGTATTAGTGTATGTTATACAGGGTGTGCCTGTATTACGGTATGTTATACAGGATGGGCCTGTATTAGTGTATGTTATACAGGATGGGCCTGTATTAGTGTATGTTATACAGGGTGGGCCTGTGTTTTACAGGACGGGCCTGTATTACTGTATGTTATACAGGGTGGGTCTGTATTACTGTATGTTATACAGAGTGGGCCTGTATTACTGTATGTTATACAGAATGGGCCTGTATTACTGTATGTTATACATGGTGGGCCTGTATTACTGTATGTATACAGGATGGGCCTGTATTAGTGTATGTTATACAGGGTGGGCCTGTGTTTTACAGGACGGGCCTGTATTACTGTATGTTATACAGGGTGGGTCTGTATTACTGTATGTTATACAGAGTGGGCCTGTATTACTGTATGTTATACAGAATGGGCCTGTATTACTGTATGTTATACATGATGGGCCTGTATTACTGTATGTTATACAGGATGGGCCTGTATTAGTGTATGTTATACAGGGTGGGCCTTTATTACTGTATGTTATACAGGGTGGGCCTGTATTACTGTGTGTTATACAGGATAGGCCTGTATTACTGTATGTTATACAGGATGGGCCTGTATTAGTGCATGTTATACAGGGTGGGCCTGTATTAGTGTATGTTATACAGGATGGGCCTGTATTAGTGTATGTTATACAGGGTGGGCCTGTATTACTGTATGTTATACAGGGTGGGCCTGTATTACTGTATGTTATACAGGATGGGCCTGTATTACTGTATGTTATACAGGGTGTGCCTGTATTACTGTATGTTATACAGGATGGGCCTGTATTAGTGTATGTTATACAGGGTGGGCCTGTGTTTTACAGGACGGGCCTGTATTACTGTATGTTATACAGGGTGGGTCTGTATTACTGTATGTTATACAGAGTGGGCCTGTATTACTGTATGTTATACAGAATGGGCCTGTATTACTGTATGTTATACAGGATGGGCCTCTATTACTGTATCTTATACAGAATGGGCCTGTATTACCGTAATGTTATACAGGATGGGCCTGTATTAGTGTATGTTATACAGGATGGGTCTGTATTAGTGTATGTTATACAGGGTCGGTCTGTATTACTGTATGTTATACAGGATGGGCCTGTATTACTGTATGTTATACAGGGTGGGCCTGTATTAGTGTATGTTATACAGGGTGGGCCTGTATTAGTGTATGTTATACAGGGTCGGTCTGTATTAGTGTATGTTATACAGGGTCGGTCTGTATTAGTGTATGTTATACAGGATGGGCCTGCATTACTGTATGTTATACAGGGTGGGCCGGTATTACTGTATGTTATACAGGATGGGCCTGTATTACTACATGTTATACAGGGTGGGCCTGTATTAGTGTATGTTGTACAGGATGGGCCTGTATTACTGTATGTTATACAGGGTGGGTCTGTATTACTGTATGTTATACAGGGTGGGCCTGTATTACTGTATGTTATACAGGGTGGGCCTGTGTTAGTGCATGTTATACAGGATGGGCCTGTATTACTGTATGTTATACAGGGTCGGTCTGTATTACTGTATGTTATACAGGGTGGGCCTGTATTACTACATGTTATACAGGGTGGGCCTGTATTACTGTATGTTATACAGGATGGGCCTGTATTACTGTATGTTATACAGGGTGGGCCTGTATTACTACATGTTATACAGGGTCGGTCTGTATTACTGTATGTTATACAGGGTGGGCCTGTATTACTACATGTTATACAGGATGGGTCTGTATTACTGTATGTTATACAGGGTGGGCCTGTGTTAGTGCATGTTATACAGGATGGGCCTGTATTAAGACCTCTACAGCACACGCACCAACGAATTCACTTTAAATACTTGTAGAAGGATGATCTGGAACACAGTGGTCGTGGTACTCGTACCAAACACCTACCAACCAAATTTAAAGTATTTAATTCTTTAATTCTTCAAAGGCCGACATGACAATGTTATTCATAAACGATGATAATAGCTACATATAATACATGTAGTTACATATATAGCATGCAAAGAGTGGGCACGTTCAAAATACATGCGATAACAAACGATACGGTTAACCCGTTTTGCACGCTTTCAAGGTTAACATGATGAGGTTGTTTCTTTGACATTAAAGTCAGCATTTTGCTAATGTGTGGTATGCTTATCCAAACAAATATCGCTTTGTCTAAATTAACGACACTTCACGCTATCATTGATTTATTGATTGAGTTAGGATTGTCGAAGGTGCCATCATGCCCTCTAGCTTACACCTTACTCGTGGAAAATATCAGCTGAAATAGAGGATTGATTTCCACCGGGTCCAAGCCTCCATATCTAACGGCCCAGCAGTAAGTGAGATAAAAAAAAACTCTGGGGAAACTCGAGGGTGGGGTAAGTTAAGTCGCCCTGTGGGGACGCTATCAGCTGTGGGGGTCACCCCACCGCCGCTACCTTTACGGTCTCGACCCCTAGGGGGCGGCACTTAAAGCTGTCCCCACCCAATGGGGATGTAAGGCTAAACGGCTGGTAGCATAAGATTTATTTTGCGCGGAAATGACTGCAATAAGTCCCAGGCCAACGCACCTGAAAAGTGAAAAACGACCCCAAGTCTTCTTCAGGCCTCGGCCTTATCAGGAAAGCGTCGGGGACTACCCCCGTGGGTGTCAGGCAGACCATGGTAAGGCAGGGGACGGGCGGCGCGGACCGTGGTAAGGCAGGGGACGGGCGGCGCGGACCGTGGTAAGGCAGGGGACGGGCGGCGCGGACCGCGGTAAGGCAGGGGACGGGCGGCGCGGACCGTGGTAAGGCAGGGGACGGGCGGCGCGGACCGTGGTAAGGCAGGGGACGGGCGGCGCGGACCGTGGTAAGGCAGGGGACGGGCGGCGCGGACCGCGGTAAGGCAGGGGACGGACAGCGCGGACCGTGGTAAGGCAGGGGACGGGCGGCGCGGACCGTGGTAAGGCAGGGGACGGGCGGCGCGGACCGTGGTAAGGCAGGGGACGGGCGGCGCGGACCGTGGTAAGGCAGGGGACGGGCGGCGCGGACCGTGGTAAGACAGGGGACGGGCGGCGCGGACCGCGGTAAGGCAGGGGACGGACAGCGCGGACCGTGGTAAGGCAGGGGACGGACAGCGCGGACCGTGGTAAGGCAGGGGACGGGCGGCGCGGACCGTGGTAAGGCAGGGGACGGACAGCGCGGACCGGGGGAAGGCACGGGACGGGCAGCGCGGACCGTGGTAAGGCAGGGGACGGGTGGCGCGGACCGTGGTAAGGCAGGGGACGGGCGGCGCGGACCGTGGTAAGGCAGGGGACGGACAGCGCGGACCGTGGTAAGGCAGGGGACGGGCGGCGCGGACCGTAGTAAGGCAGGGGACGGGCGGCGCGGACAGTGGTAAGGCAGGGGACGGGGACCGTGGTAAGGCAGGGGACGGGCGGCGCGGACCGTGGTAAGGCAGGGGACGGGCGGCGCGGACCGTGGTAAGGCAGGGGACGGACAGCGCGGACCGTGGTAAGGCAGGGGACGGGCGGCGCGGACCGTAGTAAGGCAGGGGACGGGCGGCGCGGACAGTGGTAAGGCAGGGGACGGGGACCGTGGTAAGGCAGGGGACGGGCGGCGCGGACCGTGGTAAGGCAGGGGACGGGCGGCGCGGACCGTAGTAAGGCAGGGGACGGGCGGCGCGGACCGTGGTAAGGCAGGGGACGGGCGGCGCGGACAGTGGTCAGGCAGGGGACGGGGACCGCGGTAAGGCAGGGGACGGACAGCGCGGACCGTGGTAAGGCAGGGGACGGGCGGCGCGGACCGTGGTAAGGCAGGGGACGGGCGGCGCGGACCGTGGTAAGGCAGAGGACGGGCGGCGCTGACCGTAGTAAGGCAGGAGACGGGCGGCGCGGACCGTGGTAAGGCAGAGGACGGGCGGCGCGGACCGTGGTAAGGCAGGGGACGGGCGGCGCGGACAGTGGTAATGCAGGGGACGGGCGGCGCGGACAGTGTTAAGGCAGGGGACGGGGACCGCGGTAAGGCAGGGGACGGACAGCGCGGACCGTGGTAAGGCAGGGGACGGGCGGCGCGGACCGTGGTAAGGCAGGGGACGGACAGCGCGGACCGTGGTAAGGCAGGGGACGGGCAGCGCGGACCGCGGTAAGGCAGGGGACGGGCGGCGCGGACCGTGGGAAGGCAGGGGACGGGCGGCGCGGACTGTGGTAAGGCAGGGGACGGGCGGCGCGGACAGTGGTAAGGCAGGGGACGGACGGCGCGGACCGTGGTAAGGCAGGGTACGGGCGGCGCGGACCGTGATAAGGTAGGGGACGGGGACCGTGGTAAGGCAGGGGACGGGGACCGTGGTAAGGCAGGGGACGGGCGGCGCGGACCGTGGTAAGGCAGGGGACGGGCGGCGCGGACCGTGGTAAGGTAGGGGACGGACAGCGCGGACCGTGGTAAGGCAGGGGACGGGCGGCGCGGACCGTGGTAAGGCAGAGGACGGACAGCGCGGACCGTGGTAAGGCAGGGGACGGGCGGCGCGGACCGTGGTAAGGCAGAAGACGGACAGCGCGGACCGTGGTAAGGCAGGGGACGGGGACCGTGTTAAGGCAAGGGACGGGCGGCGCGGTCCGTGGTAAGGCAGAAGACGGACAGCGCGGACCGTGGTAAGGCAGGGGACGGGCGGCGCGGACCGTGGTAAGGCAGGGGACGGACAGCGCGGACCGTGGTAAGGCAGGGGACGGGCGGCGCGGACCGCGGTAAGGCAGGGGACGGACAGCGCGGACCGTGGTAAGGCAGGGGACGGGGACCGTGTTAAGGCAAGGGACGGGCGGCGCGGACCGTGGTAAGGCAGAAGACGGACAGCGCGGATCGTGGTAAGGCAGGGGACGGGCGGCGCGGACCAGGGTAAGGCAGGGGACGGGCGGCGCGGACCGTGGTAAGGCAGGGGACGGGCGGCGCGGACCGTGGTAAGGCAGGGGACGGACAGCGCGGACCGTGGTAAGGCAGGGGACGGGCGGCGCGGACCGTGGTAAGGCAGAAGACGGACAGCGCGGACCGTGGTAAGGCAGGGGACGGGGACCGTGTTAAGGCAAGGGACGGGCGGCGCGGACCGTGGTAAAGCAGAAGACGGACAGCGGGGACCGTGGTAAGGCAGGGGACGGGCGGCGCGGACCAGGGTAAGGCAGGGGACGGGCGGCGCGGACCGTGGTAAGGCAGGGGACGGACAGCGCGGACCGTGGTAACTTCCACACACAGATTGTCGCGCGGTAATGATGGACCCGAATGTAAAGTCTAACTATCAGACTTGTCCACCAGACGCCGTTTTCTTTCATTTCTTTTCGAAGCCCAAAGACAGAAACTGGAACAACAGCAAGAGAAGGAGAGAAAAAAACCAACTCCAACCATTTTTTCACTTCTTCACAAAGGGTCATGAAGTCTTACGTCCCTTCCGAGATAATCAGACTCACAAAAGGCGATTGTCAGATACAAAAACGTCCGCGGCAAAACGTGCTTCCGACAACAAAGGGGAGCAGTATCGCGGAATCGCGAACAATAGCGCCTCCCCATAGCGTCCATGGCAACGGAGGGAGTGTTCGGGGAGTGGCAAGGGTGGGTGGGTGGGCATTGGAAGGAAGACCTAATAAAGTCGTTACCTACATTTTCTTTGGACAACAGAGACCACGGACTGCAGACTAGTTTGAAAGCTGAGGACCAAGATAAATGGTCCCCCACAAAGGTACGGGCGACAACATGATACCAGAAAACATAATAAACACTGAAGCATAAACAAATTGTTCAATCGAACATGTTTCATGTCCATATATCGGGACACCAGAGATCGCTATTTAAGAGCATAAAATCGAATTTCAACGTCTCAATTCAAATTTTGAACAAGCTTCAGTGATAACAAACGACACCTGCCCATTCCATTTCAATACACCCGTGTATATACACCTCGATCTCTTTCACCAGGTTTTCTTCGTCTTCGGTTTTCCAGTTCGCAACAGCAGTATATCACCATTTAAAATCCATCACATATAATCCCACCCTTCCTCGGCTGGTGTTTCGTCATGGGAGAGGAGACGGATATTTCAGCGATTTCAACAGGCCATTAAACAGACTATTGTACTCATAAACATGTTTGTGTACACCATAATGGCCACACATAAAGCTCTCATCAGATATGTCGGGTGGCTGTCCGGTGGCCCTGTCTCGGTCTGCAGTGAATCAGTCGAGTTGTCGAGAACTGTGCCACACTCATTATTCACCCCCACCCACCCCTCCCCTAACCAGCCACCACCCTACCCCTCCCCTAACCAGCCACCACCCTCCCCCTCCCCTAAGCAGCCACCACCCTCCCCCTCCCCTAACCAGCCACCACCCCACCCCTCCCCTAACCATCCACCACCCCACCCCTTCTCCTCCCTTAACCAGCCACAACCTTCCCCCTCCCCTAATCAGCCACCACTCCACCCCTCCCCTAATCAGCCACCACCCCACCCTCCCTAACCAGCCACAACCCTCCCCCTCCCCTAACCATCCACCACCCCACCCCTCCCCCTCCCCTAACCATCCACCACCCCACCCTCCTCCTCCCTTAACCAGCCACAACCTTCCCCCTCCCCTAACCAGCCACCACCCCACCCCTCCTCCTCCCTTAACCAGCCACAACCTTCCCCCTCCCCTAACCAGCCACCACCCCACCCCTCCCCCTCCTCCTCCCTTAACCAGCCACAACCTTCCCCCTCCCCTAACCAGCCACCACCCCACCCTAAGGCAGGGTTCCCACAGGAAACACAAAAACAGATTCCCTGATTTCTCCCTGAGCCATTGAATGTTTCCCTGAGTAATCGAAAAGCATTTATGCAGTCAAGGACGTGAAGTTTGTGGGGGTTTCGGTGCTTTCATTTATGATGAAAAAGATACCCCCTATAGAGCGGATATTTGAAAACTTGCGACGGGGGGGGGGGGGGGGGGGGCGGGTGAAAATGTTCGTTCATAAAGCGAAAATATATCCCTTCCGAGAGGAGTTTGCCCGTAAAACGCCCCGACCGGTGGTGATTCTGGTGGGCAAGGCCTCGACCGAGCGGATTTTGGCTTTACCGCGGAATCCCCCCGCCCACAGCAATGGGGGGTACCGCCCCCCGAGGTTTCAGTGAACCCTCTTTTTGGATTATATTAAGGCTTATGTGTTTCACAAATGGTGGACATATTTCAGTATTTACAGAAAGCCAGATCAATTAGAATTCATCAGGGTAATGTTCAAGAGGCATGCGACGTTTTACTTGGGAACGAAATTTGCTTCGCACGAATCACCGACATCAGAGCAATGCGAGGAGCATGGCCTGATTTACCGACATCAGAGCAATGCGAGGAGCATGGCCTGATTTACCGACATCAGAGCAATGCGAGGAGCATGGCCTGATTCACCGACATCAGAGCAATGCGAGGAGCATGGCCTGATTTACCGACATCAGAGCAATGCGAGGAGCATGGCCTGATTTACCGACATCAGAGCAATGCGAGGAGCATGGCCTGATTTACCGACATCAGAGCAATGCGAGGAGCATGGCCTGATTTACCGACATCAGAGCAATGCGAGGAGCATGGCCTGATTTCTTGACTTAGTTGGCACAAAGTTCTAACCATATCCTCACAATTCACACGACAAAAAAAAAGAACCGTCTATTACGTCATTAATATTACTGTCTGCTAACACCGACAACTGCTATATATTTGTGGATGGAATGCATTTAAATGCAACACACCTCGTACAACATAACAAAAAAAGCCAAATTGTGTTCTGTGGATATCAATTAATCAAAAGTTCCGAGACAAAGCCTGCTCAAATTCGTTTTGGCGTCAAGCAGTCTTTAATTATGGATATGTCCATGTTTACTGGCCACATTTATAGAGATATGATTTATGATCTTTGCTAATTGCAGAAAAGCACCAGAAGTAAATCAAGTCAAAATTGCATTTTGAACAAAGAACGAATTGGAAAGGTTCACCACCTTTAAATCAGGTCTCAATGTAGTGAGTCCTAAAGCATGAACAACAATGGTAGCAGGAGAACTTATGTCATACATGCCATTGCATAATTGTATAAGATCAGCTCTATAACTATTTACTCGGATTCGGATATTAATAACCATACAAGACAGGGAATTTATAACCTTATGGATATTAGTATTGACTGGGATTGAGCAGTAACCAACATGCCATCTAGGCTTCTGAAATTCCCTGATTTTGTCTTGAAAATGAAATTAGGGAATTTTTTTTTATCATTTTCCCTGTTCTGAGGGAACCCTGTAAGGACCGGTCAGTCCTGCATGGACAACCGGTAGTTGTTTCTGTCAACAGTCCTGAGACTTGGCCAGCCCTAGACAACCGGTAGTGTCAGCACTAAGGCTAGGTGAACGCAAGACGTTATGTAAGCGGCCTGGTGATATACCCTGGTGACTGTCATAGCGCGCCCCGGTGAGACCCTGACGGGTTGTCATGGCACACTCGGGGCCCTCATGTGTTGTCATGGTACGCTCGGGGCCCTGCTGGGTTGTCATGGTACACTCAGGGTCCTGATGGGTTGTCATGGTACGCTCGGGGCCCTGCTGTGTTGTCATGGTACACTCGGGGCCCTGATGGGTTGTCATGGTACACTCAGGGCCCTAATGGGTTATCATGGTACACTCGGGCCCTGATGGGTTGTCATGGTACACTCGGGGCCCTGATGGTTTGTCATGGTATATTTGGGGCCTTGATTGGTTGTCATGGTACACTCAGGGCCCTGATGGGTTGTCATGGTATATTTGGGAACTTGATTGGTTGTCATGGTATACTCAGGGCCCTGATGGGTTGTCAAGGTATATTTGGGGCCCTGAGTGGTGGTCATGGTGGGTTTGGGGCCCTGTACGTTATAATGACGTCACCTACCTTAAGTGTGTCCAGAAGGTCCGGGTCATCCAGATTTGGGAACTGGATGGCGTACTTGTCGCTGGTGATGACCTGTAGCTTCATGAGGTTGTTGGGGACGTGGTGGAAGGGGGTGCGGCCATAGCACAGGTAGTAGAGGATGCAGCCCAGGGACCACACGTCGCTCTTCGTGCCCAGCTGAGGGAGGGGCATCGACATCAGACAACAGGTGCAAAGGTCAACGAACAATATCGAGAATATCAGCATCCCTACCCTCAGTTCGAAATATAATGAATTGATCTTGTTGACTGTGTGCCTGAGATATATTCTTTAGTCTTTACATTCTCAATATATGCAGGCCATATTTCGCTACATATTTAAGGACGACATATAATGATACATGAGCTAGTATTAATGACGCCATATAATGATACATGAGCTAGTATTAATGACGTCATATAATGATACACGAGCTAATATTAATGACGTCATATAATGATACATGAGCTAGTATTAAAGAAGTCATATAATCATACATGAGGTAGTATTAATGACGTCATACAATGATACACGAGGTAGTATTAATGACGTCATATAATCATACATGAGCCAGATGACGTCATGACTCACAACCACTCTTAAAAGTACTATTAATGACGTCATATGAAACTACTCTTATTACTTTTAATGACGGCACTTACTGAATCCCACTATACGTATGAATGATGTCACAAAAACTTCCCCACTTTAACTATTAATGACGTCACATATGAATCCCACCACTCCTATCTTGGGTCATGACGTCACATATGACTCCCACCACCCCTATCTGGGGTCATGACGTCACAAATGGCCACGGGCCTACCTTGATCTTCATGTTGCCGCTGGCGTCCATCTCGCCGCCGGAGCACGTGTCCAAGATGGCCTCCGGACTCATGTAGTTTAGCGTGCCGATCTGCTGGTCGCGCGTCACGCTCGTCTTGTCCTGCTGGATGGCGTTGGCGATCCCAAAGTCGATGAGCTTCACCTGGGCGGCCACCAGCAGGAAGTTGGCCGGCTTGAGGTCAGAGTGCACGATGCCTGAAGTGAAGCACGACACCGACACATGTATGCATGGCACTGCTGTAATTGAAATTGTCATACATAAAACAAGTAGGTATACTGCCAGAAGTCCGTTTTTTCTTTGATGAAACGAAGCTTTAAGCTACATTCTCTCAATAAATTGCCACCGCATGTCAGGTCGAGATTGGTATTTAAATGAGAGCAAGCAGCATCCTCCTGGACAAGTTGTCATGCGGTGCGGTCATAGGATTATCGGTCCATCGCAGGCCACATTGTGACTCCCAGGACAGTTTAGTATGCCTGTAATAGGGTTCCTGCACAAATCTGGTAATACAATTTCATGTCTTTTCCATTACAACGCATCATAAATTCTTTAAGTTGACATCCTTCTCCCCTCCTGGCACATAGAAACTTGAAAACCATATATACATAAATGTTTCGATAAAGTAAAGCAAGAAAGGGGGGTATTGTAACATTATAAAAAAAACTGTTATGGCTAGATTATAGCTAAGGAGTCGTAAAAATGGGGGGGGGGGAGTAGGACATAATTCCATGACTTTTTTTCAAGGATTTGCCATTACCGTGGGAACCCTGTTAAAAATACGACGGGTTGATCAACAGTAACCTTTGTACACACGATGGACAACGTAGAGCATACCTTCTTTATGCAACACCTGGACGCACTGCAACATCTCCTGCCAGTAGAATTTCCGCATCAGGGCCGAGATGCCGCCTTGCTTCATGGACTGGCGGATGAAGGAGGCCAGGTCAGTCTCCCCTCTCTCCATGACAACCAGTAGCAGATTCCTCTGCCTCTCGTAGTCACTGCGTAAACATGCAGGCCATATAATAGTCTGTAATTACATATATTATTACCAACATGAGTACGTCACTCGCTTTCGTCATGTTAAAATCATTCATGTCGTCTGATATAGCCTGATATTTTGAAAGAAACCTTGAACCCGCAATAAGCTCGAAGCAATAGGCAATACCGGCATATGATATGTGCCTAGAGTTGTATGCGTTATGAATATTCAGCTACAAGCAGTACATACCGCTTTCAGATTTTCAGGGTTTGGCACCATAATCAAGATTAGGAGACCTACATAGACCGTGTTTGCTAAACCGTACATGGCTGACTGTACTTACAAGTCCCCTGTAATGTAGCTTCAAGACTGTACTTACAAGTCATAGAGCTTGATGACACGATGACTACACTTACAAGTCATAGAGTTTGACACGATGCCGGTACTTACAAGTCACAGAGCTTGATGACACGATGCCGGTACTTACAAGTCACAGAGCTTGATGACACGATGCCGGTACTTACAAGTCATAGAGCTTGATGACACGATGCCGGTACTTACAAGTCCTAGAGCTTGATGACACGATGCCGGTACTTACAAGTCCTAGAGCTTGATGACACGACGACTGTACTTACAAGTCCTAGAGCTTGATGACACGATGACTGTACTTACAAGTCACAGAGCTTGATGACACGACGACTGTACTTACAAGTCCTAGAGCTTGATGACACGATGACTGTACTTACAAGTCACAGAGCTTGATGACACGATGCCGGTACTTACAAGTCATAGAGCTTGATGACACGATGCCGGTACTTACAAGTCCTAGAGCTTGATGACACGACGACTGTACTTACAAGTCCTAGAGCTTGATGACACGATGACTGTACTTACAAGTCACAGAGCTTGATGACACGACGACTGTACTTACAAGTCCTAGAGCTTGATGACACGATGACTGTACTTACAAGTCATAGTTTGATGACACAATAAATGTACTTACAAGTCACAGAGCTTGATGACACGTTGACTGTAGTGACAGATCATAGAGTTTGATGACACAATAAATGTACTTACAAGTCATAGAGCTTGATGACACGATGACTGTACTTACAAGTCATAGAGCTTGATGACACGATGACTGTACTTACAAGTCACAGAGCATGATGACACGATGACTGTACTTACAAGTCATAGTTTGATGACACGACGACTGTACTTACAAGTCATAGGTTGATGACACGACGACTGTACTGACAGATCATAGAGCTTGATGACAATAACTGTACTTACAAGTCACAGAGCTTGATGACACGTTGACTGTAGTGACAGATCATAGAGTTTGATGACACAATAAATGTACTTACAAGTCATAGAGCTTGATGACACTATGACTGTACTTACAAGTCACAGAGCTTGATGACACGATGACTGTACTTACAAGTCATAGAGCTTGATGACACGACGACTGTACTTACAAGTCATAGAGCTTGACACGACGACTGTACTTACAAGTCATAGAGCTTGATGACACGATGTCTGTACTTACAAGTCACAGAGCTTGATGACACGATGACTGTACTTACAAGTCATAGTTTGATGACACGACGACTGTACTTACAAGTCACAGAGCTTGATGACACGATGACTGTACTTACAAGTCATAGAGTTTGACACGATGACTGTACTTACAAGTCAGAGCCTGATGACACTATGACTGTACTTACAAGTCACAGAGCTTGATGACACGATGACTGTACTTACAAGTCATAGAGCTTGATGACACGACGACTGTACTTACAAGTCATAGAGCTTGATGACACGATGACTGTACTTACAAGTCATAGAGCTTGATGACACGACGACTGTACTTACAAGTCATAGAGCTTGATGACACAATAAATGTACTTACAAGTCATATAGCTTGATGACACGATGACTGTACTTACAAGTCATAAAGCTTGATGACACGACGACTGTACTTACAAGTCACAGAGCTTGATGACACGATGACTGTACTTACAAGTCATAGAGTTTGACACGATAACTGTACTTACAAGTCAGAGCTTGATGACACTATGACTGTACTTACAAGTCACAGAGCTTGATGACACGATGACTGTACTTACAAGTCATAGAGCTTGATGACACGACGACTGTACTTACAAGTCATAGAGCTTGATGACACGATGACTGTACTTACAAGTCATAGAGCTTGATGACACGAAGACTGTACTTACAAGTCATAGAGCTTGATGACACAATAAATGTACTTACAAGTCATATAGCTTGATGACACGATGACTGTACTTACAAGTCATAAAGCTTGATGACACGATGACTACTTACAAGTCATGGAGCTTGATGACACGGTGACTACTTACAAGTCACTGAGCTTGATGACACGATGACTGTACTTACAAGTCACAGAGCTTGATGACACGACGACTGTACTTACTAGTCATAGAGTTTGATGACACAATAAATGTACTTACAAGTCTGAGAGCTTGATGACTGTACTTACAAGTCATAGAGCTTGATGACACTATGACTGTACTTACAAGTCACAGAGCTTGATGACACGATGACTGTACTTCTAAGTCATATAGCTTGATGACACGATGACTGTACTTACAAGTCATAAAACTTGATGACACGATAACTACTTACAGGTCATGGAGCTTGATGACACGGTGACTGTACTTACAAGTCACAGAGCTTGATGACACGACGACTGCACTTACAAGTCATAGATTTTGATGACACGACGAATGTACTTACTGGTCACAGAGCTTGATGACACATTGACTTTACTTACAAGTCATAGTTTGATGACACGACGACTGTACTTACAAGTCATAGTTTGAACACACGACGACTGTACTGACAGATCATAGACCTTGATGACAATAAATGTACTTACAAGTCATAGAGCTTGATGACACGTTGACTGTAGTGACAGATCATAGAGCTTGATGACACGATGACTGTACTTACAAGTCATAGAGTTTGATGACACGATGACTGTAGTGACAGATCATAGAGTTTGATGACACAATAACTGTACTGACAGATCATAGAGCTTGATGACACGATGACTGTACTTACAAGTCATAGAGTTTGATGACACGATGACTGTACTTACAAGTCATAGAGTTTGATGACACGATGACTGTACTGACAGATCATAGAGCTTGATGACACGATGACTGTACTTACAAGTCATAGAGTTTGATGACACGATGACTGTACTTACAAGTCATAGAGCTTGATGACACGACGACTGTACTTACAAGTCACAGAGCTTGATGACACGATGACTGTACTTACAAGTCATAGAGCTTGATGACACGATGACTGTACTTACAAGTCATAGAGTTTGATGACACGATGACTGTACTTACAAGTCATAGAGTTTGATGACACGATGACTGTATTGCAATCGCTTGAGGAGTTTGATTTCATTCTTGTAGCCGTTGATGGTGGGTTCGTCCGCGCCGTCCAAGTTGACCACTTTGATGGCGCACAGCTCACCCTTCGTGTTCAACGTGCTGTACACCTGGAGAAATGAATGAATTGGCGGTTTAGCTAACCACTACACCATGGTGGCCACCATGACCCATTGATCTGCGGTCTACTACGCTAACCCCTACACCAGGGAGGCCCCCCCGTACACCTTAACAGATGGTCATGCATAAAGCATTACTGCGTTGCCAAAATTCTCCATCATAACACAGGATGGACAAAACACGCTTAAATCAGGCATCTGTTTCCATAAACTCAACGCAGTAATTAGCCGCTTTATGTCCAGATATGGTAGGTTTACAAATAATATATCAATATCCATCATCTGTATCAAAATGTTATTAAAAAAGTCATTTCACGCCATAGCATAATGGAAGATTAATGTAAAATACAATAATGATAAGGAATGACCTTATAGAAACGTTCGACTGACCTTGCTCGATCCACCCTGGCCCAACATATTCAGCACCGTGTACGTCACCCCCTTTATCACCATCAATTGATTCTAAAACATGAAACGAAAGTTACGCACGTTAAGTTCTAAATCTACAAACATCTACATTACGTACCTGTGCTATTATTATGACACGGGTGTGCTGTTATAAAGTGACAACGCGGATTCTGTTATTGCCAATAGAAGACGGAGGTCTGCTGTTGTTTTACTACAACACGGACTTGTTATTTTAATACAACACGGATTTCTGTTATTTTACTAGAACATGAATTTCTGATGTTGTAACTAGAATAAAGACTTCTGTGGTTCTTACTAGAATACGAATTTCTACTGTTGTTACTACAATACCGATTTCTCCAGCTATGCTCAGTACTACAAGCTAACGTTTGTTGTTACAACTCCTAGTGAAGCCCTCAGTGAACTTACGCCTTGTTGCTGCATAAAACCTTGCGTTCCCTGGCAAGGTTGAATCTGGGAGGCCACAGGGGTCATCGGCATCCCGTGGGGCTGCGACACAGGAGTGTAGGGCACTGTGCTTGTGGCCACATACCCCGGCGTCATCTGTGGAGCCATGACCTGGGCTGCATGCCCCGGAGTCACCGGTGGAGCCAAGACCTGGGCTGCATGACCTGGCGTCGCGTAATAGCTCATCTGGGGTTGTGCTACAGGTGGAACCGCTGGATGAGTCATCGGGGGTTGTGCTACAGGTGGAACCGCTGGATGAGTCATCTGGGGTTGAGCTACAGGTGGAACCGCTGGATGAGTCATCTGGGGTTGTGCTACAGACTGAACCGCTGGATGAGTCATCTGGGGTTGTGCTACAGACTCGAGATGACTCAGCTGGGGTTGTGCTACAAGCTGCACCGCCGGATGGGTCAGCTGGGGTTGTGATACAGGTTGAACCGCTGGATGACTCAGCTGGGGTTGTGCTACAGACTCAACTGCTTGAAGAGTCACCTGGGGTTGTGCTACAGACTCAACTGCTTGAAGACTCAGCTGGGGTTGTGCCACAGGCTCAACTGCTTGAAGACTCAGCTGGGGTTGTGCCACAGACTCAACTGCTTGAAGACTCAGCTGGGGTTGTGCTACACGTTGAATCGAGGCCTGGCTAGTTACTTGCGGAATTCTAGGCCTATGAGCGAAACAAACAAAAAACGAAAAAAGTGCTCTTCATGCATATGCAAAATTTGTTTAAACACATTATGTCACCCGAGCTTCATATTACAAGTTAGCTTTCAACTTCAACATACAAAATAGAGCACCAAGATGCGACACATGAAAACAGGTACAAGTATATAGAAATACAGTACGTGTTATAATAACACAATTCATAAGCTTACGGTTGATTTCCTTGTCTGTCAGTGCCTGGATCGCACGAGTGGTGATCCGTATTCGCGGGTTGCGTTGTAAAATTAGCGATCGTCTGACGAGACGCCAGCTGCGAGGCCCACACCGGCACCGGCTTTTGTTCTTCGGCAGTTTTATCGAAATAGTCTTTCTCATTGGTCAGTTCCAATGATGATCGAATAGATGCGTTGTTTTCATTAGCAAGTTCTGCCGGCAGTGGACAAGATTCGGCGTGGTTATTGGCTGTTCCTGTTTGGTTACTCAGTTCTTCCACTGGCAACGCTGAACTTCGAGCCCCAGCCCGTATGTCATTGTTTGTGACCGCTGGGAGAAGTAAAATGTATAACTTAGTGTTACATCTTCTATAAGTCTATAAGTAGTTCCGTGTTTAGGCTGTTTTGCTCACCCGCTAACGACATTATCGCTCCCTTTGTTCGAGAGAAGAAAAATATTTTCTGTTCTGTTTACCACCTGGATCTGACAAGTTTTCTGATGAAGCTTATGTTGATTTATACATGAACAGCGACCAAGTACACACACACAATACTGAGACCAAACAAACCATATGAATGGTGCTAACGGGAGCGCAGGAAACGGTGGCGCGCTGTCAGAAGCACTGACTAACCATGGCCTAAGTCCATGCCGTTGTCGTCTGGCTTGGATGATAATCTCGGTTCACTGTCGCCGGCGCTCGCTCTAACCAGTCCCTGCCTAAGGTCGCCTGTGTCGGTGTTGGGCAGCGGCTCGACGCCCAGGTCGTCATCCGCAGGTTCCGATAGCGACGGCCTCTTCACGCGCTGTGCTTTGCCACGGATACGCCTGACGTAAAAAAACAGACATTTGCTCAACGCGTGTATGATACATGTACTTTCAATGTAGCTTATCACATACGTTGCCACGGAAACGCCTGACGTCACAAAGAAGACATTTGCTCTACGCGTGCGTTAATTTCAATGTAGCTTATCACATACGTTGCCATGGATACGCCTGACATCACAAAGCAGACATTTGCTCAACGCGTGCGTGTTAGTTTCAATGCAGCTTACCACATGCGTTGCCACGGATACGCCTGACGTCACAAAGCAGACATTTGCTCAACACGTGCGTGTTAGTTTCAATGTAGCTTATCACATACGTTGCCACGGAAACGCCTGACGTCACAAAGCAGACATTTGCTCAACGCGTGCGTGTTAGTTTCAATGTAGCTTATCACATGTGTTGTCATGGATACGCCTGACGTCACAAAAGCAGACAATTGCTACGCAAGTAGCATAGGACTAAAATGACTTACAAAGAAAAACCTACAGGATCCTATAAAAATCTTAATCTGTAACGATCGGCCGAGTGATAGCATTACACAAAATAACAATACGGGGGAGTCGAGAATCGGCATTGATTTAAATACCTAACTCGGTACTTACAGCTTACGATGCCAGAAGCCGAAGACATCGGGGTTTTTGACCTCTGGTGTGCTGTGGTAGGACCTCATGCCTGGCTTGTCTTTCGGGGTGGGTTTCATGGCCGTCAGCGGTAGCGTGTTGGCGTCGTCAGATGTGTGGCCATCAGTCAAGTCCTCGGCCATACCGTGGCTGTGACAAGGCACATATTCTCATATAGTGAATTATGTACATATTCTCATATAGTGAATTCGACAGTCCCCAAAGAGACACTTTTGGGCAACAAATAAGAGTGGATAAATGTGTTTTTGCCGGAGAAGCATTTATTGTGGGAAAATGGGGCTTAATTTGCTGTCAACCACCAACGTCATCATTGGATATGGCCGCCGCGAAACAACGCTAACAAGATCAGACACTCTGTCCAGTTTTTAAACATGTCTAAGTGTAAAAGGTGAAGAAATTGAAGAGACAACCTAAGCCAAGTCCTTGGCTCGTAGTGTGACTGTAGAACCGACGCGCTAACATCTAGGCCATTCCGATAGCAAGAAGTGAACCAGGTTGGTTGGTTGTATATCAGGACGCTTTAACTACTTTTGGTCATATCGCGTCAATGAGAGAAGGAAGGGAGAATGGAGCCATATGTCCCTGGGAGTAACCGCAAATACTCTTTGCGAAGAAGGACATGAGATCTTTATGCTGCGACCACACAGACCTGTCCACAGCGGGGCTCGAACCACCGATCCACGTGCCGTTAGACTATCAGGCGGCCAGAACACTCAATGCGAGCGCTCTAACCCACTGAGCTACCGGACCGGCTCCGAAGTGAATAAGGGGTGAAGTTGCAGCTTACCGAGGAGGTTCGCCAGACGTGGCTCGGTGCCTCCTTGACCCAGCCTCCATAGGATCCTCAGAGGCGTAGGTACGAGGCTGGTCCACACCTCCGGAGGCACCAATGAAATCCGTGTAACACTTGCTGGGCTCCGTTCCCAGCAGTCCGGCGCCGCTCCTCGACCCTTCCACCGGGGAGAGCTTCCTCAATGGCGGCTTCGAGGCTAGATTGGTACCCATCTCCCGGAACACATGCCGGCTGGGTTTGTGGTCGGACTGCAAGATCCCGGCGGTGCCCTTGGTCGCACTTTTTTCGGGGGTCTCGTTGGCAGGAACCGCCCTCACGTCATTCTCTTTGTCGCTGGATAACCCAGCTGAGGAAGAACACATGTTTTAAAGCAATCTACTTGCTCATATACATGTGCCATCTTTGATTTTTACATTTTAGATTCAAGACTAAAAGTATCTTAAAAATTATGATGCATATGTTTTATATCTCTTTTGAGTCAGTAAAACCATCATTTCAGCATAAAACTGCGCGGTTTATTTATATCGCGCGCGGACGTGATAGCGAGCCGCGGTCGACATCAAACACAAAATACCGAACGGCGAACAGGCGCGCAAGGATTTGAAGCCGGCCACCAACTTCTGCTCCGGTGACCAAAATGCTTCTCTCCGGAGAGCCCACGGGCTTTCATGATTTACATTCAAGACAGAATGTACTTATTTGACATGGAGAAGAGGTTGGTAATACAAAAAATTACGGAATATATTGCTTTAAAGGCTAAAAACACACACCAGTCACACACGGAGATAACACGCACCTTCTTACAAGACAAAACGACATATACGTAGTGTCACTGAAAGCGACAAAGAAGCTACTCTCGTGACGTAAGACAATACACCCAAGCTGACACAGAACCCGACAGTTGTTTCAGACACACTACGTTTCAAACCATATCATATTTACCAATTTGAGACTTCTTCAAGCTTTCTTCACTGAGTAATTGCCTTGATCCTTGCACAAGATTGTTGAAGGCCTCAGTAATCAGTTCTGTAGGCTTTGACTGTTCCTTCTGGCCCTTTTCCAATATGCGTTTGGCTTTAGCAGGATTGCCTACAATGAAAACATAAAAATACAGCTTACAGTCATATATAATTCAGTGAAATATCAAGGCAGCAAATTGTGAAATCGCATTATCAGGAATTTGAAACAAGTTACGGCATCTATAAGTTAAAAGCCATACTGTCGACAGCTAATGTTTTTTTGTTGCAAATGTAATTCTTGCTTGATGTACAGATCAGCTAATGGGCAAATGGTAGGAAAGCGGCTGTTGTGAAACAGTTGTTTGTTATTCATCGTCATGTGTACATATCAAGTAATCACAATTATATCATTGTCTGTCAGATAGCACTTGTGCTCATGTGTATTGTGGACCTTTCATACAGACATTAGAGCTTCATCTTGGTCGACCGTTCATATGAAGCAGGCTCATATAAAACATCTACATAAATAAACGAAATCAATAAGCTTCAGTTGAAACCTTGTCATTATTAAGCATGCCGTAGTTTACCATTGGTTAGATGGAACTGTGCCGCCGCGATATGCACTATGGCAAAGCGCCCAGCCACCATCCTGGCGTGGTTGAAGAGATCCTGTCCTTCCTCCACATTATGAATGCTGACAAACATAGACAATGGTTAATCAGCAGCACATAATCACAGTGTATAGCAATTTTCCACCTTACGTTTTTTGATATAAATTAGAAGAAAATTAGGAAAAAATTGCTGTATTAGCAAATTTGATCAAATTAAAAATAATAGCCCCATTAACTGTGTAAACTTGGATGTTTGTCGCCTTAATCACAGCTTTGAATACCGTCATTTATAAGGGTCATTCCTTTGTTTTGATAAAGCAAATCTTGAGGAAATAGGAGTTCCTCAATAATTGTAATAAAAATGTTGAAAGATTACAGAAGAAGCGCTTACCTTTTAAATTTTGCACAATTGATGAGCAGCAAGGCGTAATCAAGGTTATGCTTGTGTTCCTCGGGGTTTAGACACTGCAGAAAATATGAAATAAACGACGTAATCAATTACCAGTGAAACTAATGCGGAGCATGTGTGTTGGAAAGATTGTAGCAATATAATAAT
The DNA here is from genome assembly GCA_964019135.1 of Arenicola marina. Taxonomy (NCBI): domain Eukaryota; kingdom Metazoa; phylum Annelida; class Polychaeta; family Arenicolidae; genus Arenicola; species Arenicola marina. The sequence continues at coordinate 72,583,129 of OZ025248.1, forward strand.
TGTTTTTGTCTGAAAAATGCTATGGCATATATCAGAATAAAAAGCTTCCTGTGACCTATTGTCCCTTAACACAGTTCACGAGATCTTTCTATGTTTTTTTTCATTTAAGCTTCTTGTTATTCATAACGGTAATGGCACGTTGTGGCTTTGCTATTAATACTTGCGCACAGCAAGATAGTTTCTGTATTAATAGAAAGAAAAATTTACCTTAAAAAAATTCAAGCAGGAAGACATAAACTGAAGTGTGTTATGCACAGGACATTAGCGATAAGATCCAGAAACTCGAGAATATAATATAATAAAAAGGAAATCTCATCACATGCAGGAATTAAATCACCTTCAAAGCCTTGCTGTAAAAATTTGATATATGAAACCGTTTGATAGCTTCATCAGCAAACTTCACATTGTGCTGTAAATGTTGCGCAAAGTAAAGCCAATCCTCGGGTCGGTTGCCTTGATCCTGTAGCCGCTGCATCAGCGTTGTGGAATCTGTTTTAACAGAACGTAACACTATCGTTCAGCCATGTCAGCTCACACCCAATAAAGAGAACAAGTTTGTAAGATATTCCTGTCATCATTTCCAGTGACGTGAAGCTCTGAAACATGTAAAGAATCCACATCCAAAGATATGCGGAAGATCATCTCCGTAGTCCAGTCGATACATACGATGAGCTACAGATCAATTGGTCTTGGTATTTTGCATCTGCATGGAGGGCATGTTTCATGAAACCCCAGTGCATTGTCCCGGCTGGTTCAGGCCCAGTTCTGACTCACTCTGTTGTCAAGTGATGATAAAGTTAATCAAACTTGACCAATTTTAATAGGGAATGGTAACTTAACGGTCATGTAACTAGAGCAGGCTAAACAGTTAACTAGTTGGTGATTTTCCAAATTTTAACTAAATTTTGATTATCATTCAATGAGACACTGTGAGGACAAAATGGTGACTTTGTTTCAAGCAATCATTTTGGGCTTTACCTGTTTTGACATATACAAAAATATCATTGCATATTGAGGGATTTAAGATGTTTTACCTGTGATTTCCTTCGCCATGGGAGGTTTCTGGCTGTCCAAACCAATGGTCTGAGGGCTGGCTGAGGGCTGGCTTGAGGCATTCATGCCCTGCTCCTCTTTTCTCTTCAGCTCCTGCAGCCGACAATGAATGCTGTTCATGGTTGACACCTTGGCTTGGTGTGAGACTGATTAGAATATCAGCTACAGGCGGAGACATAACCGACTGCCCGGGACAGTTGAATTTTAGGGTCGGACAGGTCAAAATACTAGTTGTATGCCCGACGGGGCAGGTGAAGATTTAGACTGATCTCTCGCTATTCAGCAATATTCAGCAGTTACACTGAGCCAACAACCTGCAGGCACTGATCAATGCAAACAATAACTGCACGGTAGCTTTTTTTGGCCCCGACAATATGACATCGGAAAACTGAACCCTCAGTTATAGGCGTTCGCTTTTCGAAACTCTACTACGTTGTTGCTTCTCAACTTGATAGGGACAGATAAATTTTCAGGGGGGCAGGTAAATCTCAACACCACGTGCCCAACAAGACAGGCGACATCCAAAGTTAATGTCTGTCCATGAGCTACTTGGCCAGTCCTCACCCTTGCTATGCCCAGAAATATACATTCCCACTCACCAGGTCACCAATGATCATTGCTTATCATAGCCATATAATTTGTGAGCAGTAAAGCGATGGTTTCAAACTATGAGTTTGTATGTGCATACGGTTCAAGTCATGATGGAGAGGAGGAAGAATGAAGTTAGAAGATAGAATTGTAGTGAGCAGTGTTAAGGCCTGGGTTCTTCAGCTGCGAATTTCACAAACAGTTACCATGCAATTTTAGCTGGCTAAGCCCTGTAGCCGGCTAAACTATGTACCTGAAATAGGCCACTGGGCTACCACTGGCACTACTAGTACCAATACTTTCATGCAATGTTAACCCTGTAACACAGTCCACCGTGTGACACTTATAGGCTTGACAGTGACAATGATACTTATAATCAGGACATTAATAAGCCAAATGTCTTATTTCTGGCTAAAAGTAATTCACTGATATACTTGCTGATCTACTCCGATCTACGGTTTACAGCGGGGTGATGTTAAAAAAAGTGGTATATATGGATAGAGTACATGTTCATTGCTATTATACTATGTTTTCAAGACGATATGGTGTAACCAGATATATTAGCGATTTTGGTAAGCATCCTGTGTCATTTGTCTCACAAAAATTTCAAATGATGCATTTCATTGAGCTGTGAGGGGACATGGTGACACATTGTAAATATATAGTGAACAGACTATATATTAATATGCAATATTTCATTTAAATTAATGTCCTATCATGTTTGGGATGTCCCATAATTTTAAGGGGCTCTGGGACACACCCACTGGCATACCTATCAGAATCACTGAATAGTAGCACTTTTTTCCAACCATCCAGACATTTTTGTGACGATCTGGCTGCCAGGACACTGCTTAAATCTCACCACCCCTTCTGCTTGACTGTGAGTAAGAGGTCACGCTGCAGTAAGATTTCAGCAGTTTCATGGTGGCCGGATTGGCACAAACACATCTGGATGGTTGGAAAAAGGCTCTAATTTTCACTCTGGATACACCATCAGTGAATTACCCTTAGCCCTATCTCTGACTTAACAAGGATGTGAAGGGGGGAGGGGCATGCCATAGAAAGCATGTGGAGAGCGAGAGAAAAGAGCCAGATTTTGTAGTCATTGAGAGATAATTATCTGGTTGAAAAGCATCTAAAATGGATACTGACAAAATTATTTGGTTAAAAAGGTATATAAAATATATACTGACAGAAAATTGTGGTTAAGGCCTCTAAAATAAATACTGACATTCATGACAAAGTGTCTAGCTGGCTGGAGGTTACTTATTTGAACACTTTTGATATAAACTGGACTATAGTATATACAGTCAAGAACTGCAATTCTGAAACAAGGTCAGTCTGAGATGGGTACATCAAGAGAAATTGTTGATTTCTGCTTCTGGGATTAAGAGAAAAAAGGCAAAAAAGGGGTCATTTGGGCAGTACATATATATATACAGCTTGTCAGGCAGTAGCGGATCACTTTTGTCTAAGGAGTGATTGAGAATGTTTTCTGAGGAGCTGGTGCATCATCTTAGGCTCATTCTTTTCAGAAATGCAGGCTCTTTTCATATGTAGCGAACTTGATCATTCTCCAGCAACAACCTGTCTAAAAATGGTCCATGTTGTAGGGTACGGTATTAGGCAGTAACGGATCACTTTACTCTTTAGGCAGTAGTGGATCACACCATCTTGCGGCCTGTTTTGACACTAAACAGGTATCATAATGCATGGACTGTCTCAAAAATACGAAATCAGGTTGTCAACGATATAATATGGCACATAGTTTATAGTTTGGTAAAATAATTCATAGCTTATTTTAGTATTACACCCTACCAGCTAACTTTCTAGGTTACAAGTATACTGTATCTGTGTATTGAGTATTAAACTAAGTGATACTTAACACCCTTGCCCTTGAATTGATTGTCAGATGTTTTCTGTAAGTTATGTATCATTGACCTGTTGACATTGTATGTAAAGTCTTTATGTTTATCAGTTTATTTTAGATAAAGTATCTGGGTTAGCGGGTAGCCCGGTAGGCTATGTCGTCAAATTCAAGCAAAAGCATCGGAATCGAGACAAAGTTGAGGCGGGTATTCAAACTATATAGTTATATAGATATCTACCACTGACGATCAGCACTGTTCAGTATATGTGTATATTAGTGAACATATATATCTGATCTGATCTGATCTGTTTTGCTTCGCGGCAGCTCAGCAGCTCAGCTGTCATTTGAAATCTGCGCGAAATGGCACACCACGCCTGTGATTGGTGGATAAAACGAGCGATGAACTCATTTGCGTCTGCAGCGGTGATCGTTACAAATCTGTACAGTCATATGGGACGCTTCAAGCGAAGAAGGATTTAAACAAAGATATACTCGCAGTATAACGCGTAAGATCGTTAAATTAGCATGTAAAAGATAATGCATAGTACAGTGGTGAGGGTGTGCCACCCATGCCATGGAGGGCAATGCATTTGGATAGCGATAGGAAAATGCGAAATTTTGTGCCGGGTCACTGATAGAGAAATTTTTGTTTCAAAATGCATCCAAAACAGACACTGACAGTCATGGCAACGTATATGGAGGTTACTTAATGGAACACTTTTGATAACAACTGGCTTATATAGTCAAGAGCTGAAATTTAATTTGAACACTTTCGATATCAACTGGTATATATGGACAAGAGCTGCTATTTTGATAAAATGTCAGTCCCCATGTATATGCAGATGAGAACATCGAGAGAAATTGTACATTTCTGCTGCGAGGATTGAGAGAAAAAGGGCGAAAAAAGGGGTCATTCGGGCGGCACATATTTATATACCTACCTATATATACAGTGCCCCCCTGTAGTGCCACGAGCTCGTAATTCTTAGTGAAAAGATCCCCTGATCAATCGAGTCAGTCATCGTGACAGCTGCCGTCTGTCCACCAGTCGCTTCAGTAGGTGTGCTTGGCTAGCTAGCCGGCCATAACAGTCCAGCGGCTTCCGTTTACTCACGGTGCTAGGGGGAGGGCACTTTGGGCATGTACCAGAATTAAATAGGATGGTCCTGGCAAAATATGGGGTCAAGAAACAAATAAAGGGCCCCATAAAATATCTTTTGCATTGAACAAGGGCACAATCGCTCAAAAGGATCCGTCAGTGCTGCCGGATCACCCGGTACTCAATGACCGTATGTTGTCGAACTCTCCCAGACACAAGGCTAACTTAATTGGCTCAGAATACGTACGCAGTCACCGGCAGTGGCGCATCTAGATATCACGTACGTCAGTTCCAAGTCGCCTCGCCATGATGACTAAACTTCGATGGACGTTTAAAATAGGCAAGGACGTACCCCTTCGTGTCCTATCATTCTCTTCATTGCCATTGGTATCAGTGGTACTGAATTTCATTACTTCGATCCCTCCCCTATTGACAAAATTCAAGATCCGCCGCACTATATCGGAATCGAAAAGATAATTAGCCTCAGAAAATAACCGGCATGATATATGGCTTCTAATTATTCAAAATGGAATTAAGGCCGCTTTAAATTCGTCCGGTACGGTACCAGTAGGACATTAAATGCTTAACAGTGGTGTTTTTGACGCCAAACTTCTTCGATTAAAACATTTAGATTCATTCAGGCCGGAGGATCGTGGTCGTAGATGTCTAAAGCCTTTGGAGTGCGGGCATCACCAAACAAGAGCAACTTTTCGGGTCGACGAGCGCGTGTTGCGTAGCTGCAGTTAGACAGCCTGGTTCCCAAGTTCGCAGCGGTACCAGCTTACTTTGTGGAAATCCAGCCTCAAACCCATATGTATCTATTTAAACTTGACTTACTACTTAATACGATATAGTAGTTGATTGCATGGTATATATTCGTTCTGTTTTTTAATTTGCTACATCTATGATGCCATTGCAAATGACAGTGAACTTCATTGTCCTATGTTTATGTTTTCCTCCTCTGAGATTAACGCTCTGGTACTTCTTGTCGGGCGCCGAGTTTGTGGTTTTGCGGTGAATTTTTGTGTAAAATGGAGATGTTTAATAGGTCGTGCTTAGAAAAGTATATGGTGTCAAACAGTGCCCAAAGTATGGTCGTTATATCCTTACTACGCTTTGATTTTATTCAATATATATTGCTTGTTTAATTTAGTGTTTAGCCATGTTAGCCAGATTATAGCCTGAAAATCAGACGTTAATGTCGTGACAGTCTGAAGGATCGACACTTAGTGTCGATCCTTCAGACTGTCACGACATTAACGTCTGATTTTCAGGCTAGCCAGATTAAGGTGCCTAGCTCTGACATCAAAACCACCCCCAAGGGGTTTTGAATAGCACAACTCTTTTCCATGTAGGAAAAAAGCATGGCGGCATACGCAAACTGTTTTTGGAAATGGCTTATATTTCACATGTTAATCTATATATTGCCAGCATTCGATTGCAAAAAAATAAATATATTAAACATTAGTTAAGACACTTTGCACTGGAAGCTTTTGTTGTGCTACTCAAAACCTATACCTTGGTGATGGTTTTGATGTCATAGCTATTACTTCAGTAGCCTCGGGAGACCTAATCTGTTGGATGGAATGGGTCTCCCGAGACTATAGGTTAAGTTGCTCTTAGCATTTGCTACAATAGCGAATAGCTTTGGCAGACCTAATCTATCTATAGCAATTGCTACAATAGCGAATAGTTTGGGAGACCCAACCTGTTGGACGGAGTGGGTCTCCCTAGGCTAAGTTAGACTGCTCATAGCAATTGCTGCAAGAGCAGGTGAGTACCATAATTTCCGGTATATAAGTTACACCTTTTTCCATCACGGCTGAGGGGTGTGACTTATATACCAGTGCAATATGAACCAAGTCCAAGCTTGTTTCTTTGGACACCCCCTCCCCCCCTCTCTCTTACCTACTTAGCCGGCCAGGAGATCAGAAGTCATTTTTCACATACAATCATCACATATACACAGGATCAGGTTTCTGTCTGCCCACTTAGCTGTATCAAGTTAAACCATTGACTGCCACTTCCCGAAACATGCCTAGCCGCTCCACAAGCGAAGTCAAAATTGGGCACCCCGCCAATGATGATGACAGACCTGTCACTTCACTCCCTCCCTACCAATGCAACATAGTTTAACTGACCATGCAATGCATCAACCACCTATATAAACAATGCCGAATTGACATGCCTGGATTTTTGGTCAACTATTAACCGCAAGATGTTAAGCTGATGCTGCTGAAACTGTGCTCTGAGTAACAATCAAAGAAACATAGATCGTTGAACTGCCGAGTTAAATACAATTACAGGCAATAGTTAACAATGGTGGGCACACGTCAGAGTATCAATTCTGGCTTCCACAAGGCAGAATTGCGGAAGTAGTCTACATATACCAATGACTGCCACAACAAACACAAATTGCAATACCTCACATCCAGGATGTCTGCATTTACAAATCAATCTTTTCGGTAACACTCGCATCGAAGGTGCGACTTATACACTGGTGCGACTTATATACAGCTCACGTTGAAATATTTCTCAAAATCGGCGGGTACGGCTTATATCCCAGAAATTACGGTAGCTAGGGGAGGGGATACATCCCAAATTAGGGGATGGGAAACACCCCCCGTTGAGGGAGGGGAAACACCACAAATTAGGGGATGGAAGACACCATCAAATTAGGGGAGTGAAGACACCCTAAGTTGAGGGAGGGGGGACACCCCAAATTAGGAGATACCCCGATTTGAGGGAGAGGAAACACCCCAAGTTGGGGGAGGGGAGACACCCTGAGTGTAGAGAGGGGAGACACCCAAATTCGGGCATGCGAGGGGAGACACCCCAAGTTGACGGAGGGGAGACACCCCAAGTTGGGGGGTGGGGATACCATAATGTGGTTGGGGGGCAGAACATCCCACCTTGCGGGTTGGGAGGAAACTCCATATTAGGTAAGGAGAGACACCCCGAGTGGAGGAAGAGGAGGCACCACAAGTTAGGGGATGGGAGCGAACCCAAGTTGGGGGAGGGGAGACACCTTAACAAAGTGTGTAATATAACTCCAAAGAGTCGGCCCAGGTTGTGGGAGGGAGGTTACTACGAGTTCGGGTAGCGGGGACACCCATGTTGGGGAGTAGAGGGGAGACCCAACGTCGGGCTAGTACCACACAAAAAAAGTTAGGGGATGGGAGACACCCTAAGTTAAAGAAGGGGAGACACCCCAAGTTGGGGAATGGGAGACAGTCCGAGTTGGGGGATAGAAGACCCCCCAAGTTAGGGGATGGAGACAACCCAAAGATGAGGTGGTCTCCCAAGAGAGGGGTTGGGAGGTGTGGTGGTGGTGGTGGTGGTCCCAAAAGTTAGGAGAAGGGAAACATCCCAATTTGGAGAGGGCATACACCCCAAGTTTGGGGAGGGGAGACACACTCGGAGTTGGGTAAGGGGAGACACACTATGAGTTGGGTAAGGGGAGACACCCCAAGTTGGGGGAGGGGAGACACTAGAAGGTGGGGGAGGGGAGACACTAAAAGGTGGGGGAGGGGAGACACTAAAAGGTGGGGGAGGGGAGACACCAAACGTTGGGTTGGTACCCCAAGTTAGGTAATGAGACACACAAGTTGGGGTGGTACCAAACGTTAGAGCAGGGTATGCATATCCAGTTGGGAGATAGTAAACACCAAGTTAGGGAAGGGGAGACAACCCAGGTTGGGGGAGGGAAGACACGCCGAATAAGGATAGCTGGGATACGCCAAATAGGGAGTGCGGAGACACGCAAGGTTGAGGTGGTACCCCAAGTACCCCAAGGGGATTGGGTAGGGGTGAGTGAGGTATTGGGTACGGGTGAGTGAGGTATTGGGTACGAGTTAGTGAGGTATTGGGTACGGGCGAGTGAGATCTTGGGTACGGATGAGTGAGGTATTGGGTACGGGTGAGTGAGATATTGGGTATGGGTGAGTGAGGTATTAGGTACGGGTGAGTGAGGTATGGGGTAGGGGTGAGTGAGGTATGGGGTAGGGGTGAGTGAGGTATTGGGTAGGGGTGAGTGAGGTATTGGGTACGGGTGAGTGAGGTATTGGGTAGGGGTGAGTAAGGTTTTAATATACACGGCTAATACAGTAATGGGTAGGTGGTGAGTGAGATATATTATACATGGCTAATACAGTAATGGGTAGGTGGTGAGTGAGATATATTATACACGGCTAATACAGTAATGGGTAGGTGGTGAGTGAGATATATTATACACGGCTAATACAGTAATGGGTAGGTGGTGAGTGAGATATATTATACACGGCTAATACAGTAATGGGTAGGTGGTGAGTGAGATATATTATACACGGCTAATACAGTAATGGGTAGGTGGTGAGTGAGATATATTATACACGGCTAATACAGTAATGGGTAGGTGGTGAGTGAGATATATTATACACGGCTAATACAGTAATGGGTAGGTGGTGAGTGAGATATATTATACACGGCTAATACAGTAATGGGTAGGTGGTGAGTGAGATATATTATACACGGCTAATACAGTAATGGGTAGGTGGTGAGTGAGATATATTATACACGGCTAATACAGTAATGGGTAGGTGGTGAGTGAGATACATTATACACGGCTAATACAGTAATGGGTAGGTGGTGAGTGAGATATATTATACACGGCTAATACAGTATTGTGTAGGTAGTGAGCTTCACTTGGAATTGGGACAGTGTAAATTCTGAACAGATTACTACAGTTCTGCCCACCACGCCTCTTGCTGCGAGCCTCAACCAGATGGCCGACCGATTTAATTAGAATCGCATGCGATAATCTCAGCGTGAGATGACGATGTGATTATCGCATACGACAAGTTGTGCCGATAATCTTAAGCCCGGTTTCCACGATGAGAGTATCGCATGCGATTCTTTTTCTGGGGCATATCTTGCGAAAATTTGTCTGCTGACATTCTCCGTTCATACGGTAAGATTGTCTTGTAACATTTTACCTTGTCCTTCAAATCGGCCATGTGTTCTGGAGTATTCTCAGCGTGCACATGTTTATCCCGAAGCCACGGCCACTATCTTGCATGAGAGAACGCGCGTCAGTGACTCACCAGTACGCATTTCCATCAACCAGACTCGAAACCAGACCCGGCTGCGGTATCTTTGATCTTGTCGCATGGAAATAGAGCATGCCCTATTTCTGGACGACATAATCAGGGTCGTTAAATCGTATTAAATCGTGTTTTAAGCGAAGTTCACGAGCGACACTCCTGGTTTGTTGTTGACCATTTTTATTTTTGTTAAAAATTACCCAATAATTATATAATTAGGTTATATCTGATCAGGTTGCAGCAATTTTGTCACCACCTGCTCAAATGTAGCGATTACATTTGTAACAGAGATGTACTATTGTGTTTGCACCCACATTTGTCTGTCCCCATGACTGGGAGATACATTTTTCAAGGGTGTCTTATTTTTAATTCAGAAATTGTCATATTCGTAACAGATTTCAATCTTACTATTTTACTCGTAGCATGGTCCGGTCGCTGGCACCTTGCCTGTGGGTCTCTCCCGTTTCCGTACTTGCAATGGAAACTGTCTGTGAAACTAGGATTTGTAATGTGTCTTCATTTCACACATTTGTTTGCAGATGTTTCCAACATGGTGCGGATGTAAACGATATGAAGCACGTATATATGACATGGAGATAAGCTACCTGAATACTGCAATATGGCCTCGGGTAATTTACCAGATTTAGTTGAATCAGCGACCAGATGTCACTCAGCCCCCATGCCTGGACACCGAACATCTATAGACAGTCCGAAACCCAAAGTTTATCGCCATTTGAGCTGTCCATCCCCGTCGGAGAGTTGTGTATTCAAGCCATCGGGACATGGAGACTCTGTAAGTGCTAACAGTAATGCGCATCAGAGCGCATCGGTCACCGATCGTGAGACAGGAAAACTGTCAAGCGTCGAAGATGATCGTGACAAGGTTTTTCTTCCTTGTAAGGCGAAGGAGGTGATGACAGCTGGAAGCAGTGATGAATCCGGCATGAATTCACCCCGCCATGCTGCCGACGACCCTCCAGGAGGCAGTGTCGCCGCGCGAGAACAACTTCTCCCTCGCCAAGAACTCTCGCCAGCATCCCAAGGCCCGATTCCGCTTATCGACGTTATCTACTCGCCTGAGTCCAGCGATGAAGCGGACGATGTGTACGACGAAGTGCCGTGTGCAACCGAGAGAATCTCCGCGGAGGATCTCCGAGCGCGGGATGAGGAGATCGACGCCTGCTGCCCTATCCTGGAACCCTCTAGACCCTCCGCCCATCGTGCGGATAGTCCTCCGCCGAGGGATGCGGAATGTGAACTGAGGCGATCGGTGCTAAGGGACCAGTTGAGCCAAATGATACAGGCAGACGCCTCTCGTGATACGATCGTATCATTTATTGATGCTATGGATGAAGAAGTCAACCCAATGCACGATGAAGATAGTAGTTCCAACTCTTCCAATGACCGTGGTAAGTAGGGCCTGTGTGGCACCCTTTTTACATATCAGTATTCGTGTTGTTTTTTATCTTGGCCAGGCAAGCAATTTGAGAATATGAAATACTGTAATCAGTCCCATGCACTATAGCTCTTGGGTGCTTTTCAACATTGAAGGAAAATGTTAACTTCTAACCGGCCTCTAGTTATACTAAAGCAGGACATCATACTACATCCCATGTTCGACATAAATGTTCATCAGTAGAACAACGTCATATACTACCTTGTTGTGATATGATTGCAGCAGATGGTGACTTGGCTGCGAACAACGCCCCGCGACGTAATGAGAACGACGTGGCCCTAGCACCCACCCCGCCCACCCGACCCACCCCTCCACAAGACGAGGAACCGCTGGTGCTATTTTCCTTCCTTTTTATCCTGCCCTAACGATTCATTGTAATTCCAACTTGTTTGTGTTTATCATCGTTAAGCTGAGGCAAAATATACAGTGTAACAGATTAAACCTGTTGCAGTAGCCAGTATATATGCCGATCAACGCTTAAGCGGGCGATCAGCAGGAATGAAAGTTACTTAAACTGATACTACCCTTCAATTAAGGGACATGTTGCATACATGCAAACACTCTAACATATGCATCAAATATAATGAAAATTGCATCAATTTTTTATGACGGCAAGTTGTAGACTTGTGTACTACGTCACAAATAGGTTGGTCGTTCACTGATTTATTGCATGATTTTGCAAATGTTATGCAAGCTTCAGGCAATGACTTTTAATGACAATAATGGTCTATTATTGCACTTATCGGGCCATAAATTTCGATACAATATGTTAAATTTAACTTAAAGTTACCCGAGGAAGCACGGGTAGGACGTGACATTCCAACGGATCCGCAGGCAGCTTACATCATTTCGTATATGGCACTCGCAAATCGCAATGCATTGAATCGAAACTGAAATGTAACAGAGATGACGAAATCGTTCCGCTGTTTGGGCTACAGTTTAGTTTAGTCTGTAATTTACTTTAACTTTGGCACTGTTTGTTAAATTGCAGACACGATCAGCGGTCGTCTCAGGCTTGAGGATGGCCTCCCAGTGCGCTGACGATAACTGTTCGGAGAGAGCATGTATTCAGGTAGGTTATCAAAGTGAATATAGATGTTCGTGTGAAAACTATATACAGACATGAATGGTGTTCTGTTGTGCGTGGCGTCGCTGGTTCTTTAGCTGCTACGGTTCTTCAGATTGTTCAAGATCAAGTTATGTTTGAGATCCCTTTTCTTGAGAAACGCTCGTTATCATGTATCCGTGTAAGTATAACAATTATAAAGAGGTTATTATTTACGGCATCACAATTTCGAGCGAGCCGCAGAAGTCTCTTCGGGCCGGTGTTCAATTATTATGTGGCAGATTAAATTGGGGAGATATAAGTTCATATCTACATAAATACTGTTGTGCGACTGGAAATCACGTTCGGAAAAATAAAGTATCGGTAATTAATTGACACAAAATTGACGCATGGATTTGTGAAAAAAAATAAGTAACTTATTTTATGATTTCTTTTGAAATGGAAAAGACCATATGATGAGAAATACCTTAATTACTTCGTTAGAAAAGAGTGGTCTGTGTATGGGTAATTGACCCAGAATCTTACCTAAAACTAAAAGACACCTGAGCACCAAACTTGCCCTGGTGGGTAGAGGGGTGCGCAATGTAACAGTGCCAGAGCGCCTGGAATTTGGGGGGTCGAACCCGACTTTTTCAATTTTTAAGCTATCGCCCTCCAATAATTACCACAGACTGGGGCATAAATTAGAACCTTATCTATAAAATTTCACTAAAACCGGACTAGCGGTTATGACGTAACGGGTCTTTTCAATTTAAAGATGTCGAGCTCTTTCCCGCCAAAACTAATGAGGTCAAAATACATATAAGAATCAGTCCTTGAATCATTCAAGACTTTTGTTATCTATACTCCACCCATACCAGACTGCCAAATAGTGTCTCCTAGCCTTGCCCGTGATATCAATTTACCACAAGTTTTCATTTTAGTGGTAAACGTCATCAGTTTGTGTGCTTCGCGATGCTTTGGTATAAGTAGCAGTGCCGCGACCGAGTTCTGTGGTGTCCCGGGATAGACACGTTTGCCACACCACAGCCGAAACGGCGATGTTTATCAGGTTTCTGAATTTATAGAATGAAACAGTCGAGGTTTCTGCAAATTTTGATATAAATTTCGCCTAGGCTTAGTTTTGGCGGAAAAGAACTCGACATGCAACTTTAAAATAAACGAAATTCACGGTGCCCTCAATATTGACCGTACAAACTTGACAATGGTATAGGACACTGAGGAATTGTATTGCCCGTTAGGGAAAAATATGGTTAAAATTCGCCGTGTTAACACTTTTGCGTAGATCGACTAAAATACCATTGCAATGGTAAACTATACGGCGTTTCCGTTCGCGTAACGCGACGCCCCTCCCCCCACCTCCCGCCGCCCCCACCCCTGCCTTCTCCATGCCCGCCAATACACACACGCATTCCGGCACACTCCTGCCCTTATCCACACCCACCCCCTACCTTACACCCCTACCCTGTGTATGGCTGGCCGGTCCGCTGCCGTTCCATGAAACACTAAGCTCATGCTCTACTGCGCGGCTTGGAACTGCCGCTGTTCATCTGTAAATCGCGGCCCTGATCTCTCTCCCCGCGAGTGATAACATAAGGCGGTACCACATGAATAGTCACAATACACGTCACTGCTCCCGGCGAAATGACGTTCTGCTTGACATTGCTGGAGGCGGGTTGCCTTAATTTTTTTCTTCTTACCAGTCAGCCGAAAGGAAGCATTAACACTCGCTTTAAGATGAAAACTTTCGGTGCAGATCGCGATTAAATTAGGTTGGACACCCGCTTTAAAGCAATTGTAGATTTTTAACTATTATTAGTCTATTATTAGTCTTTAGACTTCTGTTAGTATAGTGCTATGTTCGGTTTGTAAATTTGTGTTTTTGTTTTTTTGTTTTTTTGTATGTTTGTAGGTTGAATAGAGGGCGCATGGTAACAGTTACGGTTGTCAGACTTAACCTAGCGATAGATATATGGAATAGCTCGGCTAAGTTCGTTACCGCATATATAGGTCAAAGGTCAAGGTCACAGCGAATTTTTGAAGAAAAATCTTAGAACGCGCCTATCTCCGTTAATATTAAAGCTAGAGACCTCGGGCCAGTTTCAGAATATGCTACCTTTTATGGCGCATCTTTCGGGTATTGTTCACTTTTTGATGCGTCATACTCATTTTCGAGCTACATGACGTTTTATGTTTTCAGAGAAACGCAAAAGATGACCTTGAACCGTTTTTCTTCGGTTGGACCTATTTAGGTTGAAGGTATCGCTTTGGTGTTCCGGGCTCTCATAGAAATATGAATGGCAATAGCCTTTGTAAAATCTGAGCTTTTTCGGATGCGTCATCTGACGTCACAATGACGTCACTTTCGGTACTTTAAAAAAATCGTCAAAAATCGGCAAGAAATTATAAAAAATCAAGAGTGGCGTCATTTTGTAGGAAATGGGGTCCGATGCCTGTCCGCATCATAAAAATAGTATGTTTCTATCTTACTTCCGGTTCCAGGGGTGACGGCAATTCCCTATGGGACCTCCAATGTTAAAGCCCTCAAACTCTCAGGCTAGGGAAATTTGTTTGCCCCGTATTTCATCGGTGCCTGTATCAAACAGTTTCGGGATTTTTTCTTTGGTTAAACATGGTACCCAGTAGCCATGGTTCTTACTAGATAGAATTCGGAAAAGAACTGACGTCACAGGATTTTTTAAAAATTGTCCACATTGTGAAAGATAGGAATTTTTGGGGCTGGCAGGGGCTCCCACGAGCGTCCTATTGAAGCCATCGCTCTATGCTTGCAGTTGTAGAAGGATAGTAGAAGGATGAGCCATTAAGTATAAACACGGCGACATAGCCCTGTAACTTTTTGGTATATAGTCGAACGCGTTTAACATGGGACCCTATGGAGATAATCAAACTTCTTCAATATGACGTACTTCCGGTTGAGCGATATCACTTTGCAAGTGCCACAGTGCGAGATATGGACGAGTACATGAGACTCAGAGTAGACTGACCGCAAACGCGTGTCGCAATTTCGTTTCCATGGCAACCGGAGATTTTCCCAATGATAAAGTATACAAATTCCCTCTAATTTAGAAAATTCGTCAAAAATCGGAAAAACTAGCTAGACATTCGATCTTTGCGTATGATGGTAGGGAAGATATGTCTCCAGATTACTATTGGCAGTAAAGCATTATTATCTTTTACATCTTATCTGCAGAGTCTTTTCTTCGTCTGCTCGTTTTTCACTTATCCGTAATGATGAAGAATAGTAATTTTCGGTAATTAGGTGAAGCTATATCTGAAGGATTGACAGACCTACCGCCGTTCTAATCAACGTTTTGGATTGAGGGCACAAATGTTTGTGTTTAGATATTTGGACGTTGCTGTGCGTCATGCCATGACGTCACCATGACGCGATGACGTCATAATTTTATAACCTCTATTACTCGACTATTATACCTCATAGCGACTACCGGTTGATGTGATGCTGTACCTTATATCAAGGGACAACTGCTGCGATGCGTAACTTTTTTGCGGTACCGAAACGTGTGCGTCAAAAATGACGTCCAAGTTTACGTTACCCGACGAAATTGTGAAATCGTTTCATTTTTACCTAGTTAACCACTAGGTAATATCACTATAAGTTCATGAGTAGGTAACGTCAAAAGCTAGAAGCCAATATGGTAAGCGTCAGTGACGTCATGTGACGTCACGATGACGTTTCATGGCAACGGAACTAAGCCCAATGATAAAGTATAGAGCTTCTGGCCATATAAGAAAATTTGTCAAAAATCAGGAAAGCAAGTTAGAGCTGCGCTTGTTACGGTACTTAGTAGGGCTGAACTATACATGAACATACCTATGCTCACAATTGGCGTATTGCCCTTACCCTGGGAACCATGGGGCCGCACAAAGGCTCGGTCGCCAATGATGAGAGAATGGGGAAATGGACTCAAAGCACTTTCGATTCCCTCAGTGTTGCCCCTTGTAGGTGCGATTGTGGGCTAAAATGCCCGTTGTATGAGTTATTTCAAGCTACATTGACCGCTGCAGACCCTATTTAGACCAAATAGGATGATAATTTAGCAAATGAATTTTCCTGATCGTCTGTAACAAAATCACTTCTGTCAGTAAGCCTCAGCCTCCGGCTGATTTCGGCTCTTGTTATCTTATTTTATGGCTATTATTATCTTATTTTATTGCTAGAACTCTAACATCATTTATTTCATTACCATTATTAGTTAATTTTATTGCTATTATTATTTTATTTTATTATCATTATTTTTGTTATTGCTATTATCTTATAACTATGTTTATTACTCTTACGCTATTTTATTACTATAGACCTATTATTATTTACTTTATCATGGAACAGTTTATGTGATTTGATCATGGCTTTATGCCTGCATTATGAATGATTTTACTAAATAAAACAAACCTTTTTTATTAGTTATTTATCAGAACAAATCACGTTTGCAGGGTCAAGCATGGCTACAAATGTTAGACACGGGACTCACGCGTAGTCGCATGATAGACGACCCCAAAGTACTACTGCGCGCCATTTCAGCTCACGCTGACATATGCAGTGACCACGCGTGCGCAGTGCCATTTTGTAGCTTCTTTGTCGAATGGGGGTAAGTCCAGACAAATGCAAACAAAATTTTTTGCCGTATGTTAGATATTATCTCTCCTGGTGGTAGCTTATGATTTTTGGTGATACTATTTCTGTCCACGAATAACTATATCGACTTATTTAATATGTTTAATACATTCAAATCGTTGTACTTATCGTCTTAGAAAAAGTTTATTTATGACGTAAAATATTTGATTTTACGGCATCTATCACTTCGTTCGTTTGTCTGTGTGTGTGTGTGTCCGCTCTGTAGGTTGCAAAACGCAACATTTTGTTCTGTAACTTTACCCATCGATAGGTAATCGACATATCTCGGTCAGGTTCGTTAGCGGGGTATGTACGTCAAAGGTCAAGGTCACAGTAATTTTTTGTTTGTTCCCTAACAATTGGTAGATAGGACCAAAAATCGGGAAAGTCGCTATAACGTTCACAGTGTTCATTTAATGACGCTGTACATTATGTCACGTATTGAGCCCGTTGGTAACTTGTATCACGTCTTTGAATTTTGCAAATCGCCTAACTAGTTTGTCTGCAAAAAATTGCTAAACTTTAACATAGGACCCTACGAGAGCTATTAACTATTAAGAACAGCTGGTCCATCTCTATCGCCTGGTGACCTGTCAGGGCCCCCACACCACGGCATCGCTTATCATATAATAACAAAGCGCGACGGGGTGGTGGGATAATTAAGTTGACTGTCGCGAGCGGTGACAGCGACCGCGGTGCCAGTGTAGGCATACTGTTGTTGGGGGCGGGGCGGGGGAGGGGTGTGGGGTTCAAGCTGGAGTGGTGGGATGATTCAGTTGGTTGCTATGAAACTAATGTGCATGGTGGGGATGTAGAAACTAGAAATGTAGACCGAAAGTAAATAAACGGGCAGTTTGGTTTTAGCTGTCCACCGAGTGAGATCGTTGAGCCTGGGAGAAACTAAAGAACGAGATTGCGTCACCCGTAGGGTGAGATGACGTAAAATGTAAAATCCAGATTATGTCTTCGGTCCACTTCCATGACCTTGATCTTAACAGTTGACCTGACTGTGACTTTGACCTGTGACCTACAGACGCCGTTAACGAACTTGCTCGGATATCGATAAGTAAATTTACACGACGAAATGTTGCATTTTGTGGCCTACACAGAGTGCACAGACACACCCTGAGATTCAGATTTGACCATTCAAATTCGTATTTAGCCTCTTAGATCCAGATTTGATAACTCAGATCAATATGGACCCCTCAGATCCGGCAGCTCCATAACTGTCGTTATAGTGAGCACCCTCTGAATTGTTAGCCCCATCCCTCACTCAGTCAGTTTCGCCCCCAGGTTCAACGATCTCACTCGGTAGACATTTGAAACCAAACTGCCCGTTTATTCAGTGTCGGTCTACATTTCTACATCCCTACCATGCACATTAGTTTCATAGCAAACAACTCAATCATCCCACCACCCCAGCTTGACTCCCCCCCTCCCCCCCCCCCCCCGGCCTTCCCCACACTCAACAGTATACCTGCACCGCGCGCGATCGTCCAACGCCTCGCTGTTTGTTTTGATAAAAAGCAGATTAATGAGTCGTAGCGCTTTGTCAAGATACGGCATGCGGTGGTTTCGGGGCCCTGACAGGTCACCGGGCGACAGAGGTCCACCAGCTTTTCTTAATAGTTAATAGCTCTCGTAGGGTCCTATGTTAAAGTTTAGCATTTTTTTGCAGACAAACTAATTAGGCGATTTGCAAAATTTAAAAACGTGATACAAGTTACCGACGGGCTCAATACGTGACATAATGTACAGTGTCATTAAATGAAAACTGTGAACGTTATAGCGACTTTCCCGATTTTTGGTCCCATCTACCAATGGTTAAGGAACAAACAAACAAATCCTGTGATCTTGACCGTTGACCTACTTACCCCGCTGACGAACTTGACCGACCCATGTCGGGTACTTATCGATGGGTAAAGTTACAGAACGAAATGTTGCGTTTTGCGACCTACAGAGCGCGTACACACACACACAAACACACACACACACACAGAGACTAGACGGTCAAGCAGAGCTTGAGAAGGAAGACGAAAATTGGGGTTATGGGACCAATTCGACTATGTTAAGACCCATCGCCGCTCGCTCATTGGTTGTTCAGCCTGGAGTTCGAGACCATATCGCCCACTGAAAGCTGTAGCCAGGTCAAATTGCTGGCTGAAAGCGCAAATGAGCCCAAAATGGACCCCAAGTATCGTGATGTACTGGACGAGCGCCATCTAACGGCTGCTCTTCAACGCGGGCTATTTTTCCAGGTCGAGGGCTTCGTTTAGAGTGAATACGTTCAAATCGCGACTTCCTACGCGTCTTTGGTCACGCCCTAATCGCTGTTCTTGGACTCGTCATCACTGAATTACGGAGCCCCCTAGCGGCGGAACTAAGCGTAATAGGCAAAAAACGAAGGCGGTTTCCATACCCAAGTCGACGTTTGCCCGTCTTTTGCAACCGGTCCCGACTCTCTAGCGTCGCTATTAAGCGAACGGCGGCCATCGCAACCCCGAAAGAGTGCCGGTCCATATCGCCGTTGACTCATAATGGGAGAGTCGGCATGGAGGGGGGTGCACCTCTTGCGAGCGCTCTAGCGGCCAAACTAAGCGTCCTAGAGCAATTCTGAGGTAGTTTCGATCCACCTAGCTCACATTTTTCTCTCCATTCATGCCAAATCTGGGCTCCCTAGCTCAAATAATAACAGAGTTATGGCCTTGCAAAGTTCAAAACGCCTCTTGACACTAACGCTGAATATTGATTGGCCGATTACTCGAAAATCTTTCAGTATCCGGAGAAATCTGAGCCATTGAGCCGTTTTTGCCTCTCCCTGAGGAATAATCTCAAACTAACGGCGAATCCTACACCCAATATTAACGGAGTTACGCGGGAACACATGTTTCGTGACCTTGACCTTGGAAGCGTGACCTTGACCAATATAGTTATTGCCCAATTACTGATGTCATGTATCAGGCCAGGTGGCGTTTGTCTCACTTGTACCCTTTCAAGAAGAAAGTGAGACCATTTTCCCGCCAAAATGCTGCCGTAGGATCCCATGTTAAACTTTGGGATTTTTTTGCAGAACTATTCGGACGATTTTCAAAATTGAAACACCATATACGAGGTACCTATGAGCCCAATACGTGAATTACTTTTGAGCGTCATTAAGTAAAAACTGGGAACGCTATTTTGCCGATTTTTGGTCCTATTTTTCAATTGTTAAGCGAATTTCGAAAAATTCCCGTTACCTTGACCTTTGACCTACACGGACCATCTACGAACTTGGCCTGACGGTGGGCCGTGGCATTGTCTGTGCAGAAGGAGGAGTAGATACCTCAAACTTTATAAAAAAAAAAAAAAAATCCAAAATTTCACATTTTTAACTGCCTATGGATTGAAAAATCTGATGTTAGTAGCGCGACAGATTTTGAGGAGCTGAGTATTTTGACACGAATTGCGGCTCTCTAGCTGCAATATTAAGAAAGATAGAGTGGAAAATGTGTTTTGGACGTATGACGTCATCGTGACGTTGACCTTTGAGTTATATTGCCCATCAACGAACTTAGCCTGACGATTGTCATTCCGCATCTTTCTGCGAATTTGGAAGTCGATATCTTAAGGCATTCAAAAGATAATGCCCCGCGTTACAAACAGACAGACAGACACACAGACCGAGACGGTCAAGCAGAGCTTGAGAAGGAAGACGAAAACTGTGGTTATGGGACCAATTCGACTATGTTAAGACCCATTTCATGACGTTAACACGCCGTCAGTCATTTGGCGTATCGAGGCTTTATAATGGGCTTGGCCATGTTAAAGTGTGATTATTTGCCAGCGTCGAAACTACTGGTTCGATTTTGATGGTATTTGGCATACATGATGTCAGTAATATGGGTACGTATTCCACCACATATGAGTCATCTACCTGCATTTATGTAGTCACAGCGAATTTTTTGCGCTTTCGGCATTGTCAAAATTGATCATCCAATTACTCGAAAACTATAAACGTGAGGTGAAATCTGAGGGCACATTACTTTTGCGTATCTCTCTGAAGAATACTCTGAAAGGAATCGCGAATCTCTAGACCAAATATTAACAAAGTTACGCGGGAATACATGTTTCGTAACCTTGACCTTGATGTGACCTTGACCTTGGAAGCGTGACCTTGGTCAATATAATATTTTACGCCCAAATACTAATGTCATGTCTGACGCAACGTGTCGTTTGTCTGACATGTCCCCTTCATGGAGAAATTAAGGAGGCCTGATTCCCGCCAAAATGCTCCCATAGGGTCCCATGTTAAACTTTGGGAATTTTTTGCAGAAGAACTATGCGGACGATGTTCAAAATTGAAACACCGTATATAAGGTACCTATGAGCCCAATACGTGAATTAATTTTGAGCGTCATTAAGTACAAACTCGGAACGCTATAGAGATTTTGCCGATTTTTGTTCCTATCTATCAATGGTTAAGCGAATTGCGAAAAATTCCTGTGACCTTGACCGTTGACCTACATAGCCCATCTACGAACTTAGCCTGACGATTGCCATTCCGCATCTTTTTGTGAATTTGGAAGTCGATAGCTTAAGGCATTCGAAAGATAATGCCCCGCGTTACAAACGGACAGACACACATACAGATTCACCGAACACACCGACATAAGACGAAAATTGGAAATTTTCGTCTTAAAGACAGACTCACAGACACACAAACCGAACACACCGACATAAGACGAAAATTGAAAATTTTCGTCTTAACAAACGAACGAAGTGATAGATGCCGTAAAATCGTAGATTTTACGTCATAATGATTTTACTTTTGGGATGGGGCCAACAATTGAGAGGATGCTCACTATAGCGACAGTTTTAGAGCTGCCGGATCTGAGGGGTCAATATGGATCTGAGGTATCAAATATGCCAAATATATATATGAGGGGTCAATCTGTATCTAAGGTGTCAAATCTGGATCTGAGGGGCTCAATACGTCACAAATAAAGTGAGTCAAGTCAATTATTAAGGTCAAGGCCATTGTAGTGGACCGAAGACATAATCCGGATCTTACATTTTACGTCATTTTCACCCTACGGGTGACGCAATCTCGTTTGTTTGTGTTTATTTGTTTCTGCATAATTACCGTTTTAATGTACATGATTGTAATTTTTTGGAGATTTACCTATTAAGAATATTATCGTAAATGTCATGGTTTGTTTGTTGCAGAGGCCAGTATGAGTTTGAGGGAGCGCTGCATGTGCTGCAAAGGTGTTACGACGTTGCGACATACAACTTTTTGTCACCCCCATGCCACAGAGAAGCATTCCATATGGCAAGCGGATTAAATCATTATTCATCTGTTAACATGAAATTTCGGGCTCTTGGCTTAAATGCGCGCCATCTCAGAAAAGGTGGCTGTACGTAACATATATTTAACATGAGTACTTTGAAATATTTAGTTGGGGCTCGGGGGCGTATCATTTTTCCAAATTGCTTAAACCTGGGTCGGTCTGTGGTACGCATCCCACCAGTGCAGATGTCTGTCTGTTTGGGATAATGATATATGATCTTTCTTCGCAAAGAATAGTACATTACTCCCGGAGATATGGCTCCTCGCTACCCTGACCGTCTCATTGTCGCGATATGACCTACAGATGTTAAGCTTCCTACTTAATCCAACCAACATACTTAAGTCGTGTTACATATCCATAGCCCTTGTAATTTATTACTGAAGTATGAATGATTGTAATGATTGGTGGACGGTTGCATATATTTGTTCTAAATTGCTTATACACTGTATCTATGTTTACTGCATTTACTTAGTCCTTGCAATTTGGTACTGATTTGCAATTTGGTACTGAAGTAATATTTTATTGGTAAAATATATAGATGACTTCAAGTAAACTATACTTTAGTAAAGAAATCGCTTTAAGTATTTAAATGATGTTAAAGTATTTAAGCGAAACACTTACGGCACCACCTAAATCCGACAAACATCTCTCGGTCTTAATCGATTGCCTAACCCAGTCAAACATCTCTCTGTCGCGAAAAACGCGGCACAAAAGACTGCTCCAATCAATATACTGGATAAGAGGAGGGTCCAGACGCTTGTGTTAGATATAAACTGCGAGTAATGTTCACCGGTACAAAGATTGCCCGGGGCCCCACTGCAACTAAGGCAACTCTCTTTTAAAGGGAAATGCCAGGCCCATATCATTTACATCTCCAGTTACACTATAGGGAATTAACTAAACATTACACAACATTTTTTTTTTATCATACAGTAGTGAAATTCCAAGCACTTTTGCACGACCACCCAACTTGCCATGGGCACCCGCCTCAGCACTCTAATGATGACATCACCGACGATGAAGCGACCAGTTTAGACAACTACTACCACCGGAAGCTACAATATCCAAGCGTTTTAATTACCTGATTACATCGAGTTTGTACGCGGATGGTACTTCCGAATGTTTACAATATGGCGGAACAAGAACAAACTTTTGGCGAGTCAGACGTAGAAGTTGAAGTAAACACCTATTCTACACCAACTGATGATGTAATCGGGTACCAGTTTGAATCCGTAAGGTCGTTGACGCATCGCGTGGTCAGTGAAGCCGTGTTGCATTAGAAAGGTGGTAGTGGGAGGGGGGGGGGGCGGGGGGGTGGCAGTCAGGGATCCATCCTCATCGTTGGCAGGGTGCCCAATTTTTTGACTCTTAGAATGGCGGGCCATGGTTCGGCAAGCGGCAGTCGATGGTGTAACTTTATACAGCTTCTGTCTTAGAAACTCACTGTCACTGAAGGGTGTATGAACAGGGCTGTCGTACTACCAGAACGGCCGTATAGGTTAGGGTGGTTGGGGTGGCGGTCTATAGGGGTGGAGGGCGGAGAGTTGCGTGAAGCTAGCAGCCTGGTCGATTGGCGGGCCATGTGCATACTGTGCAGCAGGGGGGGGAGGCAGGGGATGGCGATGGCAAAATATGGTTAGAACAGCTTCAGGCTTCAGCTTCAGCTTTATAGGTTTGTTATGGCGAAAACGCCATCATGTCGGTCAGTTCTGTGTGTTTTGGCGAAAATCGCCATCATGTGACTCTGCTCTGTTTGTGTGTGTGTGTGTGTGTGTCTGTCTGTCTGTGAGCACGATAACTGTCGAACACTTGCAGCTGTCGTTGTCAAACTTCGCCAACAGATGCCAGAAGTCTAATCTCAGGTCAAGTTCGTTGCCGGGTGAAATCGGTCAGACGTCATCGTCACGGTGACGTCATACGTCCAAAACACATTTTTGGTCTAACTCGCTTAATATTACAGCTAGAAACAAGAAACTAATGTTTATGTACTCAGCTCCTGAATATCTTTCTCGTCATCGCTATCACATTTTACGCAGGAGCAATAGTTTTCACGCTACAGGCTTTGGAAATTTCAAAAATTTTCGCACCAATTTTTTTTTTTTTATCTCCAAGCGATTGTCACGAGACTTTGCTGGGAAATTAAGGGTTCCACTCAGGTATATAATGTGCAAGATGAATGCAATCGGGCAGTTACTTTTTGTTTCCATAGCAACGCAAACATGGCCCAATGCTAAAAGGTAGGACATTTTTGAAATTTACCGTCACCCCAAAACCTAGAAACCTATAAGCCACGCAACTCATCATTGACACAAAGATTACTTAAGGTCGTATCTTAAAATTGATTATATTTCAGCAACCTGGGTCAAGGGTCAAGGTTGTGTCCTTGACTATTGTAAATGTCGAATGCTCGGTTGTAGCTCGAGAACTAAAAGACACCTGAGCACCAAACTTGTCCTGTTGGATAGAAGTGATGTAGCTTATCCCAAATCCGATCTCAACTTGAACCCGGAGCGCGCAACGTAACGGTGCCAGAGCGCCTGAAAATTGGGGGTTCGAACCCGACTTTTTCAATTTTTAAGCTGTCGCCCTCCAATATTTACCACAGACTGGGGCATAAATTAGGACCTTATATTTAAAATTTCACTAAAATCGGACTGGTGGTTATCACGTAACGGGTCATTTCAATTTAAAATTAACGAAATTCACGGTGCCCTCAATATTGACCGTACAAACTTACAAACTTACAGGAAAAAAAATGGTTAAAATTCGCCATGTTAACACTTTTGCGTAAATCGACGAAAAGATCGTTGCAATAGTAAACTATACGGCGTTCCCGTTCTTCTAACGCGACCCCCCCCCCCACCCCTACCTCCCGCCGCCCCCACCCCAGCCTTCTTCATGCCCGCCAATACACACACGCATTCCAGCTTTGATGCGCTTCACTGGTGCACACTCCTGCCCTTATCTACACCCACACTCACACCCTACCTTACACCCCTACCCTGTGTATTGCTGGCCGGTCCATTCAGCTGCTTGCCCCCCTCCCCCCCCCCCCACAGGCCCCACCTGAGGCCGAGGTGACAGCGGTCGCAGCAGCATGGGAAACTATGAAACGCTGTAATTCCAGAAGGTCCCGGTTTGAGTTATAATGTGCAGCGAGACGACCCCCATGCATCAGTCATGCGTCATCAGACGTCCATTTGAGCCATAAAATCTCAGCCGCCAGGGTGATATGCCTTGTTTGGTCCTCTGCCTACGTGCTTAGCTTACAGATCTTCCTCGAAGCAGTGGTCGGAACATACTCTTGAATGTTTGGTGGCTTTAAAACACGGGCAATCTTGCCGCAAAAGCTGCTGGTCGCCTAATGGATAGCGGTAGAAAGATATGTTTGCTGTCCTTTTTTGCAATTGTTACAACAAACTGATGAACAGTACATTATTTTGTTCTAAATGCATCGATGGTTTAAATTTATAAGTCAAATTCTCTTGTCATTATTCATGAGAGGTGTTGAGCTGACAGTTTTTTCCAAAGACGCACCACTTCTCGCATGTAAACACAGTTGTGGTTCAGCGGAGAGTCGTCGTCGGTGACGTCAACGCCCTGCGTGTGATTGGCTAACTCTGGTCACGTGTTCAGAACATATCGATACCCGCCTTATGGGCAAAAATAAATGTTTTCTACTGTTGATGTGCGATTTTGTCGATGATGGTTTCTTTTTAAACAAAACGATTAACAGCAGATTAATTTTATGCCAACATAGTTTAACTTTTTTATCCCATGGCAGCCGCCTGGTATTTTCTTTTAAGGTCACGTGATTGCGAGGTGAGCACTGATCGGAGTACACAATTGTCTCGCTGGGTGGAACCCTATGTTGCACTGTACGTGCATGAGACTCGTGTATCGCCTGCGGCGCTAGACGCATTACCCCGACTGCCTGTCCTCCACGATCTGAGCCCCCTCAGCTTTCGAGCTGGGTTAGGCAATCGATTCCTTGGGTCCGACAGCCTTCGAGTAAAGCAGGGTTGTGTTCTAGCACCGACTGTACTTGGCATGTCCTTCTCCATGCTCTTTTTCGAAGGGTGTTTACTTGCGTACCAGATCGGATGGAAAGTTGTTCAACCTTTCACCATGGCGTCCAAGCGGAGGCGCTGAAGTGTCAATGATGGCTAGTCGCTGACGACGCGGCGACGGTTGCCCGTTCAGCAAGCCTCTTTCAAATGCACGTGCTTTATTCGCTTTTACAACCGTATAAGTGTTAAGAAAACTGCCATACTGAGCCAAGGGGCTATCACGCCGCCAGTGATTACCCTTAATAATATGCCTTTAGAGATGGTTAAAGCGGGTGTCCAACCTAATTTAATCGCGATCTGCACCGAAAGTTTACATCTTAAAATTAAATTGGCGAGTGTTAACGCGTCGTTTCGGCCGACTGGTAAGGAGAAAAAAATTAAGGCAGCACGCCCCCATCAATGTCAAGCAAAGCGCCATTTTGCCGGGAGCAGTGACGCATTTTGTGACTATTCATATGGCGCCGCCTTACCTTATAACTCGCGGAGAGAGGGATCAGGGCCGCGATTTACAGATGAACAGCGGCCGTTCCAAGCCTCGCAGTAGTGCAAGATCTTAGTGCTTCATTGAAAAGTACCGCCCAAACAAATTGATATACGTCTTGCGACGATTGACTCTGCAACAATGCCATGATTGGAGTTAGAATCGCCGCTATTTATATTAGCGATTATCACGCGCTCTTGTTTTGCTCACACAATAGGCGCAATTTCCGGTTTGAATAAATTAGAGTATCGCCTCCTGATTGGTCAATCGCGGACACGCCTCCAAAAAGGGCTGCCGCCTGCGTAGGCTGCGAAATCGTGCCTGGCGGTCACTTCTAGATTTTATTGTGAGCTACAGATAGAACGAAAAATTCTATAATTTGGAGGATAGACAATTGGGTATTATATGAATCGGTGAAGCAGCGTTAGAGGCCAGGCTGGCGGTTCCCTTTAAGTAATTGTATTCCTTGGGAAGTACCGTTGATATCTGAATGACGAAATAAATACTCGCATTGGCAACGTATTCACCACCTTTAGTAGGGCCCCAGGGAGCCTTTTTCGAGACAGTGATGTTTAAAATCAACAACGCGACATTGGGGCTGCCTTGAAATCGACATGTGGCATCAAGGCTTGGCGACAAGCGACATGGGCGATAGGTATAATCAGGACGCTTTACAATGAGAGAAGGAAGGGAGAGTGGAGCCATATCCCCAGGGGTAACCCTCTAGTCTTGGCGAAGAAAGACCTGGGATATTTATCCTGCGGCCACATAAACATGGCCACAGCGGGGCGCGTTACGTCCACGTTAGGCTCTCAGGTGGCCAGAGCACTCAAGGCGAGCGCTCTAACCCACTGAGCTATCGGGCTGGCCCCAGCGACCTAAGCGAAACTTCCTTCTCGATCCCTCGATCTCCATCGTCGTAAAAGACTGTGATCTTCAGCCAATAGCGTGTGGCCTTCCAAGTTTAAACAGCGCGGCGCTGTCAGCTTCAAAACAAGCGTGCAATGGTGGAGGAGACGAAGAAGCGATCTTTGCTAGAAGTTACTCCGAAACAATACTTGTTTAGTTTTCGTGTTAGTTTATATTATGTGCCACACTGTATGTTAAGCTTACTATCAGAAAATAAGTATTGTTGCACACTATGTAGTAAGCAACTTTAATATAGCAAGCTAGCAGCTTCATCATGCCTAGCCTCGGTAGACCCGATTCCAGCCTTTTTTTCCTACGGGGTTGTCAAAAAAGAATTAGCACATTTGAAAATTCTAAATTATGGGGTAAACAATCACAATTTCGTATTGAATAATAGAATTTGTAATAGAATTTTTTGCAACGTTCGATGCGGGCGCCATAGTTCCCTCCGTCTCCATCATCCCCGCCGTCTCCTAAAACCCCGCCGTCCCCTCGGTCCCCTCCATCCCCACCGTCCCAACCACCCCGCTGATGCATCTATGGTGACTGGCAATTCTTTTGTATAGGGTTCTGGCGACAATTAAGCTCTGATGATTGGTGACAACCTCTTACAAATGAATATAATAGCGAGCGCAAGCGAGCTCTTAAGGTAACATGCATGCATATTCAAAGTCCATTTCAAGCATAGGCTTAGGACTTTCATTTCGCGTAACAACCCCCATGAGACGTTTTCGGATTCGGAGTAAATATGAGCTGTACATAAATATATTCAAGCAAAGAGAGGTCGAAGCCTATTATGTCAGGTCTTTAATAATTAAATCAGCTGCCCCACAAAATTAACGAATAAATTATTCAATGTTAACACTGGATGTATACTTCAAACTAAAGTTAATTTATAAGCGACGGGCTAAATGTCTGTTGCCAAGCAGAGCGCTCTTAGTGACCGCCCATCGGCTGCTGTCATAGTGAGTAGTTGTGACGTCAAAATGTTATAAACATGACGTCACAATGGGAGTTTCTGAGCAACCGAATGATTGCCACAAGCACGTGCATGGTATAGGTCATCCCGCCAAAGATATTCTTATGGCAAGCCGAAGTGAGATTAATTTTGAATATTAATCTAGATGTATCCCCTCGGAATATCTGAATTAATAAATATACGCTCGCATTTTTTAGGTAGCACCTATCCATATTATTTCGATTGTAGCCCTACGTGTTCTGGCATATTCACAGTAGGGAACAACACGCAGCGTGGCATCTGGATGCATCGGGTCGTCAGTGTTAATCTCACTTCCAGGTTTATGCCAAATGCTTTATTGGTACTGTATACTGTTTTGTTTTACTTTGGAGTCGAGTGCAATAAATATAAAATAAAAATTGTGAGAATGTCGTCAATTTCACAACCAGTTGCTTTTGTTCTACATCTACCGCCATTGCAGAATGGAACCTAAACTGGTGCGTGTTTCATGCGTGGTACTGGACAAACGAGGGGAAAACTAACCGTTCGCAGGCAAATGTTGTCCCGCTTCTTAGCAAAGGAAGGTAACCAGTGCGGAAGGGTTAGGCAGGGCCAGCCTATTCTTGAACAACGGCGTCTTCGATGGCTTGGGCACGACCATCGTATTGTTGGGGACTTAGATATGGCTTAACGAAACTTTATTAAGGTAGGAATAGAGATTAAATGGATGCAGAGCGCGCGTATCGTGCGTGTGGGTACAGGGGGGTGGTGAGGCCCTGGCGTGGTCGGGGTAGACGTCGAAAGAAAAGTCGAAAGTTGAAAGTCTGAAGATGGAAAAGAAGACAGGGAAGAAATAATCTAAATAATAAGATGCACATGTCGGATTAAAAAAAACGGATTGTAATAAATATTCTGATAATCGCCTTCTCTGTTTATCGTCGCACGAAACGCGCCTTCCCCTGATATCTGATGCCAAATGCTCCCAAAAATTTGAATCGATACCGATAGTATAGAATATAGAGTAGTAGAAAATATCCAAGTGGGACTCGCCACAGTGTGTAGGATGAACGCATTCCAAAGGATGTGCTCAATGGCGAGCCTGCCGCCCGGCAAATGCCCAATTAGACGGCCAATTCGGCGAAGGTTGAAAGATGTTTGTAAACTTCACCTGAAGGCTTTCGGTGTCGATTCGAATTTTTGGGTGGATTTGGCATCTGATATCAGGAGAAGGCGCGTTTCGTGACAAACTCAAAAAGCTGGTTTGCAAGATACCACTTGAAACGTCAAACGATGAGACCAGTGAGCACTGGTTAAGACCAAGTCATCGATGTGACGACTGCGGAAAAATCTGCCGGTCACATAATTTCAGTCCTAAGCGCAAATACCGCGAGACAAAGCAGACTACTTAAAGCTACTTTTCAACAAAAAGTAAGCAGTGGACGCGTGGGAACGCGCAGACTGTGGTAGTGACGTCAGCAAACTGAATAAATAGTGAATAACTGAATAAACCCACATGAATAAACCCTTCCGACATAGGGCTCTCACTTTTCACTTGCCGTATATTGACCGACTGTAAAGCCTTCTTGCGGGAGAGTGTTATATTGTTTACTGCTGTTCCAACAGCAAAGGCGCCTCCCTCAATTTGACAGAACCATCCCCCTGGTTGAAACAGTAACGTTAAATCACAACATCAATTACAAATCTATCATTTTGCGCAGTCGAACGAATGCCAACTGACCACATTTAAAGGATGATTATAATTCGTCTGTTTGCAGTTGCAAGATTCTGCCTTGCCCATTCCGGACCTGGGCCCTCTTGGACCTATAGAAGGCCGATCCTATCGAATTAATCACCATCTGGATAAGTTTGCGCCAGACAATAATCTTTTGGCCACCGTCCCGTTACTCCCAGCACAGTATTGTACACTCCATAAGGTATGGTCCAACGTATCTTTGATTATACGTTTACTAGCTAATTCCAGCCTAACTTCATACAGCCAGCTTAGTAGACATATAGCTATAAGCCGGTGGAAAATATGCACTTATCGCAAAGCGGTTATTAATACGTGCAATAACGAAAAATGCCACACCCAAAAATACCCTGACTACCGTAAAATATAAAATATATCGTAAAATTCGTCATGCTTTAAGTCGTGATGATTTGTGTACATTTATGTCCTAGATGAGGCGATGTCAACTGCAAATGCTGTTGAAGTTGAGAAACGCCAGCCATGATCACGTGGTCTTCCCGCTGTGGGTGGTCCAGCAACCGGCAGACCTACGTCTGGCGTACCTCCTCACAGACATCGGTAGGGTGGTCTCTAGCGTACCGGCTCACAGACATCGGTAGGATGGTTTCTAGCGTACCGGCTCGCAGACATCGGTAGGGTGGTGTCTAGCGTACCGGCTCACAGACATCGGTAGGGTGGTCTCTAGCGTACCGGCTCACAGACATCGGTAGGGTGGTCTCTAGCGTACCGGCTCACAGACATCGGTAGGGTGGTGTCTAGCGTACCGGCTCACAGACATCGGTAGGGTGGTGTCTAGCCTACCTCCTCACAGACATCGGTAGGGTGGTCTAGCGTACCGGCTCACAGACATCAGTAGGGTGGTCTCTAGCGTACCTCCTCACAGACATCGGTAGGGTGGTCTCTAGCGTACCGGCTCACAGACATCGGTAGGGTAGTCTCTAGCGTACCGGCTCACAGACATCGGTAGGGTGGTCTCTAGCGTACCCGCTCACAGACATCGGTAGGGTGGTGTCTAGCGTACCTCCTCACAGACATCGGTAGGGTGGTCTCTAGCGTACCTCCTCACAGACATCGGTAGGGTGGTCTCTAGCGTACCTCCTCACAGACATCGGTAGGGTGGTCTCTAGCGTACCGGCTCACAGACATCGGTAGGGTGGTCTCTAGCGTACCTCCTCACAGACATCGGTAGGGTGGTCTCTAGCGTACCTCCTCACAGACATCGGTAGGGTGGTCTCTAGCGTACCTCCTCACAGACATCGGTAGGGTGGTCTCTAGCGTACCGGCTCACAGACATCGGTAGGGTGGTCTCTAGCGTACCTCCTCACAGACATCGGTAGGGTGGTCTCTAGCGTACCGGCTCACAGACATCGGTAGGGAGGTGTCTAGCGTACCTCCTCACAGACATCGGTAGGGTGGTCTCTAGCGTGCCTCCTCACAGACATCGGTAGGGTGGTCTCTAGCGTACCGGCTCAAAGACATCGGTAGGGAGGTGTCTAGCGTACCTCCTCACAGACATCGGTAGGGTGGTCTCTAGCGTACCGGCTCACAGACATCGGTAGGGTGGTCTCTAGCGTACCGGCTCACAGACATCGGTAGGGTGGTCTCTAGCGTACCTCCTCACAGACATCAGTAGGGTGGTCTCTAGCGTACCGGCTCACAGACATCGGTAGGGTGGTGTCTAGCGTACCTCCTCACAGACATCGGTAGGGTGGTGTCTAGCGTACCTCCTCACAGACATCGGTAGGGTGGTCTAGCGTACCGGCTCACAGACATCGGTAAGGTGGTCTCTAGCGTACCGGCTCACAGACATCGGTAGGGTGGTCTCTAGCGTACCTCCTCACAGACATCGGTAGGGTGGTCTCTAGCATACCTCCTCACAGACATCGGTAGGGTGGCTTCTAGCGTACCTCCTCACAGACATCGGTAAGGTGGTCTCTAGCGTACCGGCTCACAGACATCGGTAGGGTGGTCTCTAGCGTACCGGCTCACAGACATCAGTAGGGTGGTCTCTAGCGTACCTCCTCACAGACATCGGTAGGGTGGTCTCTAGCGTACCTCCTCACAGACATCGGTAGGGTGGTCTCTAGCGTACCGGCTCACAGACATCGGTAGGGTGGTCTCTAGCGTACCGGCTCACAGACATCGGTAGGGTGGTCCCTAGCGTAGCGGCTCACAGACATCGGTAGGGTGGTCTCTAGCGTGCCGGCTCACAGACATCGGTAGGGTGGTCTCTAGCGTACCGGCTCACAGACATCGGTAGGGTGGTCCCTAGCGTACCGGCTCACAGACATCGGTAGGGTGGTCTCTAGCGTACCGGCTCACAGACATCGGTAGGGTGGTCTCTAGCGTACCTCCTCACAGACATCGGTAGGGTGGTCTCTAGCGTACCGGCTCACAGACATCAGTAGGGTGGTCTCTAGCGTACCTCCTCACAGACATCGGTAGGGTGGTCTCTAGCGTACCTCCTCACAGACATCGGTAGGGTGGTCTCTAGCGTACCGGCTCACAGACATCGGTAGGGTGGTCTCTAGCGTACCGGCTCACAGACATCGGTAGGGTGGTCCCTAGCGTAGCGGCTCACAGACATCGGTAGGGTGGTCTCTAGCGTGCCGGCTCACAGACATCGGTAGGGTGGTCTCTAGCGTACCGGCTCACAGACATCGGTAGGGTGGTCCCTAGCGTACCGGCTCACAGACATCGGTAGGGTGGTCTCTAGCGTACCGGCTCACAGACATCGGTAGGGTGGTGTCTAGCGTACCTCCTCACAGACATCGGTAGGGTGGTCTAGCGTACCGGCTCACAGACATCGGTAGGGTGGTCTCTAGCGTACCGGCTCACAGACATCGGTAGGGTGGTCTCTAGCGTACCGGCTCACAGACATCGGTAGGGTGGTGTCTAGCGTACCTCCTCACAGACATCGGTAGGGTGGTCTGGCGTACCTGCTCACAGCCATCGGTAGGGTGGTCTCTAGCGTACCGGCTCACAGACATCGGTAGGGTGGTGTCTAGCGTACCTCCTCACAGACATCGGTAGGGTGGTCTAGCGTACCGGCTCACAGACATCGGTAAGGTGGTCTCTAGCGTACCTCCTCACAGACATCGGTAGGGTGGTCTCTAGCGTACCGGCTCACAGACATCGGTAGGGTGGTGTCTAGCGTACCTCCTCACAGACATCGGTAGGGTGGTCTCTAGCGTACCGGCTCACAGACATCGGTAGGGTGGTCTCTAGCGTACCTCCTCACAGACATCGGTAGGGTGGTCTCTAGCGTACCGGCTCACAGACATCGGTAGGGTGCTGTCTAGCGTACCTCCTCACAGACATCGGTAGGGTGGTGTCTAGCGTACCTCCTCACAGACATCGGTAGGGTGGTCTCTAGCGTATCTCCTCACAGACATCGGTAGGGTGGTCTCTAGCGTACCTCCTCACAGACATCGGTAGGGTGGTCTCTAGCGTACCGGCTCACAGACATCGGTAGGGAGGTGTCTAGCGTACCTCCTCACAGACATCGGTAGGGTGGTCTCTAGCGTGCCTCCTCACAGACATCAGTAGGGTGGTCTCTAGCGTACCGGCTCACAGACATCGGTAGGGTGGTCTCTAGCGTACCGGCTCACAGACATCGGTAATGTGGTCTCTAGCGTACCTCCTCACAGACATCAGTAGGGTGGTCTCTAGCGTACCGGCTCACAGACATCGGTAGGGTGGTCTCTAGCGTACCGGCTCACAGACATCGGTAGGGTGGTCTCTAGCGTACCGGCTCACAGACATCGGTAGGGTGGTCTCTAGCGTACCTCCTCACAGACATCGGTAGGGTGGTGTCTAGCGTACCTCCTCACAGACATCGGTAGGGTGGTGTCTAGCGTACCTCCTCACAGACATCGGTAGGGTGGTCTCTAGCGTACCGGCTCACAGACATCGGTAGGGTGGTGTCTAGCGTACCTCCTCACAGACATCAGTAGGGTGGTCTCTAGCGTACCGGCTCACATACATCGGTAGGGTGGCCTCTAGCGTACCGGCTCACAGACATCGGTAGGGTGGTCTAGCGTACCGGCTCACAGACATCGGTAGGGTGGTGTCTAGCGTACCTCCTCACAGACATCGGTAGGGTGGTCTCTAGCGTACCGGCTCACAGACATCGGTAGGGTGGTGTCTAGCGTACCTCCTCACAGACATCAGTAGGGTGGTCTCTAGCGTACCGGCTCACATACATCGGTAGGGTGGCCTCTAGCGTACCGGCTCACAGACATCGGTAGGGTGGTGTCTAGCGTACCTCCTCACATACATCGGTAGGGTGGTCTCTAACGTACCGGCTCACAGACATCGGTATTGTAATCTCTAGCGTTCCGGCTCACAGACATCGGTAGGGTGGTCTCTAGCGTACCGGCTCACAGACATCGGTAGGGTGCTGTCTAGCGTACCTCCTCACAGACATCGGTAGGGTGGTGTCTAGCGTACCTCCTCACAGACATCGGTAGGGTGGTCTCTAGCGTACCGGCTCACAGACATCGGTAGGGTAGTCTCTAGCGTTCCGGCTCACAGACATCGGTAGGGTGGTCTCTAGCGTACCGGCTCACAGACATCGGTAGGGTGCTGTCTAGCGTACCTCCTCACAGACATCGGTAGGGTGGTGTCTAGCGTACCTCCTCACAGACATCGGTAGGGTGGTCTCTAGCGTACCTCCTCACAGACATCGGTAGGGTGGTCTCTAGCGTACCTCCTCACAGACATCGGTAGGGTGGTCTCTAGCGTGCCTCCTCACAGACATCGATAGGGAGGTGTCTAGCGTACCTCCTCACAGACATCGGTAGGGTGGTCTCTAGCGTGCCTCCTCACAGACATCGGTAGGGTGGTCTCTAGCGTACCGGCTCACAGACATCGGTAGGGAGGTGTCTAGCGTACCTCCTCACAGACATCGGTAGGGTGGTCTCTAGCGTACCGGCTCACAGACATCGGTAGGGTGGTCTCTAGCGTACCGGCTCACAGACATCGGTAGGGTGGTCTCTAGCGTACCTCCTCACAGACATCAGTAGGGTGGTCTCTAGCCTACCTCCTCACAGACATCAGTAGGGTGGTCTCTAGCGTACCGGCTCACAGACATCGGTAGGGTGGTCTCTAGCGTACCGGCTCACAGACATCGGTAGGGTGGTCTCTAGCGTACCGGCTCACAGACATCGGTAGGGTGATCTCTAGCGTACCTCCTCACAGACATCGGTAGGGTGGTCTCTAGCGTACCGGCTCACAGACATCGGTAGGGTGGTGTCTAGCGTACCTCCTCACAGACATCGGTAGGGTGGTCTCTAGCGTACCGGCTCACAGACATCGGTAGGGTGGTCTCTAGCGTACCTCCTCACAGACATCGGTAGGGTGGTCTCTAGCGTACCGGCTCACAGACATCGGTAGGGTGCTGTCTAGCGTACCTCCTCACAGACATCGGTAGGGTGGTGTCTAGCGTACCTCCTCACAGACATCGGTAGGGTGGTCTCTAGCGTATCTCCTCACAGACATCGGTAGAGTGGTCTCTAGCGTACCTCCTCACAGACATCGGTAGGGTGGTCTCTAGCGTACCGGCTCACAGACATCGGTAGGGAGGTGTCTAGCGTACCTCCTCACAGACATCGGTAGGGTGGTCTCTAGCGTGCCTCCTCACAGACATCGGTAGGGTGGTCTCTAGCGTACCGGCTCACAGACATCGGTAGGGTGGTCTCTAGCGTACCGGCTCACAGACATCGGTAATGTGGTCTCTAGCGTACCTCCTCACAGACATCAGTAGGGTGGTCTCTAGCGTACCGGCTCACAGACATCGGTAGGGTGGTCTCTAGCGTACCGGCTCACAGACATCGGTAGGGTGGTCTCTAGCGTACCGGCTCACAGACATCGGTAGGGTGGTCTCTAGCGTACCGGCTCACAGACATCGGTAGGGTGGTCTCTAGCGTACCGGCTCACAGACATCGGTAGGGTGGTCTCTAGCGTACCGGCTCACAGACATCGGTAGGGTGCTGTCTAGCGTACCTCCTCACAGACATCGGTAGGGTGGTCTCTAGCGTACCGGCTCACAGACATCGGTAGGGTGGTCTCTAGCGTACCGGCTCACAGACATCGGTAGGGTGGTCTCTAGCGTACCGGCTCACAGACATCGGTAGGGTGGTGTCTAGCGTACCTCCTCACAGACATCGGTAGGGTGGTCTCTAGCGTACCGGCTCACAGACATCGGTAGGGTGGTCTCTAGCGTGCCGGCTCACAGACATCGGTAGGGTGGTCTCTAGCGTACCGGCTCACAGACATCGGTAGGGTGGTCTCTAGCGTACCTCCTCACAGACATCGGTAGGGTGGTCTCTAGCGTACCTCCTCACAGACATCGGTAGGGTGGTCTCTAGCGTACCGGCTCACAGACATCGGTAGGGTAGTCTCTAGCGTTCCGGCTCACAGACATCGGTAGGGTGGTCTCTAGCGTACCGGCTCACAGACATCGGTAGGGTGCTGTCTAGCGTACCTCCTCACAGACATCGGTAGGGTGGTGTCTAGCGTACCTCCTCACAGACATCGGTAGGGTGGTCTCTAGCGTACCTCCTCACAGACATCGGTAGGGTGGTCTCTAGCGTACCTCCTCACAGACATCGGTAGGGTGGTCTCTAGCGTGCCTCCTCACAGACATCGATAGGGAGGTGTCTAGCGTACCTCCTCACAGACATCGGTAGGGTGGTCTCTAGCGTGCCTCCTCACAGACATCGGTAGGGTGGTCTCTAGCGTACCGGCTCACAGACATCGGTAGGGAGGTGTCTAGCGTACCTCCTCACAGACATCGGTAGGGTGGTCTCTAGCGTACCGGCTCACAGACATCGGTAGGGTGGTCTCTAGCGTACCTCCTCACAGACATCGGTAGGGTGGTCTCTAGCGTACCTCCTCACAGACATCAGTAGGGTGGCCTCTAGCATACCGTCTCACAGACATCGGTAGGGTGGTCTCTAGCGTACCTCCTCACAGACATCAGTAGGGTGGTCTCTAGCGTACCGGCTCACATACATCGGTAGGGTGGTGTCTAGCGTACCTCCTCACAGACATCGGTAGGGTGGTCTCTAGCGTACCTCCTCACAGACATCGGTAGGGTGGTCTCTAGCGTATCGGCTCACAGACATCGGTAATGTGGTCTCTAGCGTACCTCCTCACAGACATCGGTAGGGTGGTCTCTAGCGTACCTCCTCACAGACATCGGTAGGGTGGCCTCTAGCGTACCGGCTCACAGACATCGGTAGGGGGGTCTCTAGCGTACCTCCTCATAGACATCGGTAGGGTGGTCTCTAGCGTACCTCCTCACAGACATCGGTAGGGTGGTCTGAGGCGTACCTCCTCACAGACATCGGTAGGGTGGTGTCTAGCGTACCTCCTCACAGACATCGGTAGGGTGGCCTCTAGCGTACCGGCTCACAGACATCGGTAGGGTGGCCTCTAGCGTACCGGCTCACAGACATCGGTAGTGGGGTCTCTAGCGTACCTCCTCACAGACATCGGTAGGGTGGCCTCTAGCGTACCGGCTCACAGACATCGGTAGGGTGGCCTCTAGCGTACCGGCTCACAGACATCGGTAGGGGGGTCTCTAGCGTACCTCCTCATAGACATCGGTAGGGTGGTCTCTAGCGTACCTCCTCACAGACATCGGTAGGGTGGTCTGAGGCGTACCTCCTCACAGACATCGGTAGGGTGGTGTCTAGCGTACCTCCTCACAGACATCGGTAGGGTGGCCTCTAGCGTACCGGCTCACAGACATCGGTAGGGTGGCCTCTAGCATACCGGCTCACAGACATCGGTAGTGGGGTCTCTAGCGTACCTCCTCACAGACATCGGTAGGGTGGCCTCTAGCGTACCGGCTCACAGACATCGGTAGGGTGGCCTCTAGCGTACCGGCTCACAGACATCGGTAGGGGGGTCTCTAGCGTACCTCCTCACAGACATCGGTAGGGTGGTCTCTAGCGTACCTCCTCACAGACATCGGTAGGGTGGTCTCTAGCGTACCTCCTCACAGACATCGGTAGGGTGGCCTCTAGCGTACCGGCTCACAGACATCGGTAGGGTGGTCTCTAGCGTACCGGCTCACAGACATCGGTAGGGGGGTCTCTAGCGTACCTCCTCACAGACATCGGTAGGGTCGTCTCTAGCGTACCTCCTCACAGACATCGGTAGGGTGGCCTCTAGCGTACCTCCTCACAGACATCGGTAGGGTGGTCTCCAGCGTACCTCCTCACAGACATCGGTAGGGTGGTCTCTAGCGTACCTCCTCACAGACATCGGTAGGGTGGTCTCTAGCGTACCTCCTCACAGACATCGGTAGGGTGGCCTCTAGCGTACCTCCTCACAGACATCGGTAGGGTGTCCTCTAGCGTACCTCCTCACAGACATCGGTAGGGTGGCCTCTAGCGTACCTCCTCACAGACATCGGTAGGGTGTCCTCTAGCGTACCTCCTCACAGACATCGGTAGGGTGGCCTCTAGCGTACCTCCTCACAGACATCGGTAGGGTGGTCTCTAGCGTGCCTCCTCACAGACATCGGTAGGGTGGCCTCTAGCATACCTCCTCACAGACATCGGTAGGGTGGTCTCTAGCGTACCTCCTCACAGACATCGGTAGGGTGGCCTCTAGCATACCTCCTCACAGACATCGGTAGGGTGGTCTCTAGCGTACCTCCTCACAGACATCGGTAGGGTGGCCTCTAGCATACCTCCTCACAGACATCGGTAGGGTGGTCTCTAGCGTACCTCCTCACAGACATCGGTAGGGTGGCCTCTAGCATACCTCCTCACAGACATCGGTAGGGTGGTCTCTAGCGTGCCTCCTCACAGACATCGGTAGGGTGGCCTCTAGCATACCTCCTCACAGACATCGGTAGGGTGGCCTCTAGCGTACCTCCTCACAGACATCGGTAGGGTGGTCTCTAGCGTACCGGCTCACAGACATCGGTAGGGTGGTCTCTAGCGTACCGGCTCACAGACATCGGTAGGGTGGTCTCTAGCGTACCTCCTCACAGACATCGGTAGGGTGGTCTCTGGCGTACCTCCTCACAGACATCGGTAGGGTGGTCTCTGGCGTACCTCCTCACAGACATCGGTAGGGTGGTCTCTAGCGTACCGGCTCACAGACATCGGTAGGGTGGTCTCTAGCGTACCGGCTCACAGACATCGGTAGGGTGGTGTCTAGCGTACCGGCTCACAGACATCGGTAGGGTGGCCTCTAGCGTACCGGCTCACAGACATCGGTAGGGTGGTCTCTGGCGTACCTCCTCACAGACATCGGTAGGGGGGTCTCTAGCGTACCGGCTCACAGACATCGGTAGGGTGGTCTCTAGCGTACCGGCTCACAGACATCGGTAGGGTGGTGTCTAGCGTTCCGGCTCACAGACATCGGTAGGGTGGTCTCTAGCGTACCGGCTCACAGACATCGGTAGGGTGGTCTCTAGCGTACCGGCTCACAGACATCAGTAGGGTGGTGTCTAGCGTACCTCCTCACAGACATCGGTAGGGTGGTCTCTAGCGTACCTCCTCACAGACATCGGTAGGGTGGTCTCTAGCGTACCTCCTCACAGACATCGGTAGGGTGGTCTCTAGCGTACCGGCTCACAGACATCGGTAGGGTGGTCTCTAGCGTACCGGCTCACAGACATCGGTAGGGTGGTCTCTAGCGTACCTCCTCACAGACATCGGTAGGG
The DNA here is from genome assembly GCA_964019135.1 of Arenicola marina. Lineage (NCBI taxonomy): Eukaryota > Metazoa > Annelida > Polychaeta > Arenicolidae > Arenicola > Arenicola marina. The sequence continues at coordinate 72,623,185 of OZ025248.1, forward strand.
TGGTCTCTAGCGTACCTCCTCACAGACATCGGTAGGGTGGTCTCTAGCGTACCTCCTCACAGACATCGGTAGGGTGGTCTCTAGCGTACCTCCTCACAGACATCGGTAGGGTGGTCTCTAGCGTACCGGCTCACAGACATCGGTAGGGTGGTCTCTGGCGTACCTCCTCACAGACATCGGTAGGGTGGTCTCTAGCGTACCTCCTCACAGACATCGGTAGGGTGGTCTCTAGCGTACCGGCTCACAGACATCGGTAGGGTGGTGTCTAGCGTAGCGGCTCACAGACATCGGTAGGGTGGTCTCTAGCGTACCGGCTCACAGACATCGGTAGGGTGGTCTCTAGCGTACCTCCTCACAGACATCGGTAGGGTGGTGTCTAGCGTACCTCCTCACAGACATCGGTAGGGTGGTCTCTAGCGTACCTCCTCACAGACATCGGTAGGGTGGTCTCTAGCGTACCTCCTCACAGACATCGGTAGGGTGGTCTCTAGCATACCTCCTCACAGACATCGGTAGGGTGGTCTCTAGTGTACCTCCTCACAGACATCGGTAGGGTGGTCTCTAGCGTACCTCCTCACAGACATCGGTAGGGTGGTCTCTAGCGTACCTCCTCACAGACATCGGTAGGGTGGTCTCTAGCGTACCGGCTCACAGACATCGGTAGGGTGGTCTCTAGCGTACCTCCTCACAGACATCGGTAGGGTGGCCTCTAGCGTACCGGCTCACAGACATCGGTAGGGTGGCCTCTAGCGTACCGGCTCACAGACATCGGTAGGGTGGTCTCTAGCGTACCGGCTCACAGACATCGGTAGGGTGGTCTCTAGCGTACCGGCTCACAGACATCGGTAGGGTGGCCCGTAGTCGAATCCATTTCGTTCACTTTACCAACTAATGAATAATAATATGTTTTCGTGGTGTTTATCGAAGAGTTTTAGTTGGAAGACAACCAACACAGAGGAAGACCAAGTAGTAGCAATATACTGCCCCCTTGTGATGGCTTGTTTTGTTGTTTCGCAAAGTTTACTGTCGTGTGGGATGTTTTCCCTTCTTCCAAAGAACTAATGGACTAATACCTGAAACGCTGTATTGCGATAAGCATATGGCACACCACAATAAATGGTTACAAATGGGAGAGAACATTTGTAAATATTTTTAGTTGTAGTTACTCTCAAAGCTTGCGATGTCCACATGTCTTAATGTAGATATATCTGTTATAATGTATGAGTAGTTTGTATTCCGCAAATTTAGTGGCCGTAAACTCCATTTAACAACCGATTTAATAATTCATACAGACTTTTATATTTTCTATGTATTCTTCCGAGAGTGATTGCGCTGTGCTTTGTGCAGGATTGTCCCTGGCTTCGCGCATGCGCGAAGTGGCGCCCGCGGGATACAGCGCGTCGACTGTCTGGTCCCTGATGACGCAGATCATGGCGGCTGTGGACTTCCTCCACAGAAAGAACATCGTTTACTTGGCCTGGACAGGTTGGTGCCCATCAGGGACATCATGTCTTAAAACTTGCTTGCTTAAACTCAATTTTCTGTGAGTCTATGAGACATGAATGGTTCTGGAAGCAAAAGTTAATTCCCCAACATTATCTCTTTACTGTTAATATTGTTAATTTAGAAAAATAGACTCGCAATCGAGGTTGGAAGAGGTAACGGTACATTATTAGCCGAGAGAATTTGTGAATACTAGCTGTAGCCAAGCCGACATTATACTGTTTTAGAGGATGTATTATGCTGTGTTATGTTGTCCTCGTTATTGTGACGTAGGTGCACTGTACATTGGCCAAGTCTTTTGGGATCCACCCACTTGTAATAACTTTATAACGTTAATGTCTTGCACCGAAAGCGTACTCCAACAGACTTTGCTGTAGAATCTGTGCGTATTTCATGTATTTTAAATTATGGGCATAATGGTCTTGGAGACGGAGATAAATGACATTGTGAAGCCGTGTGCTTGAATCTGCACCCATATTTAACCGGGTAGAGGTTTCACACATGCACGTGTATTCCATAATACATATCGCTCATATCGGTGCCGTTTGCGGAATCTGGTGCAGCCATCATGGAGCAGCTGTAATGAGTGGATTGCACAATCGTTTTTGACAGATACAAAACACCGATGTATCTGGCCGTTTATAGCGTTAAAATCTCATTTTTAGATGTATTTGGCCGTTCATAGCGTTAAAATCTCCATTTCAGATGTATTTGGCCGTTTATAGCGTTAAAATCTCCTTTTCAGCCAGCAGCATGTGTCTACATGATCCACACATGTTGGTGAAGTTGAGCAACTTTTCCTACGCGGTCACCTTGGAGGAGACAATCGACGAGGAAGACGTTGAGGACACAGCCCGAATGCTGCCTCCTCACGTAGCGCCCCCTGAGGTGAGATTGGCTGTAGACTGGACATCACCACGCGACTAACTGGTAGGAGAAGCGCCCCCTGAGGTGAGATTTGCTGTAGACTGGACATCACCACGTGACTAACTGGTAGGAGAAGCGCCCCCTGAGGTGAGATTGGCTGTAGACTGGGCATCACCACGTGACTAACTGGTAGGAGAAGCGCCCCCTGAGGTGAGATTGGCTGTAGACTGGGCATCACCACGTGACTAACTGGTAGGAGAAGCGCCCCCTGAGGTGAGATTGGCTGTAGACTGGGCATCACCACGTGACTAACTGGTAGGAGAAGCGCCCCCTGAGGTGAGATTGGCTGTAGACTGGGCATCACCACGTGACTAACTGGTAGGAGAAGCGCCCACCTGAGGTGAGATTGGCTGTAGACTGGGCATCACCACGTGACTAACTGGTAGGAGAAGCGCCCCCTGAGGTGAGATTGGCTGTAGACTGGGCATCACCACGTGACTAACTGGTAGGAGAAGCGCCCCCTGAGGTGAGATTGGCTGTAGACTGGGCATCACCACGTGACTAACTGGTAGGAGAAGCGCCCCCTGAGGTGAGATTGGCTGTAGACTGGGCATCACCACGTGACTAACTGGTAGGAGAAGCGCCCCCTGAGGTGAGATTGGCTGTAGACTGGACATCACCACGTGACTAACTGGTAGGAGTAGCGCCCCCTGAGGTGAGATTGGCTGTAGACTGGACATCACCACGTGACTAACTGGTAGGCGAAGCGCCCCCTGAGGTGAGATTGGCAGTAGACTGGGCATCACCACGTGACTAACTGGTAGGAGAAGCGCCCCCTGAGGTGAGATTGGCTGTAGACTGGGCATCACCACGTGACTAACTGGTAGGAGAAGCGCCCCCTGAGGTGAGATTGGCTGTAGACTGGACATCGCCACGTGACTAACTCATAGGAAGAGCGCCCCCTGAGGTGAGATTGGTTATAAACTGGACATCACCCCGTGACTAACTGGTAGAAAAAGCGCCCCCTGAGGTGAGATTGGCTGTAGACTGGACATCACCACGTGACTAACTGGTAGCAGAAGCGCCCCCTAGGGTGAGATTGGTTATAAACTGGGCATCACCCCGTGACTTAACTGGTAGGCAAAGCGCCCCCTGAGGTGAGATTGGCTGTAGACTGGACATCACCACGTGACTAACTGGTAGGAGAAGCGCCCCCTAGGGTGAGATTGGTTATAAACTGGGCATCACCCCGTGACTTAACTGGTAGGCAAAGCGCCCCCTGAGGTGAGATTGGCTGTAGACTGGACATCACCACGTGACTAACTGGTAGGAGAAGCGCCCCCTAGGGTGAGATTGGTTATAAACTGGGCATCACCCCGTGACTTAACTGGTAGGCAAAGCGCCCCCTGAGGTGAGATTGGCTGTAGACTGGACATCACCACGGTAGGAGAAGCTCCCCCTAGGGTGAGATTGGTTATAAACTGGGCATCACCCCGTGACTTAACTGGTAGAAAAAGCGCCCCCTGAGGTGAGATTGGCTGTAGACTGGACATCACCACGTGACTAACTGGTAGGAGAACTTGCATACACGGGCAAGAGAGATAACTTTATATTTGACCATTTGGCGCGCGTTCAAACTAAGTTTGCAATCGGCATAGTTCCTATTAGGTCCTTGACGAACAGAACGACGACTGTCGTAGGTTGTGACGGGGTATAATATCACACGCGGCCAACCACGGTGTCGCTATAAGTGTTGTATTATTCGTAAAGATGACGCTTAGCTTCATATGGTTCTTTAGGCGTCAGATGGCGTCAAAGATCTCTGATCTCAGGGTTTGCTTCAGCGCTGGATACGATTATGTCCAAGTGAAACATGTGTCTACTTCAAATGTTAGTTAAAACGAATCAATTACGCAACCCAGCGTCGACCACACACCATTTACCAAGAAATAACACGTGAGTGATCTGTATCGGCCACGTGTCTGATTACAATAATGATAAATTCTTCTGTCACATACAGTGGCGGATTTTACGAACGCAGTTTAGCCGACTACGGAGTTTAGTCAGCTAAAGTTACCATGTAAACAAGTTACCATGTAAAGTTACCATGTAAATGATGGGCGATTTTAGCCGACTAAACCCCGCTAGCCGGCTAAGCTATGTTCTTGAAATAGACCCCGGTACACCGACACTCATCTAATGTGTGTGTCATGTGGACGTTGCAGTGCTACGATGGACAGGTGGTCGAGCTTTCCGATAGCTGGGGCCTAGCTGTCATTATGTACCAGTTGGCGACGGGTCGACGTGTGGACTATCGCTACCGCCACTACACTGAGGCGGTGGGTGTCGAGGTGAGTGCCATCCAGTATCCTGTCCATCGACCACGCAGGCCTGAGAACTTTTAATTCTTAAAGCAAAAATTATATATTTATCCCAGATTCGCCATGCTTCACTGTTGATTTTGGAATGAAAATATAACCCACGTGTTTTCTCGTTGTCCAACATCGAAAAGTTCAATCTTAAAAAAATCGTATTGTGACAGGTTTTACTTCCGTATGGCTTCTATTTCGTATTTTATTTGCTTTGGCTTGTGTGTATGTAAGATCAGAGAAGTGTGTATGTATGTTTTTTTAGAAATGACCCTACAAGATGGCATCTTTTTTATGGGAACATCAGAAAAGAAACTATGTTTACGTTATCAAAAAGTAAAATAAAACCGGTCCCTGATATTTGATGTTAGGACTGATGTCCTACGTGTTTTAGGCGAGGACGGAATAGGCTCCTTGTGTAAGGTTTGGCTGACGTACCTCGGTGCATCGATCATGTATTAATGTGCGTCCAAATAGTAAATACCGATACTTTTTCAGACACTAAACTAATCGTGGACCCTAGGTGGAGTGGCTGCGGTGTATAGCATTGTACTACTAATAAATGGAAAGGTCACTTGAGTTCATTTCCGAATTATCAAGTTATCCTGGGTATTAAATGTTTATTCCCTATCTTACATTTATTCCCTATCGTACATTTATTCATATTTATAAATCTACTTCTTACCATTTTGTTTCCATTTTGTGAACTGTTGTGTTATTAATTATTTGACTGACTTCACGGATTTTTGGAAGATAACGATGTTGGAGTTACTTATCGATGCACGCGCACTTCAGTGCACCAAAGGTTAAGTAGATGGATGGATAGACTGAAGGCACCATCTTGATGTTTACATGTGGTTGTTGGTTACTAAACTGACTAACTTTGAGGCATGGTAACGAGACTAAGGAGGGGTAGCAACTCTTTACCATAACCAAACCATGTAGCCTGTGGTGCATTGGTGGAGGAAGTTTGGGCGATATTAAAGGCCACTGAAGTGGATAAACGTGCATATATATATATCTATATATCGTATTGTCCTCCCACTTTTTATTGACCTATGGCATGATTCACTCTCGTATCTTCGTGAACTGGGAAACATTTATTTTTCTTTGTAAACAGGAAACGAGGACTTTTATTTCTTGTGACCTAGGAATTTTACTACCTTGCCTCCTCTCGTAAGTTGTGAGTTTCTCGTTTGGCATGTCTGTATCAAGGTTCAATGCTTGCCATTGATGGTGTGGCACAACACTTATATGTCTACTTCATTCCCTTCCGTCTTCATCTCACGATACCACACGGTATAGTCAATCTCATAGTTTACAGACACGCTAGGTACCACTTAATAGGTTATTGGTGGTAAATAGTGTAAATATCACTTACTGTGTAGTCATTTATTGTCGATCACATGTTAGTTTCTTTGCGTGGCTGTGTCTGTCTCTAATAGTAGGTTTAGAGGAACGTTATACCTTGCTGTGATGAATCTAACCACCGCCGTAGAGTGGGCGTGGGGGTACATGAGGTGCGAAGCTCCCCCCCCCCCTCCTCCGCCCCCCTTTATAATACTTATTTTTGAGTAAATGCAAGAAACTGCACCCATCAGAAATCGATGCATTTACCAGAGTTGGGATATGGCTATGTGTTGAGCGTAGTGTATGTCCATCTGTTATGTTACCAACTCAATCCTGATTGTCTTTCGCCGCTAACTAAAGTGGTGATAAGCGCATGTCATAATGGTCGACACCCGTTTTACTGTTTCTATTGTTACGTTTGTCGATTTACTTTGTACCCATTCTCTTTGTATGAGAAGAGCCAATGAAAAACAAAATAATTTAAAAAAAAAAAAAAAAAAAAAAAACTAAATCCTGATTTAGATAATCTCGCTTTAGTTGATATCCCACTGACCTTCAAATTCACCGGTCGTCGCGCATGCCCGTGATTCGAATTTGGGGACTGGTTCACATAACATGTGTTTGATTGTCCCAGGAGGTCCCATGGCTTCTATATGATCCCATATAGAATTGATATAAAACGCCGATTCACGAATTCCGTCCTCCGACCGAGATAAATTACATAAATACAAGAACAAGCCCTTCGCAGTTATCATTGAAGTGGCGCTATCTACACTCACCTCACCTGACTAGATACACCGTAGCGATAATCCGAAAGATATCACTGCCTCGTGTGAATGCACTCCTTGTGTATAAAGTGGAGTGACGCCTCAACTCTGATTGTTTCGTAAAAGATCTGATTACACATGTTTGATTTGTAATTTTAACACGGTTCTGGGTTATCCGTTAGTGTTTAGGGCTATTCGTCGAGACAATGTTTGACACATACCGCCCTTTATGATGTGGTAAGATATCATAGAAATGTGTCGTTATTAATTTGGTTCCATGATCGTTGTTTTGGTGTACGTTTACAAAATGGCGTTTTGTGTTATTTAGACCTAAAACAAACCTATATCCAGTCCCGAATTCGTTAACGTTTGCCGATGCAAACTGTTGGTTCAGATATTGTATGGCCACAATATAATGAGGAATTCCGAGAAAGGGTATTTTGCTCCCAGATTTTGTTTTTCTTTACGAGCAAGGCCTCAAGTCGGAGATCGATTTTTCTTCCTATCTTTGTGATTGAAACAAATTGGCAATATATTATGTATATTAAGTTGGCCTAAACTTAGGCAAGTGTAGATATAACGCTGTAATTGTTTAAATATGTGTGATGTCGTATCTGTCAACAAACTTAATGCGCTACTCTTTTTGTCCTATATATATCTTGTTCTTGATTTTTCATTGACCCTTAAAGGTACTATTTCAACAAATTGGTCGGGGGGGGGGGGGTTCGGTCAGATCGGAGGGAGGCGCCTTCGCTTTTGGAACAGCCGTAAAAACTATATAAGACTCCCACAAGGAGGCGTTACAATCGGTGCATATACGGCAAGTGAGAAGTCGTTGCGCCCTCTGTCGGAAGATTTTAATCACTCGGGTTACATCACTGTACTGATGTCATCACACAAGCTTTTCCAATATTTAATTTTTGTTGAAATACTAATTTTATGTTAGTGGTGTCCTCCCTGGCGTTATCCGCATTATTTTAGGACATGTACTACATCGCTATCTGTGTTTTCTTGTTTTCTAGGTTCGAACTTTAGTTCCACGCTTAGACGGTTTGATGGATAATAACATGAGGTCTTTGGCAGCTTTATGCCTGCAGGTAAAGTTGATAAGGTGTCACCGTTACTTGGCGCCACCTGGTACAGGTCGTCAAGGATGGGATTTAATTGGTATACAGTTAACATCTTAACTGTAAGATGTTACGGTTACTTATCACCCCATGGTATCCACTGATGAAGGGTTTAATGGGTAAAGAGTTAACATCTTAACTTTAAGATGTTACGGTTGCTTGTCACCACATGGCATCGACTGATGAAGGCATTCTCTGTTAGGAGTTAATACCTTAACTGTACGGAGTTAATGTGTTACTGTACTTCGCGAAACTTATTAGCCACCGATGAGGGATTTAAAGCTGCCATGCTATGTCGCCATCTAGTGGTTGAAATTGAAAACAAAGACCTACTCTCGTGTAGACAGAGGCAAATGCAAAGGAAAGAAGCTAACATTGATCCATCGTGTTCAAGCTCACAGAATATCTGGATGACATTGCAACGGCAGCAGACGTTTAATGTTTTTGTCCATTAATTCCTGCAGACCCGACCGGACCAGAGAGAGACGGTTACCAACCTGTCCTCCTACGTCTTCAATGTCACACAGACGCTGGCGTCCCTTGAGGAGTGATGACGTCATCCGCCACCTTCCCTCAAGGCTCTCTATCCGGCCATGACAGGATCGAGCCAACATGACATAGTTAATTGGTTAAATAATTGTTTGATAGGATTTCCTTGAACCATCTCTTTCGATAAGAGTTGCATGAGAGAGATTTTCCCTTTTTTTTAATCATGAAAATTGTTCATTTTGAGGGGCATTATGCCACAGCTTCATTTTGAGGGGCATTATGCCACAGCTACATTTTGAGGGGCATTATGCCACAGCTACATTTTGAGAGGCATTATGCCACAGCTACATTTTGAGGGGCATTATGCCACAGCTACATTTTGAGAGGCATTATGCCACAGCTACATTTTGAGGGGCATTATGCCACAGCTACATTTTGAGAGGCATTATGCCACAGCTACATTTTGAGAGGCATTATGCCACAGCTACATTTTGAGGGGCATTATGCCACAGCTACATTTTGAGGGGCATTATGAGGTTTGGATAACATTTACAGGGCACAATGAAGTGATAGGAATAAATTTACGGGGCATTGTGAACCAACTGAAATTACTTTTATGCGGCATTATTATTAGGTTTAGTGGATTTACGTATTTCAGGGACCTTCGGCCTGCCGTCGTTTGGAAGATTTAATTGTAGTTTACAGTTGTGGTCCCGCAAACAGTTTGTGATCCATTGGGCCGTCCGAGCGATTGTTTAAATTGGGAAGTGTAAGTGGTTAAGTTTTGTTTTAAAATTGCTCTCCTTTGTCCGCAGGGCTTTACTGCGATTTCCACTTGTGTTCTTCAGTTATAAGTGGCAGTTCGCAGCCGCCCCCCCCCCCACCCTCCCCCCTCTCAGCTATCTAAGTTCCCCCTTGCTTTCCCCGAACTCTGGAATAGGTTTGGTTAGATTTATTAGATGTATTAGCTTTGACAAGAACATCACCTACAAGAAATCCATGGCTTGCTTCAAGATGTAGTGCTGGCTTTCCGCAGCTGACGGGTGCGGTAAAGGAAACAATATTTTAAATAATGGTCCACATCTGTATGTAAATAGAGAGAGAAACCCCCTGAAGTTGTTATCGCGGCGAAAAAAGTAAACCAGATATTCACCGCTCTAATCTTTTGAGACCTCTTAGAATTGTTTGCAAATCGCCTTTGTGTGGAACAACCATATAGGGCCCCTGAGGGAGGGTAGCCATGTCGCGTGTCGATTTTAAAAAAAGGTCCATGTCGCGTGTCGATTTTAAGAAAAGGTCCATGTCGCGTGTCGATTTTAACAAAAGTTCCATGTCGCGTGTCGCTAAGTCTTATGTCGCATGTCGATTTTAAGGCAGCCCCAATGTCGCGTTGTCGATTTTAAAAGTCGCTGTGTCGCCGTGTCGAAAAAGCCCCTCTGGGGCCCTCCATATGGCTACCGAAAGTTTCTCGCTCTCACTTGGTTGTGGCCCATTGCGACACTAGGTCCGGTGGGACATGTGGAAGGCCCCCCCCCCCCCCCCCCAACCATGCGCAGCTGTCTCCCTTATGTAAAATACATTAAAACCCTCTCCGATCCATGTACTCAAGCGGTGCCATTATGATAGATACAGGGGAGATATCTCCGCCTGGGAAACAACCCCGCATACCACACTGGGATAAACCTATCCCGCGTGACTGCATGGCTACGTCTATAGGCGTATGATTTGTTGCGTCTCAGGTTAAACTTGACACAAGTTCGGGCCGGAAAATTCATATGGCATCGCTTCTCGTGCGAGATGGGTTCATCTTAGCACACATCTCCTATCTAAATCCTTGCCTGTAGCGGCTGGGATATGCTGTGAGAGACGTATGCTCCGATAAACCCATCTCGCACTCGACCCTATGTTGTATGCATTACAGCGAAGGTGCCGATTCGCCTTGGAGGTGGAGATTAACATTGTTGTCAGAGCTAATCAGCCATAAGACGGGTAGCACGAACAATGCAATGAGGACTTCTGTCAATTTGATCTCTACTTCTACGTTTTGGCAGAAGTATTTCTTATACATGTACACTATATGACTCTGTGGTCTGTGTAACAGTTGTGCTCTTGCCCAACTTGCCGCCAAGGGAGATACTAGCTGTGATGGCTGTAGAGCTTTCATGTTTGCCGGACGCTTTGGTTGATCCGTGGTGTTGTTGGATATCGAGGGAACTGACTGTTAATACGACAGGTCGATATGGTGAATGCGAGGGTATCCGTTATGTAATTGTGGACAGTGTACCCACAGTATGACAGTGAATCAAACGTTGCTGACGTTAAAGACGTTAAAGACACGAACAAACGCCCTTTCGGCACCGTTATTCGCGTCACTGGAGGAATGGTCTGATATTTTTTCAAACGAACATTGGTGTTTAGGCTACCTAGCTGGAGAACAATCAAACGGCGAACAAAGCCGAACGCTGCACCTATTACGAATCGTTGAATTTGATTTGGCAAAGATGTTATCGTTTAGAGATAATACCCGATTAACTGTGTTTAATGAGCTTCTGTCCGGTGAACTGTGTTTATTGAGCTTCTGTCCGGTTAACTGTGTTTGGTGTCTTGACGATCTGATGACGAACTGATACTCGGGGTGATATAAGGAGCTACGTGTTCTCCTAACTCGCCTTATGATAAGCAGCAGTTTCTTCACAAATGTACATTTTACTTGCCCTCCAGTATAATACACGGAACATTTTTTGTGACTCGTACGGGAAGGTGTGCGTTCTTGTGTTCAACGTCATCAAACTGATGGTATTGCTGACGCTATGTGCCAGTTAAACTACAAGTAGATGTAACAATGTATACATCTATAGGCGAAGCTGTCTGTCTGTCCCGCCTATGCACCTGCTGCATGCACCAGCAGCCGCCCTCGACGTGTCAACAATGTCGCTGGGTGCTTATCGCTAATTGTTCTGCATGGCCACCATGTCTGTATTGGGTCGTGGCGAGGCGGCCAGTTTCTTAAAGAGTATGAGTAACTACGTTCTTTGATTTTGTCGCTGGCTGACATGTGTGACTATGGAGCCAAGAATGATTTGTTTTGTCCTCACTTGTTTAGGCGTTTTAAGATCATTTTGGCTGTAGATCCCCAAAAGTTTGTTTTTTATTCTCGACAATAAAAGGAAGTAAACAGTAGTTCTGTCTTATTATGTGTGCGATTTATTTGTAAAGCAGTTTCCATTCATGGAGACCTAAGAGCTAACATCAATGTACTCAACCCGCAATTATACAAACCAATGTCCGCAATCGATTCTGTGGGATTGCCTAGATATCTGGTATCTCGGGGACCCCAGGTATCAGCCAGACTCCTTGTATATGGGGGGGGGGGGGGGGGGGGGGTAAGGGGAGGTCGTGTTTCCAGATCACGAAGAATAAATCTCTTTATTCCCAGGTCACGATGAATTAAAAACGAAAAAATCCAGTATACATAGAAAGGGCGGATACAAGATATAAATTAACGATTTTCCGATTCACGGTTATTTAACATTAAAATCCCGGTTTTTTTGCCTCATTCCCAGTTCATGGTGAAATGAAAACCCCATTCCCGAGGAACGGAAATACCCCTTGCCCCCCCCCCCCCCCCCCCCCCGCATATGGCTGCAGGCGCTGCCCAGGTCAACCTCGATCCTAGGCTAAACCACTTTTCCCCAAACCAATTTCATGCATGCCAAAATGCCATGCATCTACACGTATATAACATTGAAGAACACAACTTCACCAAACACTGATCAATAAAAACAACTAGCGACACCTATGTATATTCCGGTACTGATTTAATTTAACCACACCTAGGATTCTATAGAGAAGCCTTGACAACACGCAAAAAACCCCAGCAACATCACACTTCATCTAAAATTGTTGATGTGCAAGAATAATTCTATGGCTCCGCCATTTCGAACTTGGAATCTAACAGTCGCACGATTGCCACGTGGTTGATCGATCACCCGTTGTCTCCTTTGATCCTGGTTGCGCCCCTATCGGCGGCGGGCGTGGGCTCTGGCGGCGATGCCGCTGCCGCTGGGCCGCTCGGAAAGATCAAGAACCCGTAGAACGTGGCGTAATTATGGTACAAGGCGTTGTGCATGCCGTACTCATGGGGCAGTTCGATCCACACCCGATCGCCCTCCAGCAGAGTCAAAATACCCACGTTGGACGCGGCGCCTGCGCACTCGGCCTGCGATCCCCATGGCTGTGCCTCTTCCGGACAGCAATAACAGCCGGAGTTGTCGAAGGCGGATAAGAGTCGCTGGCCATTGCGAACCAGGTGCAGCAGGATGTTCTGGCCGTGGTAACTGACCCCGCCAAACCCGACCATGTAAGTGCCGTTGACGGGCGAGGTGAATTCGCCGGTTGTGACGTCATATCCGTCTCCGATATTGGTGAGAATAATATCGAAGTGCAGTACGCGGTAGTCAGAGGTCTGAGGCAATTCGGTATCCATGGTGACGGAAAAGGCCACGTGGTCGCGTGATTTTTGTGTTGGCACCGGTACCAGTCTGACATGGCCAGCTTCGCCTTTCCGCCCTTTAAATCCGCGTCTTCCTGCGAAATAAAACTTTGTGTTCAGTCTCCTAATGGTACACTGGCCAATTTGTTGTATTAAATACACAGGGCTCGTTTTATTCTTGAAATTACTATTTTGATGGATATTATAGCTGATTTGCCTGTTATCAAGAACCTTGAGATTTTACGCCCACCCTACTGCAGCGGTCTGAGCGGAGGAACAGAACTCCACGTGGTGCATTGGAGCTTGGACCTTGGTCAGAACCCGGGTGTCAGAATGACATAATATTAAGGAGGAATGACCTGATCGATATACATTATATGATTATCTTCATCGTAACGTCAAACCTGTATTTATGATTTCTTATTTTTCGTTTTGGCTGCCGCTGATGACCATTGATAGGTTTCAGATAGAAAGCCATAATTGACGATTGTAGTTACGGGTGGGAACAATAACTCACCTTTCTGACCCTTGCTTCCTTGGTGTCCTTTGGGCCCCGCGGGTCCTTCAGAGCCCTCGACCCCTTGCACCCCCTGAATGCCCTGCACACCCTGCACCCCGCGACCCCCGGGGTGGCCGTCCTGTCCGGAGGGCCCCGCCGGACCCTGATAGCACGAGCATCCGGAGCACGCTTTACAGGAGGGCCCTCTGCCGCCTCCCTTGCTGCTGCCCTTGGTCAACGGGGCGCCTCCCTTGCGGTCCTTCTTCAAGCCTTTCGCAGCATGCTCCGTGGCGGATACACTGAGCAACAAGAGGAGGGTCAGGACTGTTGTCTTGGTCACCAGTTTGAGCCCGGTCGGCATGATGGTTATCACACTGCGAGGAAACGTACGATATAAATCGACTTGTCGAGCGCGACTTTCCAATGAAGCTGCCCACGACTATAAGGCTGGTATGCCTTCAGCTGTCGATTTGTGTCCCCTTTGTTAGCTTTCTCTAAAATATTGATCTTCTCCTTCGATGAATGCTTCTTTTCGGCACAAGAGGATTGAGGATTGAGGAAGAGAGCTGTTTGTTCCCTTTTTGTGGTACGTCCTGTGTTCTGACTTCCAGGGTGTGAAATCTGCCAGCGCCAAGCCTGTGATTATTATTTTTTCCTTCATCAGTTTCAATCGATCCACATCGTGTTTATCTTAGACATCACGAAACGATGGCGTAACAGCGATGTGTTGTCTCTCCGCTAGGCGCATATTCGTTTACAATCCCGAAACCACTGGCTCGCGAGACGTCTTAAGCTGAAATAAATCTGGGACAGCTTGGATCCAAGGCATACTCCTGGAAAACGCATGCGTAGTCTGAATACGTGTCTCCTGCGCTGTGGGCCAATGTGTCCTATGGCAGGGCAAGTTTGCCGCGAGGGCCTTTTATCACTGTGCCAGCGTACTGTGGTTAATTTCCATAGGGTGATCTGGTGCCCGATACCATAGTAACCAATCCCATCACACACTAGAACCTTCTTCACTGTCCTGCCCCTCTTCGCCTCCGTTGTTTGCCCCCCTCCCCCCTCCCCCCCACTCCTTCCTCCACTTCCTCATTCACATCCCTTGCCTTTTTTCTCTCTCTTCCTATCTCTCCCTCTCCCTCTCTCGCCCCTAGCCCCCCCCCCTTCCCTCTTTAGTCTTCAGGTCTGCTCTCTCTTGTCTCTCACTCGCCAATCAAGCATTGTGACTCATGCTTCAAACGCAGTGCGCCCAGATTGAGATGCATCCCCCTTGATTAATGTCACTTAATTCACTTTGGGGTCTTGAAAGCCGGGTATTTCACGACTCGTTGCAGCCTCCCAAATGGCCAATAATTCAACGCGACGCGACGGGCGCTCAGCCGGGAATCCGTCGCGTTAACTTGCCCGGCGCGACGCCTGGCGTCCAGTCCATGCGGGGCACACACCACGGCGCGTTTGTCTTGTCGATGTCGGCCCTAGGTTTCGCCGGGGGTGTCATGTAGCCTCCTAAACCTAGGTGAATCATAAGGTAAGAATAATTATATCTGCGTAGAGGCCTTGTTCATAAAGTTGGTACTGACTAAAGCTATTTGAAATTAATGCATACTATTTTTTTTTTAAATATAGTAAACCTAGTTGATATTGATCGAGATCGAGGCACGGGAGGTAGGTTACATTATATGTAATGATGTGGGGTCTGTAAAGGTCGCTACACACCGCGTCCGATCGACCGATTTTAATGCGACCGTTTTTTATGATGCGGGCGACAAATTTCACTTGCGTGCGATTTTTGCATGCACACAGTCAGACCGATTTTGAGTTGAGCGTACGACATATTGAAGCATTGAGAGGCAATTGAGGTTTTAATCGTGAACGCGTTTGCTTTATTTGATAATGTCTGATGTTGACGAAGCACAAAATGAAGAAAACCGTCAGATGGGTGTCAGAAGAAGGCGATCTGTTGGCCTGTTGATGTTGATGATGGCTCGTAGGAGGCAGCAATTAAAGGCGACGTAATATGTGGATGCATCCAATTTGCCAAAGACGATCTGATTTTGTAGAATACCACAGACTAGTACCCCAATTGAGACAGGATCCAGGCAGTTTCCAGCAGTATTGCCGGCTGAGTATTCCTTGATTTGACGAGCTGCTAGCCAGACTGACGCTTGACATTGCCAAGCAAGACACCAATTACAGAAGGGCCACTCGATCTGACCACTCTGGATGATGTGGTAAAAGCTACAATTTTGCTACACAATTACCTCCAGCAGAACAATAATATCGCCGATGAAAATGATCAGCATAGAGCACTGAATCGCCTTCGTGAACCAGGCCAACTGGGAGGTAATCAGCGGCCATGCGAGTTCGGGATGCTTTCGCTGACTATTTCTTATCTGAAGAGGGTCAGGTTCCATGGCAAGGTGAAATCATTCATGCCATTAATTGATTCGAACTGTTGTCCACGACTTCCCCTTGTATTCGAATCAAGTAAATCATTTGACCAGAAAATAAGAAATAAATGCATTCGATGATATCAAATCTTTATTTTCTTATGTATGATATAATTGTTGTTCTTCCGTTACTTTATACTTGGTTAACGTACGTAAGATTACTGGCTTGAGGATATTCTTCGGAGTCATGATAACTGCTCCTGTCATGTGACCAATTTCCTGAGACACTGGAATGATTAGAGTAATGAGCGCGAGGCAATTTTACGCTATAAGCCATCTCGTGCACAATTGTCTGGATTTTAAGTTTGGCCAATGACTGCTTATATGGCCGCAACTCACGCAAAGCGGGTTCTAAACTACGAAAAAAATACGTTATGTGATCGTCTTGTTTTCGTTACTTCGCTGGTGGAGTCGGCATAGGTTCACTTAGTTTTTCCGCGATTTTAAGCATCTTCTCCTCCACCCAATCTTGAGGCTTTCTCTTTCTCCTTCCTGCGACAATGGTCTTGCTTGCGCTAGTAACGGGTCTGGCTGTCAGAGTCATTGCACCAGGTGCGCCATCGAACGTGGCTGGTGCATTGTCTTCATGGTCACCTTGGTCCTGGTCCACGTGGCCATCGCCCTCGTCGGAATTGTTATTTGTCTCTTGATCTAGTTTCAACTCTTCCTCATGATCACTGTCGACGTCTTCGTGATCCCGCAAGTTTGTGACAGTATTTCTCCCTTTGCATATATCTTCAAGAACAGCATAGACTTATAATGATTCAATACTTTAGTCATCAATTTTGTCGCATCCCCATTTTTTTGAGCTCACTGTCTTATCATGTCTAGTGAAGGCATCCCGCAAATTGTGCCATTTTGTCTTGCATTCATGCACTAGAAAAGCAAAAGATACAGATCACCACGATGTTTATATAGGAATTTCTGACATATGTTAGACAGGTCAGAACAAGTTAGCCCCAAAACTGTTATTGAGGATTATAATCGAAAAAACTTTTGTTGGTTGACTACAGGTTATCTGTGGACCCTGAATGTTTATACTGTCCCACACTGTAAGTGCCTCTTGACACAAGCAAATTTACCAAACCATGAGTATTATATCTTGTATCGCGGGTGGCATGGCGACATAAATTATAGAGACGAGCACTCGTGTACGACACGGTCTTATAGACATGCACTGACCTGGCATGTCGATTGATGATGAGATTGCTAGCCAGTCATTTTCCTTCCTTCGATTGTCCTTATAATGGCAATTAGCAGAGTTGTACAACAGGTCAAATTTTGCACCTCGAGTATCAGTTTTTCGTCCAGGAGTGTGCTGCGACAAATGACGGTGAACGAGTCCGACGCGATTTTATAGAGCAAATTCTATTCCGTGCCGTCCCGGTGCAAGCGTACGCGCGCAGTATGCAGAGTTGTGCTTAAAAGCATGAGTTCTATAATAAACGGTCGGCGTGGAATTCGGTCGGTCGCATTAAAATCGGTCGGTCGGAGGCGGTGTGTAGGGCCCTTTAGTCATGCAAGAAACAGATGAATAGTCCATGAGCCAAGGCCCAAAATTTGGGTCATCGGTACCATCCGAGGGCGCGACTGTGGATCATGATTTTTGGGAAGGTATACATCTCTAGAGATGATAAATGGCTGATAGCATTGCCGCACTGACAGCTTTCGCTATGTAATCGTTATGAGCATTCAACGTCATCAGATATTGCCCCATAAGGCCATTTTCGACACGAGACATTGGGGCCGCCTTAAAATGGTCGTGCGACATGGAGACTTAGCGACAAGCAACAAGGGCGACAAGTCTACTCCGACAAAACACAAGTCTACTCCGACAAACCACAAGTCCACTCCGACAAACGACAGGTCTACTCCGACAAACCACAAGTCTACTCCGACAAACCACAAGTCTACTCAGACAAACGACAGGTCTACTCGGACAAACCACAAGTCTACTCAGACAAACGACATAGCCTAGTCCCTTATCGACTCGACGTAAGGTTCTCTCCAAGCCCCCCCCCCCCCCTTGTCCATGCCCGATTCTGCACCCGCCCAACAACACTCTCCATCGTCGTAATACCTTAAAGGACAGGGCTGCGCCATCGCTTCCTATGGTCGTTTGCCTGCATCCCGTTACACACGGCTAAAGCTGTCCTTCGATGCATAAGTAACCATTGAATTGAATACGTATGTCAGAAGTGCAGGAATCTTTGAAAGGGGTGGCACAATAAAAAAAATTAGGCCGGGTGGGGGGAGGGGGGACTGAACTCTTGAGACCGGGGGGTGGCACGCTGATAAATTCTTAAGACCGGGGGGACGGGGGGCTGAGCAAAATTGCGACCAAGGGGGCCATTATTTTTTTGACGACCGGGGGGTGGCACAGAATTTGAAACGGGGGGTGCACAGATATACGTTAGGGTCTGAAAGGGGGGCACGTGACTCCTGGCCCCCCTCCCCCCTGCCCCATGGACGCGCTCATGTTTAATATATGAACAGTTTATAAACCCGAATGCCGCTGCTTTGTGAGTGACTGTCAGTGTCAGGCGAGCCAAAGTGTTGTGTGGGGTTATCCCAGTCCTATGAGGTAATAATCATCCTCAATCGCCTGTCTGCGCACACGGTATCTATAAAGTGACAGCCTTCCATACTTTCAACCAAATACTATGTGTGATAGGGTTGTGTGTAAGTAGGAGTGTCGTGCTATCCCCCAATGAATGTCAGTTACTTTAGAGGAGTGCTAATTTGTTAATGGGCGCATTTCTGGGCCGGTGTGGCATGCGATTCTGCACCCCCGTGAGATTTTGCACCCCGGGGACGCATTATGATGTTACCGTGCCATGAGATAGTGCACCCCCGTGAGATTGTGTACCCCTCGCCAGAAAAACATCTATGGCGGACCATTCCAATATTTATGACAAATATACATATATGGCAGACCATTCAACTATTTATTCCCGCCTTTTAGATTAATGGAAATGTTACACCGGCCGGTTTATCTTGCCACATTCCAAAATTGTCCAGTATCGAAGCGTGATTTTGCTCCCATAAAACAATGGCGGATGGGGATTATTACGATTATTTTATTTTATTTTATTATTTTTATAATATCATGCAAATGTATAATACAAGGTGTGATATCCCTTTTTTTTCCCAAAATATCAGGTTTAAAGTGCAATTTAGAGAAAACAGAAGCCATCTGGATTGGATCTAATGCAAGCAACTGTCCCGGAACTTTAAAAGTCAAATGGTGTAAAACTCAGTGTTTCTCTACATTAGGAATAGTTTTCACTTTAGACGAATATGAGATGGCAACTTTAAATTTAGGCTCAAAGCTTGAGTCTCTCAAAAAGTGTCTTAACCTCTGGCAAATGCGTGAATTAACTCTAATAGGTCGAATCTTAGTATTGAAATCCCTGGCACTGTCGAAGCTAACATATATAGCAACGAACATGTATCTACCAACCCAAACAATAAATGAAATTCAGAGTGTAATAAATTTGTTCCTGTGGAAAAACTCAACACCTAAAGTTAAATTACAAGTTATGGCTCAGCCAATAAATGAAGGAGGCTTGAAAGCTCCTATCTATATTAACCAAGTTAAATCACTCAGATTAAGTTTTATTAAGAGAATTTGCAATGATGAAAAGAAAGCATGGAAGGACTGCGCACAGACTTTCTTTCCATATATACTAATGAATGATTTATTTAACACCAGATGCGCGGTTCCTGCCTCGTTTTTAAATGATTTACCAATGTTTTATAAAGAACTTGTTCTCTTCTGGGCTGAGTTAAAGTCAAAGAAGGCCCCTGTTACAAAAAGCGAAATTTTATCCGAGTCGCTATGGTTTAATCCGTTTATTAAAATAAATGGCAATACAGTGTTTTATGAGAATTGGTACAGCAAACGCGTCAAGACTATACATGACCTCATTGGCGGTGATAATTTGCTGCTCTCAGATGACCAGTTAAGGTTGAGATATGGAGTACATTTTCACCTTTTAGAATACTATGGCCTGAGGTCAGCTATACCCCGCAGTTGGAAGATAGCCCTCCAAGGTGGAGAAAGAATAGGCTCGATAAATCTGAATTGTGAAACAGAATACACATGTAGAAGTATTTATTGGAAACTCACTCCGAAACCAATAACTATTATACAGCGCAATAAATGGATGGAAATGTTTAGTTCTTCAGAAAATGAATGGTCTAATTACTGTTTATTACCTTTTAAAAATAGTTTTGAGACCAAATTACAGTCGTTTCAATTCTCTGTACTATATAGGTTTGTACCATATAAGAGCCGGCTGCATAAAATGGGATTGGTAGACAGCAACATCTGTGACTATTGCTCGGAAATCGACACCATAACACACAGATTTGTGCAATGGCCTGTGGTAAAACGTTTCTGGAATTGTTTTGTGCACTGGTGGGAAAATATAATTAAGGACAGGATCGATCTGTCGGAAAAACGAATAATTCTAGGTGATGGGACGGACAATTATACATTAAATAACTGCTTGTTGCTTGGAAAACATTTTATTCATACACAGAAATGCAAGACCCAACCAATCAGCTTCCCTGGGTTTAAGGTAATCTTGCAGTACCATATTCTTATGGAGAAACACATCCTACTAATGAGAGGGCAGGCAAATATATTTCAAGAAAGATGGGGTGTCTTTTTTCAGCCTCCTTCATCTGAGTCCTAGTTTAATTTAATTTATCAAGCTCAAGTAAATGGTGTATGTGTTATGCTATCGTCAACTGTGCAACGACGTTCTGTAACAAAACTGTATTGGAACAATATTGTATGACTATCATTTCAACGAAAAAAAAAAAGAAAAAAAAAAGGTGTGATATCCCGAAAACATAGCAGTATATTTTAGCAGTCAGTGTAGGTACCTTGTGAATTCAAGCAAGTCGTGTAACTAAGCAAGTCATAAATAAACAGTAGCCCTGGCTCTAAGATATCGGTAGGGGTGCAAATTCCCACAGGAGAAGTAGTATCCATGACTACTGAGATTCGGTACCACCCTCACCCTGCGATATATAGCGTACGGTAGCCCTGGCTCTAAGATATAGGTAGGGGGTGCAAATTCCCACAGGAGAAGCAGTATCCATGAGATTCGGTACCCCCCTCCCCCTGCGATATATAGCATACGGTAGCCCTGGCTCTAAGATATAGGTAGAGGGTGCAAATTCCCACAGGAGAAGCAGTATCCATGAGATTTGGTACCCCCCCCCCGCGATATATAGCATACGGTAGCCCTCTCATTAAGATATCGGTAGGGGGTGCAAATTATCATAGGAGAAGCAGCATCCATGAGATTTGGTACCCCCCTGCGATATATAGCATACGATAGCCCTCTCACTAAGATATCGGTAGGGGGTGCAAATTCTCACAGGAGAAGCAGTATCCATGAGATTCGGTACCCCCCTGCGATATATAGCATACGGTAGCCCTCTCACTAAGATATCGGTAGGGGGTGCAAATTCTCACAGGAGAAGCAGCATCCATGAGATTTGGTACCCTCCTGCGATATATAGCATACGGTAGCCCTGGCTCTAAGATATCGGTAGGGGTGCAAATTATCATAGGAGAAGCAGCATCCATGAGATTTGGTACCCTCCTGCGATATATAGCATACGGTAGCCCTCTCACTAAGATATCGGTAGGGGGTGCAAATTCTCACAGGAGAAGCAGTATCCATGAGATTCGGTACCCCCCCCCCTGCGATATATAGCATACGGTAGCCCTGGCTCTAAGATATCGGCAGGGGGTGCAAATTCTCACAGGAGAAGCAGTATCCATGAGATTTGGTACTCCCCCCCCCCCCTGCGATATATAGCATACGATAGCCCTGGCTCTAAGATATCGGTAGGGGGTGCAAATTCTCACAGGAGAAGCAGTATCCATGAGATTTGGTA
Organism: Arenicola marina; assembly: GCA_964019135.1. Taxonomy (NCBI): domain Eukaryota; kingdom Metazoa; phylum Annelida; class Polychaeta; family Arenicolidae; genus Arenicola; species Arenicola marina. Next base: position 72,645,020 of record OZ025248.1, read on the forward strand.
CCCCCCTGCGATATGAAGCATACGGTAGCCCTCTCAATAAGATATCGGTAGGGGGTGCAAATTCTCACAGGAGAAGCAGTATCCATGAGATCTGGTACCCCCCTGCGATATATAGCATACGGTAGCCCTGGCTCCAAGATATCGGTAGGGGGTGCAAATTATCATAGGAGAAGCAGTATCCATGAGATTTGGTACTCCCCACCCCCCCCTGCGATATATAGCATACGATAGCCCTGGCTCTAAGATATCGGTAGGGGGTGCAAATTCTCACAGGAGAAGCAGTATCCATGAGATTTGGTACCCCCCTGCGATATATAGCATACGGTAGCCCTGGCTCTAAGATATCGGTAGAGGGTGCAAATTCTCACAGGAGAAGCAGTATCCATGAGATTCGGTATCCCCCTGCGATATATAGCATACGATAGCCCTGGCTCTAAGATATCGGTAGGGGTGCAAATTCTCACAGGAGAAGCAGTATCCATGAGATTCGGTACCCCCCCCCCCTGCGATATATAGCATACGATAGCCCTGGCTCTAAGATATCGGTAGGGGGTGCAAATTATCATAGGAGAAGCAGTATCCATGAGATTCGGTACCCTCCTGCGAAATATAGCATACGGTAGCCCTGGCTCTAAGATATCGGTAGGGGGTGCAAATTATCATAGGAGAAGCAGTATCCATGAGATTCGGTACCCCCCTGCGATATATAGCATACGGTAGCCCTCTCACTAAGATATCGGTATGGGGTGCAAATTATCATAGGAGAAGCAGTATCCATGAGATTCGGTACCCCCCTGCGATATATAGCATACTGTAGCCCTCTCACTAAGATATCGGTAGGGGGTGCAAATTCTCACAGGAGAAGCAGTATCCATGAGATTCAGTACCCCCCTGCGATATATAGCATACGGTTGTTGGGGCCCAAAACGTCCGACTGCCCAAAACATCCTACATACCTAGGAACAAACTGACAGTTACATTTGACGTTGCGCTCTTACACAGTCTGCCGATATAAAGCCATGATCAGCTCGTTTTGTAGCCCTGATTCGTTAGCGATATACGAATAACATTGAGGTTTTATGAGAAGCTGGGGAGGGAAGGGGGGGGGGCGGACGTGTGAGCTTCAGTATGGGAACGGTGCGTAACAAGGCACGGAAAAAGCGTTAGCAATACTTTACAGGCTTGGCCTCTTTGCTCGTTATAGGACTTGTCACACCCTCCGGACCTAGATCTACCCATTAAAACAATATGTATTGCGAGATTAGGAGGGTACGAAACAAATCTGGGGACATATTTATTCTTTGATTATCGTGTTGTGCTTGGACAAAAATCGGCGTCTAACTGTGCATTGTGTTATAGGTGTGAAAGTCATGATTCTGGCCTGTTTTGGGCAGTCGGACGTTTTGGGTTCTCACATACGGTAGCCCTGTCACTAAGATATCGGTAGGGGGTGCACATTCTCACAAGAGAAGCCGTGAGGAGACCGGGGCTAGTTCGGCCAGTTTTCACTAAAATTGATCTTTAGGCCATTATTTCCTAGCTAGGAAGCCATGTTACTTCTGATATAATATGTACATATCTCGGCTAAGACACTGGCATTATTTTACAGTTGTGGATTGTTTACCAACAACATAATTTAACACCAAAGGCACTATGGTTTAGGCAACAAAATGAAAAGTAGACAGTGAAAATAACTGTTTTCCGAAAAAGTTTCAAACGGCGTGCCATGCAAGATAGGGTGGGTAGATGCATTTATGCTTAGCTAACGTGAAATCTTTTGCTGGCAAGTAACACCGTCTGCGACTCCGTCAGGTACAACCCATCCACCAGGACCACCGCACTACTCTCGGCCTCTGAGTTAACGGCCTTCAGGCAGTTCCAATCAATGTGGTAGTAGTAATGCCTCCAGGAGTGGTGGTGGTAGCCAAGAGCCTTGCTGTAGAAGGGATTGTTCTCGTATCTCCTCACTACAAGGGTATCGTCAACCTCATGTGCCTGGAATCCGCCCTTGCAGCCCTGACACCGTTTGACCCGTTTGCTGGGTTTAGTGACGGTGTAGGTCGAGGACGATGTCACGGGCTGGGGCTTGGCCCGGTTGAGACGCCTTCCACCGCTTGTTTCCCCCTCGTGCTTGCGGTTGTGGGATGGTGGGGGTGCTGGGCATTGTCCGCCGGGCGCCACTGGATGACTCGGTTGATCGCAGTTTAAGCACAAGAAACCTGGTTGTGAGCTGTCCAGGCACCTTGCGTGGAACCAGCGTATGCACTGGACGCATTTGATCTGAAACGATGTACGGCGCAATTATAATATTCGTGATATTAAAGCTTATATAGTAATCCCGAGGTATAAACCACAAGTTTAGTTGTCTAATTCAAGAAGCATTTGCTGGGGCAGTGTCTGGAGAAACCCATGTGGCACGACATTTATTCTTCGTCTGTTCGTAATAGGCCAGGCTGGACTGCAATAAGGGGTCCAGAGTGGCTTTTTTTTCGACACGGCGACACGGCGATTTTTAAAATCGACAACGCGGCATTGGGGTTGTCTTAAAATCGACACGCGACACGGACCTTTTCTTAAAATCGACACGCGACATGTGCCCCCCCACCCCCCCTCAGGGGCCCTAATCTAGTGACTAACCTGATGTTTATTATTTACTAAGACTGATCAAAATACTAGTATAAAAGTTATTATATTAGATATATTAAATAATCAGTTTAATATATAAGACACAATAATATTTTTGAATACAAATCCGTTGCAATTAGTCTTATCTTCCTTAGAAGGAGGTGTGGTGGGAAACAGAACCTATAGTCCCTATGTCACATGGCAGGTAAAAAGGAAGCCACACTGCTATAGTAAAGTACTCGCGGGGATATCCGTACCATACGTTGCCGCGCCCCACTACTGAACCCAGTCGAGTTCGGTTTATAACAACACTTCTTCCAATCCATCTATGCAGAGAACAATAACACAAGCATCCGACCCCATCCCATCACATCCCCCACCCACCCACTACCAACAATACAGGTGGCACTGGACCATCAATAGTTATTCAATGCAAACAGGATAATTATGGGATTAGAAGGTGGTCCACTTTCGGGTACCAAGCCGGTTTAATTTGTTTTATCTGGTTATGTCTCGGGGTGAGGCACAAAGGACCAGAAGGGTAGGGGTGGTTGAAGGGGGGGGGGGGGTGCATCTCCACATGAAGACATTATGATACTCTCGACATAGAAAGTGTGACGCTCAGTTTGGAGACTAAAGCAGCCTGAGTGAACATATTGAAGTAATCATCAAAAGTAATCATGATTACGATTACATTAGCAATGTAATCGATTACGATTACATTGCTTTTAAAAACAGTGTAATCGATTACGATTACTTGGAATATGTAATCGATTACAATCGATTACGATTACTGATTAAGACTACCCCATGTCTGGTCATGACGTTCAGTGAGTTATGGCCACATTGACATCTAATATGCGATGTCCCAATCTAACGGCTGCATTTGCAAACAACACTCATTTTCGCGTAGAAAGGGGTTAGCTCCTATATTGTTGTGGTGCGGTGGAAACATATCATCATCTCGCCGCTAAACCAAGGATTTATTTCACTTACCTTGTTAACAAATTCCCTTCCTTGATCTGTTAATATGCAATGTGAAGCCCCGTGACGGTAGAAAATTTCCATCAGGCACGAAGCAACTGATTCGGCAGTTTTATCTTTCAGTGGAAACGCTTCCACCCACTTTGTATAGTAATCAGTCGCTGTAAAGATGTATATACTTATTTCCAGCCGTCGTGGTTACCAGGGGTCCCATGAGGTCGACGCCTAGCATTTCCCATGGGCCAGCTACCAATTGACAGAAGAGGGGATGTTTTTATTTGATTAAGAAAGGGCGTGTTATGATCAGACAATTTACACTCGATTTATCTCCATTCTGTAATAGTGTCTTATGAGACATAGCAGTCATAGAAATGCTGTGTAAAAAGAATTAAACATTAATTCCCATTTATCCACGAATAATATGAAATGCTAATTTCTGTTTAAATGGCCAACAAGCATACCGTATTTCACGTTTATTTTCGAATATCATGTCACATCATATATAGCAGTAACTGAGTCATTCTGCATCTGTTGGCTGGCATTTAGTTACAATTACTTTAATTTTATCTTCCATGAGCGACAAAAACCGCGAGGTGTGCATGAAGTCGTGTGTAGTGAACGTTTTGGCACGTTTAATTGTGTCAGAGGAATCGACCGTGAATTAATCTGCCAGTGGGTGTGTTTCCAGTATGTATGCATGTGTAACTAATGATTGCACTATTATTTACAACCAGGGAACAATTACTAAATGTCCTCCTACCGTGCGAGCAACTTAGCTTTCCCCTGCCTAAGTAAAGAAATGACACATGTTTTGTCTCAAGGTTTGAATTTAGCACAATATTATGATATTTCACTCGCCGCGGAAAACGATTTTCATCTGTCGCTAATTGATGATGATATAGGATAGGATTATCGGAATTCGGGGAAGATCGAAGAAAGACGTGGATTTCTAGGCGGTCTAACATGGTATAAGTTTACAAATATTTACAAATTTGTATGAGGGGCCTTCCTGGTGTAGTCCTTAATTAGCGCACTAGACTGCAGATCAATAGCTCCTGGGTTCGTATCTTTTGCAATAAGCGTTTATACGGGCACGGGTGGATCTCGGGCGAGAGGGGGGGGGGGGGTAGGGGAGTTTCACTTACCCCCAACGTACCCCTTGGGAAGTTGAGCAAGTCTCGTTTTCGTAGATGCCCCCCCTCCCCATCAAGCAAGGGGATGTTAAGTACATTAGTGGACACCCACGGCCGCGTTATTCTTTTTTACTCCCTGCCCCCCTCCCCACCCCCCCCTCCCGACACTCCCGGTCGCAAGGTTTCAGATAGCAGAGATCCCCCCCCACCCCCATTCTAAAATGCCTATATATCCGCCCTTGTAGGCGACATGCTAAATTCGAATGAAACAATATCGCGTATTACATATCAGGCCACATATGTTGTCTAGGCCTGTATACTGTTTACTGACAAATATTCTTCCGTGAATCCATTGTTATTCATGGGTAATTTTGGTGTATTGCACGAGTTAACATTTGTCAATGATGTTGGTGTATGAAGAAAACTGGTACAACACACGTTGACACACGTAATAGGTAAGTATCGAGTTATTATTTTCTTGGGTGGGTCATTGTTGTGACGGAAATATAATGACCCGCCCTGGTAAAATAATGGCCTCCTTCTGCGGCACAACACGACTCTGATGAAACAATAGAAGCATGCAGTAACGGGTGTTAATTGATAGAGCTTGTTAAATAAAGTATCTTGCCCCTTGGTGCTACTAGTTTCTCTGTTATTGTATTTGCCGTAGCACGAGTTTTAAGCTGCTTAATGCATGACACTTGGCCACGGTCAGCTTATCTGATTTCTTAATCCGCCTGCCACCCACTTTCCGGGCCCTCCAGTCGTTCCCCAGTCTAACCCTGCAAACCGAACTTATCGGTCTCGCGACTAACTAAACGCGTCTTTGAACGAAAACTTATAGGCACTACGAGTCAATAGGCAACAATCATTATTAATTGACAGAATGTAATTGTTTGATGTATCTAAGTTTGCGGACAGTAGATGTCGGAGGTAATTTTGTTACTGCCAATGTTCCGCCAAGCAGAAAATTTATTATTTTTAAGTATCCGCAAATTTACGTGGTATAAGGTTATTTCTATAGCGAGTTATGTCTAGCGAACCTTGATTGACTGCAGCGGTTCCTTCTTCTCGAGGGGTCCTACCCTCTGACACTTGTCACATGTCGCGATCTTTGTGAAGAAGGCAGAAAGCATAAAAATGATATTATAATTAAAAGAGAGAAATGTATCAATGCTCCACGAATTAATAATAAATATTATTCCATTGCTAAGTTATATTGACAATTTCATATATTATAAGTAATGCGCTTTCACAGACACATATAAGCAATAACCGGATCCATGCACCTTACTTTTATTTTCTGCACAACTACGCACCCACAAACAAATCTTTAACAAATACTAGCCCAAACAATGTTATAGGGCGAACGGTGTTTTGGAAACTTACCCATATCCGGATGTCGTGGGTCTGGCCCGGCCAGTAAAATCGCTGAAATATGGCATCTGCGGTTTTATTGATGCCACTATGTCCACCAATTTTACTGCCATTAAAAATTCTCGCTGAACACTGCCAGACACTCCTCTTTTCTCTTCAGGACCTCAGTCCTTTTGCCACTTGATGTGTGGATTAGATGCTGATTACCAATCGTAGTCTCATTTTCTAAAATAGAAACGATCGCATTAAAACATATTCAGGGAATTGGTAAAAAAACGATGAAAATAAAATGAACAAAAGATTCTGCTTGGAGAGTTCACAGCCAAATATACCTGTAACAAACATGGCCACATTAGAATATAATTATATCCTAGTATTGTGCTGTAAGCCAATTTTATAAAAGGCTTTATTCACAAACATGGTCATCAGGTTTACCGACTGACTAAATAAGAACCGATGACTTTTCGCTTCTAGAAAACGTTGATTGTTATCTTTCAAAAATAAAATGAAACGTTGTGTATCTCTAAGTCGATCAATCGGCTCGGCGCGGAAACGATTATCTGAAATTAGCAGCGGATTACGGGTTGCTCATGTGACTAAACAAACAATTTCGATCGCTGCCGCAAGTCAGCCAAGTTTTGACCATTGTATTCTGATGCCACTCCTGCAATGTACGTATTTATAACTGTAGCGAACTGCCTCGGCAGTATCGAAATCAAAGTTAGTGAGCTAAATGGCCGGACTATCTGGCTTGATATAGTCAAAACTTAGCCAGTTTCAAGCCAAAAAATATTGTAATAATAATGTCAGTTAGAGAATGTGATAGGAACGGTTTTGTTTGTGTATTATTCGTGTAGTGTCTTCGCTGTAATAATTAAGCGGGAGGGAAGGGAGCTCAGGGGGGGGGGGGGTCGTGTTCGCAGATAACGATGAATAAATTTCTTTATTCCCAGATCACGATGAACTAAGAGGAGAAATCTCCGCATACAAAGAAAGCGCAGATACATTATATAAATTGGCGATTTCTCGATGCACGGTTATTTAATATTATAATTCCAAGTGGACGACTAACGGAAATCATTGATCACGATGGTCGGCTAATATCTCATTCTCAGTTCACGAAGAATTATTTTCTTCGTTCCCAATTCATAATGAAATGAAAAGCCCATTGCCGAGGGACTGATAATAACCCTTGCCCCCCCCCCTTCCCCCCCATTGATATCGTGCTCGTAATTCTCTTTATACAACTATGTTTGAAGCCTACATGAGGCTACATGAGGTATACAGGGCTGCAAGCAGATTATTTTATTGTTAAGGTCTCTAATGAGATAAGACTCCAAAGACTTACTCCATAGTGGCTGGCTACAGACGGTTTTTTGGGTACGTAACACATGTGGCAGACCAACTGGGGACAGACATGCGTTATTACACGAGCGGGGTCGCCTTTCAACCCCATCATACGTCCCAAGTTACGCAATGAGAAGACTTGAAACAAAGAGTAAAGCTATGCGTTATCAACAGGATGGGCCATTTAATCTTAAATCTTCACATTGGCCTACAACCGAAATAACGGGTTTTTAGATTGACTGTTCAGTCACCACTATATTTCGTTTGTATGACGATCTATAAATAAATCTACAATATAGACAATCTTTCCTTGCTACATTGCTGACACTTGTTGCTTGCATATACACGCATTACGTCATATGCTACTGGGCCAGCCAGTGGCTATATGTGGGTCGATATTACACACATATGGTGCAAATTCTCTTCATTATTTTAGAATCAACAAAATACTATAGCGTGTTTTAGCGGACTTCGACTTCCCATATATATATACTTTTTTTTGTTAGGCCAGCATTTCTTAATTACTAGCCATTGCCGACTGTTCTTGATTGCATACACGCATTACACCATGGTACGGGACCATGCAGCGCATGTAGTGGCTGCTATATATATATATATATTATGGTGCATTCACTTCATTATTTTAAGATCAACAAAATACTACAGCGTGTTTTATCGGGCTGCTACTTCCGATGATATATATCTATGTATATGTATATATTTATATAAAAAGGTTTTTTTTTTATACACCGGCGCGCACTTATAGTTTTCCAAATATATAGACGTGCGACTGACGTATTAAATCACCAGACTAAAGACTAATCTGATGTTTTGGAAGTTAAATGAAAATTAAATTAGCAATGTCGTGAAGAACCGTTATATCGTATTTGACTTTATTTTATTATAATGCAGTTTTTAGTTAAACTCTGATGTTTTGGAAGTTAAATTAAATTAGCAATGTCGTGAAGAACCGCTATATCTTATTTGGCTTTATTTTATTATAATGCAGTTTTTTGTTTAAATCGGATGTCCGGAATTACAGGTACAGATCTGTAAATATAATTCATGAACGCATTCAAGTAAATACTAGCGAATATATGGTATGTGCGGCAGCAACGAATGCGTTTGTACCAACCTGATTCTAGCCGATCCGAAAGTTCAAAGTTCCCTGCGCGTCTTCGTAGACTGCCTTTCTGTGCCTTGTTAGAGCAACCAGCCGGATATTGTTTATTTTTAAGGAAAAAATAAATATCCTGAAACTTTTGTTCCCACTTTTTCCACTTGTCGCTTTCTTCCATCTTAAGGCAATTGTCAATCTATCTCGGTAGTCTGGTTGTACGTGCCACGCGCGCTCCTGATACTGCAAATGATCCACTAGATCAGGGGGTGCAAAATCTCATGGGAACTGGGAGCGGATGGTATTACGCATGCGCGAAGCGCTACTGCGCACGCGCTGTGGTAGGGGGTGCATTTTTCCACGGGATGCATTATCCCACGTCACACCGGTATGCCGCCCGGTAGCCGCAACACGTGACAGGGATATGCCTATATTTCATTGAACTGCGCACACCGTTCACGTCCGGTACACGTAGGGGCACTGCAACCAACCCCTGGGGGTGGGGGGGGGGGGGGTACTTAATACATTGCTGGGTGTGTGTGTGTGTGGGGGGGGGGCGCTTTAAAACCCTCCCTTTTTCACCGCCAAAATCCGCTTGGTCGGGGCGTTTTACCACCAGATTCTGCTCGGTCGGGGCGTTTTACCACCAGATTCTGCTTGGTCGGGGCGTTTTACCACCAGATTCTGCTTGGTCGGGGCGTTTTACCACCAGATTCTGCTCGGTCGGGGCGTTTTACCACCAGATTCTGCTTGGTCGGGGCGTTTTACCACCAGATTCTGCTCGGTCGGGGCGTTTTACCACCAGATTCTGCTCGGTCGGGGCGTTTTACCACCAGATTCTGCTTGGTCGGGGCGTTTTACCACCAGATTCTGCTCGGTCGGGGCGTTTTACCACCAGATTCTGCTCGGTCGGGGCGTTTTACCACCAGATTCTGCTTGGTCGGGGCGTTTTACCACCAGATTCTGCTTGGTCGGGGCGTTTTACCACCAGATTCTGCTCGGTCGGGGCGTTTTACCACCAGATTCTGCTTGGTCGGGGCGTTTTACCACCAGATTCTGCTCGGTCGGGGCGTTTTACCACCAGATTCTGCTCGGTCGGGGCGTTTTACCACCAGATTCTGCTTGGTCGGGGCGTTTTACCACCAGATTCTGCTCGGTCGGGGCGTTTTACCACCAGATTCTGCTTGGTCGGGGCGTTTTACCACCAGATTCTGCTTGGTCGGGGCGTTTTACCACCAGATTCTGCTTGGTCGGGGCGTTTTACCACCAGATTCTGCTCGGTCGGGGCGTTTTACCACCAGATTCTGCTTGGTCGGGGCGTTTTACCACCAGATTCTGCTCGGTCGGGGCGTTTTACCACCAGATTCTGCTTGGTCGGGGCGTTTTACCACCAGATTCTGCTCGGTCGGGGCGTTTTACCACCAGATTCTGCTCGGTCGGGGTTTTGCCCCCAAACTCCGCTCGTTAGGGGTATTGTTTCCTGAGTAGGGTTTTGTGGCCCATCCAATTAGAGAGGTGCAGTCGATACAGGCTCGATACCTCTGCAATGATTCGGTTCGCGGTAACAACCTCTGGGACTGGATGCGGTGGAAGGCAGGTCTGGTGTATGTTCTTGGTGTACGAATGTTGTATAAATGTTATGCTGTCATTGTGTATACATGCGTGCATATCTCACCACGCAGATGTGTTTAACATGTATCTTTTTTCTCTTAGTGTACCATGTTTTGTTTCCGTTTGTACTACCGAATAAAAGATATAATTATTGGAACCTTTACCTTTTGTAAGAGTGTCATTTATGCTTCTGCCTACGTCAAAACGTTCCTCATATGGACAGATCGGGCGAGGACAATAGTGTTCCGTTTGTCACAGAAATGTAAACATCAATTATTTGCCTAAAAATGCAACGGACCACATGCACTATAGAGAGATCAATGTCTTATCTTTAAAACTATATTATTATTTTATATTTAGCAATGTCTGGACCAAAAAAGCATAAACACCCACTCGATTCTTCACGCACAAACCGTGCAGCCAGCCGGTTACCCGTACTCAGACGTTGACTACTATGAGTAGGTGGCTGGAAGGGGTAAATGGCGACACGCGACACAGGCATATTTAAAAAATCGACATTCGACACAGATTTTAGAGAAGAAAAAAACGCCCCCCCCCCCAGGGGCCCCCCCCCCCCCAGTCCAGACCCCTTCTAGGAGCACGTGATTTGCTTTCGGTTTGGTCCCCAAAGCACTTAAATCAGAAATAGAACCCGCGAGAACTGTGCAGCCCTATTTAGCGACAGTACCGACATGGCTTTACACTTGACACTTTACACACGAGACAAGTTCCTCTTCTTACGACAAGCGACATGCCCCAGGGCCACGGGCTCTCTTGAAGGCGGGTGGACATTCACAATGTTTAGACCCTTGTACTTTAATAGGGTTATAGGCCACTTGGCGCAGAATATTTACAGTTATAGACCCCCTATAATGCAAGGCATTTAGACCACTAATGTCATGTAAATACATCAACAAACCGTTTGAAACGTGTAAGATTAAGCTATTGATGGTAGCCGGCAAAGCGCAGTTCTCAAAAGTGAAATACTTCAAATCAACATTTGTCAAATTATCGAAAAAGCTAATGTGACAGGGTCAGTTTTTATGGTATTTCGGATTTGCAGAGGTGACACCTAGTGGTGCTCTGTGATAATATGTTGCTTAAAAGTGTCGCCATCTATTGGTATCCTCTTTTTTGTTATGTGCTGCCATCTGGCGAGGCACCGCCCGTGAACATCCGTTTCCGCCTAGAGAGATGCCCTTGGTCTCAAGTTGCTCGACGAGCAAGACGTGTTTTGCTTACAGACTCGCATCAACAGTTTTAGCCATTTGTCCATTTTGCCGTCACTCAGGTTAGTTTGTGGTACATTCCAGACGACGTTATATCACTCGTTATAGCTATTTTGAACTGTATTTCTAATATTAAAGACAATTCTTAGTCAGTTTTAAGCGTGGAAATATACCACGTGGGTATGCCGCTTTAGGTCTCGAGCATTTGACAAAGCCGGTTGATTTAACTTTTAGGTGTTTGGTTTATGTTACAAATAAACTCCGGAACTGTCCATTCTGTTGATTCTCTGATGTCAGCGCCCTCGCACATGCTCTCTGTTACAATTTGGTGTCAGAAGTGGGGTCAGGGCGTTGGCAGGTGACAATCACAGTTAATTTGGAGGATGGCGGAACATCAGACCATATGACCGATGACAAGCAACGACCAGACGTTGACAGGATGATGATGGGATCAACAATCAAGTGCCAGCCAGACGTCATCATTGACATCAACAGAAACGAAGCCGTTCAGCTGTAGGATGGATCGCCCGACCCAACATCAGATCAACCGACAGATGAAGATAAGGCTGAATCTCGTGAGCGTCGCTTACATATTCATACTGCCCCTGGTTTAATGTTACTGTTATGTCACGTTGTTGATGACATCGCCTGTTTTATGTTGTCGCATTGTTGTTGACGTGACCTTTACTTGATGTTAGCCTGTTTCCTGTCACCTTTGTTGTTGTCGTCGGTTTAGACAAGGTACCTACTTATTGTAAGTGTCTAGGCATGTCTAGACATGGGGATGACGTGGGTGTGGAGGAGGAAGAGGTTGTTGCTCCTGGGGCAGGAGAGGATGGAGTTGCAGGCGAAGGTGCGGCTGTGCCAGAGGCTGATGACCAAGGCAGGGAGGATTTGCTACGACAGCTGGCCGACCTACGGAGGCAGATGGGAGCGATGCATGTTCCACGACCCTTCCCGGAACAGTTTACCAGGGTGGTGTACGCGCCCAAGAAGGTTTCTAAGTTCAGCGGGGACCCTGCACGCCTGGAAGATTGGGAGATCGAGATCCACGCAAGCCTCGAAGCCCAGGGTTTGGAGGATTTGATCGCAGCTGACTTCATGATGTGCCACCTGGAAGGAGCTGCGAAGCGAGAGGTTCGGTATGCGGATCCAGAAGAAAGGTCTCACCCGGAGGCCATTTTCAAGCTGCTGGAAGAGGCCTTTGGGGAGAAACGGACCGCTGCGCAGCTGCTGGATGCGTTTTACGCCAGACGGCAAGAGAGTCGGGAGACACTCCAACAGTTCTCACACGCGCTCATGGAGCTTCTGGATAAAGCCCTTCAGCAAGACGACACTTGCCTCCCCAACCGCGACAGGGCTTTACGGGACACCTTCGCTGAGAAGGTGCGGGATGGCTCTCTCCGTCGTGAGCTGAAGCGACGGATCCGTGACCATCCAAGTACCACATTCAGGAGCCTCAGGAGGGAGGCAGAGAGATGGGCGGAGGATGACCTCGGAGCTTCCGGATCGAAGGGTCAAGGGAAGATTGGTCAAGCTACGGTGAACGTGGTACAGCCGAGCGAGCTCGAATCACAGACCAGTAAACTGACCTCTATGATGGAGTGCCTGCAGCGACAACAGTTGCAGCTGAATGAGCAGCACAAGCTGATCCTAGAGCTCACAGAGAGAAAGCGACCGGACGGAAGGGAGCGACGCTGCTTCTTTTGTGACAAGCCTGGCCATTTTCGCAGAGATTGCTACCAGTGGAAGGCGCAGCGGAACAAGGAAACCACTGGACCGCCGGGTATTGGGTCACGCGAAGCTGGACAGTCAAGACCGCCCCCAGAGAATCCCAGTTCTGATGCACGCCGGTTCAGTGCCAATCGACCCCCAAACGAGATTCACCCATTGCAGTGAGCCATGAAGTGGGTGCCACAACTGACAGAGGCTCAACCGTACCCGTAGTGCGCCTAGTGGGAAGCCGCCCGACAGTCGAGATCCAATTAGGTGGCGTGGGATTGATAGGTCTTGTGGATACCGGATCGATGGTGACAACCCTGTCCGAGAGCGCTTTCAGAGAATCGGTGGTACCCACGGGAGTCCTATTGAAGCAAGCGGCATGGTTTTCTCTTACCGGAGCTAACGGTCTGGACATACCCTACATCGGTGCCATACAGAGCGACTTACAGATTGGCGACACCTTCCTCAAGAACGTGACCATCTTCGTGGTGAAGGACACGAAGGCCACAGAGGGTATCCGGCAGGAGGTCCCCATGTTAATCGGCACTAACGTGCTGGAACACCTACCCTCATTTGCATCTTTGCTGCGTCGAGAGGAGCCGACCAGAAAGAAGATGACAGGCATCGCTCGTGTTCCCGGCCCTTGGCCACTGATGATCCCTGCACAGAGTCTCACCCCCGTGAAAGTCGTTGGTCCCCGACAAGGATTGACTTTGATGGAACCACTACCAAGACCACCCCATCCGGGTATACGGATAGGACGGACTGTCGTGGACGCCTCAAGTGGAGCAGTGTATGTCCAAGTAATGAACGGAACGGACTCAGACATCCAACTGAGATCTGGCACCCCCCTTGCCACTTTCAAACCCGCCTCTGATGTGTGCTGCAATGAGATCCAACTGAAGGTCCATTCCAACCGGATAACTGTCACGTGTGATACCAGTGACCGGGTTTCCGCCGTTCCTGCCGCAGGAGCGAAGATATATTCAGCCGAAGGATGCGTGAGTGGGATAAACCTCGACAACTTCCCTGGAACAGAAGAAGAACTGCAGAGAGCGAAAGACATCTTCTGCAAGTACCGTCACGTGGTTTCTCAAGATGGTGACGACCTGAGCTGCACTGGTTCTATCAGACACAGTATTAAGACTATGGATGACGTGCCTGTCCAGCAGCCATACAGGAGGATTCCACCGCAGGATTGGAAGGAGGTCAAGACTCACCTTCAAGACCTCTTGAACAAGGGAATAATCAGGGAGAGTACTTCCAACTATGCGTCCCCGACCGTTATCATACGCAAGAAGACTGGTGAACTGCGCCTCTGCGTTGACTACCGCAGATTAAACTTGAAGGTGAAGAAGGACTCATATCCCCTGCCAAGGATCGAGGAAGCCCTGGAATCCATGGGTGGATCAACCTTGTTTTCAACCCTGGACCTCACCTCTGCATACAATCAAGTGGAAGTTGAGGCCACCGACCAGCACAAGACCGCCTTTGTGACACCTATGGGTCTGTTCGAGTATATCCGGATGCCGTTTGGACTGTCCAACTCGCCAGCCACGTTTTCGCGACTCATGGGACACGTGTTTCGGGATGAGGTGTTCGAGATACTGTTGGTGTACTTAGACGACATCATTATATTCAGTCGGAATATGGAGGAACATCTCAACAGACTGGAAATAGTACTGTCCAGACTGTCCCAGCATGGACTCAAGATTCGTCCTGACAAGTGCCATTTCTTCAAACCTGAAGTGTCCTTTGTGGGTCACCGAGTGTCTGCCCAAGGAGTTAAGACCAGCCCAGAGAAGGTCGCTGCCGTAGCGGAGTGGCCTGTACCTATGACCCTGAAACAGCTGCGAACCTTCGTAGGATTTGCCGCCTATTACAGGAGATTTGTCCAGCACTTCAGCTCCATAGCGGCGCCTCTGCATGAGCTAGTAGGGCGTATCATCAGGGAGCAGAAGG
Source organism: Arenicola marina (assembly GCA_964019135.1). Taxonomy (NCBI): domain Eukaryota; kingdom Metazoa; phylum Annelida; class Polychaeta; family Arenicolidae; genus Arenicola; species Arenicola marina. The sequence goes on from OZ025248.1 coordinate 72,660,127, forward strand.
GACGCCGGAACAAGTCAGCCCCCCTCAAGGACGAGTGGACTGATAAACACGACGTGGCCTTTACCCAGCTGAAGGACGCACTGACAGCAGCCCCAACACTGGCCTACCCGGACTTCCGCCTGCCATTCGTTGTGGAGATCGACGCCTCACACGATGGTCTCGGAGCCGTGCTGAGTCAGATCCAGGATGGGAAGAGAAGGGTAATTGCGTACGCCAGCCGCGGTCTGCGCCGTGGTGAAAGGAATCTCGACCGTTACAGCTCCAAGAAGCTGGAACTGCTTACCCTGAAGTGGGCTGTTACTGAAAAGTTCACGGAATACCTGAGGCATCAGAAGTTTACCATCGAGACCGACAATAACCCCTTAACCTACCTTATGACGAAAAGACAGCTGCCGGCGCTGGAGCAACGCTGGGCCTCGGCCTTAGCAGGGTTTGACTTTGAGATCAAGTACAAGCCAGGTCGCAACAATCAAAATTGTGACGCGCTCTCCAGGCAGGAACAGCGTCCCTGGGATGTCAGTGAAGATGAGGTCGCCGATACCTTCGCCGTCGTGCTGCGACATAGTGATCTTCCAGCAGAGCTGCAACTTGTTGTCTGCTCAGAGTTACTTCGCGACGACAGCATCCAAGGAGAACCGGAGGCTTGTCAGCTGCCGCGTGTCTCGAACGAGGAGCTCAGCAAAGTGCAGGCGAACGATCACATCGTGGGAAGAGTGATGCAATTCATGAGGGAGGGGAAACCTAGCCGCCAGCGCCGGAAGGATGAGTCCAGCCACGTACGACTCCTTCTGCGCCAATGGGACAAGCTAAGCATTGACCAGGGAGTTTTGGTGCGCCTGGTGCAAGATCCCGTCCAAGGAATGATACGACAAGTGGTGCTACCAGTCTCGATGAAAGATAAAGTGTTGGAAGGACTTCACGACAACCAGGGGCACCAGGGCGTCGACCGAACTGCAGCTCTGGTCCGGTCACGATGCTATTGGCCTGGGATGTACAAGGACGTCGAGAACTGGATTGGCCGCTGCAACCGATGTCTCCTCGCCAAGGTAGAAAGAGTTAAGACACCGTTGGGATCACTCCTGGCAACCAGGCCTCTGGAAGTCGTCGCCATGGATTTCACAATCCTCGAAAAGTCAACAAGCGGACACGAAAATGTACTGGTGATAACTGATGTCTTCACGAAGTATAGTGTGGCGATCCCGACTAAAGATCAAAAGTCTACCACCGTTGCCAAAGTGTTGGTGAAACACTGGTTTCACAGATTCGGACCCCCTCTCCGGTTACACTCAGATCAAGGTAGAGACTTTGAGTCTCGTCTGATCAAGGACCTATGCAACTTGTACGGAGTGAAGAAGTCTCGGTCCACCCCTTACCATCCGATCGGAAATGCCCAGTGTGAGAGGTTCAATCGGACTCTGCATGACCTGCTGCGAACTCTCCCTCCGTCAAAGAAACCGAAGTGGCCCGACCTCATAGACTCACTGACCTTCTGTTACAACACTACGCCTCACGCGAGCACGGGATTCTCTCCTTTTTATTTGATGTACGGAAGGGACGCCCGTCTGCCAACAGACGCTCTGCTCGGTGAGATACGGGAGGAACCAGTCCAGCCTGATTCCTGGGTTGCCATCCACCAGGACAGACTGAAAGAAGCTTTTGTCCACGCTAACGACAAGTTGGAGCGTGCAGCGGCCACTCGAAAGCAGGCGTACGATGCCAGTGCGCGCGACATGCCCTTGTCCATTGGACTGAGAGTCTACCTCCGGAACCGCGGCGTACGAGGACGCAACAAAATGCAGGACTCCTACCGACCCGAACCCTATCGTGTGGTAGCGCGAATGGAAGACAAGGCAGTGTACCTCGTGGAGCCAGCGGACGGGTTCGGAGTGGCGAAGTGGGTCAACCGCACTGAGCTGAAGTCTTGTCATAACGCCCGGACCCCGGAACCACATCCCATAGCAAGAGCGCGCCCACCAAGACTCTCTTCTTCACACTCGTCTGGATCATCATCCGACTCATCTGAGGCTGATTTCGTCGTCACCAGGTCCCGGAGACGTGTACTTCCGGCAAGGTTTCTCTCTCGAGAGGAACCGGAGCTCGAGTATCTTCGGACGGAAGACCGTGGTGTTGTACCCGTTGCTTACCAGGGACGAGACTCTCCGACTGTCCAACCTGACGAAACTGGGGTTCAGACTCCCCAAGTTGCACACCCGGAAGACCGTGGTGTTGTACCCGTCGTTAACCAGGGACGAGATTCTCTGATTGCCCAACCTGTTGAAACTGTAGAACGCGAGGTAGACGTAGAGTCGACTCCCGTACTTCGGCGAAGTACGAGAACTACGGCTGGGAAACATGGTAACCCTCACGGCGAACCTCGATCAGTATTAGCATTGAATGAAATTTTTGTCTAGAATGTTCGGTATTACAGCTAAGGTTATTGCTGTTATGCGTTAAATGTTACCTGTTATTTAAGCTGCGAGTAATACGTAAGGTTTGCTTACTTAACGCCTTAAGTAAACAAAAAAGAAGGGGTGGGTGTGACAGGGTCAGTTTTTATGGTATTTCGGATTTGCAGAGGTGACACCTAGTGGTGCTCTGTGATAATATGTTGCTTAAAAGTGTCGCCATCTATTGGTATCCTCTTTTTTGTTATGTGCTGCCATCTGGCGAGGCACCGCCCGTGAACATCCGTTTCCGCCTAGAGAGATGCCCTTGGTCTCAAGTTGCTCGACGAGCAAGACGTGTTTTGCTTACAGACTCGCATCAACAGTTTTAGCCATTTGTCCATTTTGCCGTCACTCAGGTTAGTTTGTGGTACATTCCAGACGACGTTATATCACTCGTTATAGCTATTTTGAACTGTATTTCTAATATTAAAGACAATTCTTAGTCAGTTTTAAGCGTGGAAATATACCACGTGGGTATGCCGCTTTAGGTCTCGAGCATTTGACAAAGCCGGTTGATTTAACTTTTAGGTGTTTGGTTTATGTTACAAATAAACTCCGGAACTGTCCATTCTGTTGATTCTCTGATGTCAGCGCCCTCGCACATGCACTCTGTTACAATTATTCAAATGTTATAGTCCTAGTGGAAGTTTAGGCATTAAAGTGAACATATACCCAGCCAGCATGGCAACCATCTGCCAACCGTGAAACAACGTTGTCGGCAATGTTGGCTCAATGTCGGCAAAGAACATTGGGCCAACGAGTGGGTGCTCATTGGGGAATGATTGTTTCAACGTTGTCAGCCAACAATGGCCAAACCATCTGCCAACCTTGGGCCAACATTAGCTGCCAACGATGGCCCAACCATAGGCCAACAGTGGGCCAATGTGCGCCGCCGACGTTCTACCGATATTAATCCACTATTGAACCACTGCAAATGTTGTTCACTAATTTATTGACAAAAACCTTAAAAAGTGCAATACATGAATTCTTAATAGGTATACATGACGCGTAATGTCTGAAAAAAATCGCTCGTGACCGCTCATACAGGTGCATGGCCGCTCATAGAGGTGGTCGCTCGCAGATGCGGTCGCTTCCACTCATTCCTGATTCTTGCGTTTGCCAGCTGTCACGCTCTCGTCGCCCGCAATCCCGCTTCCCAGCAAATCGCAGCCACTTCTTCACCACCTCTGAATTTGTGGCGCAACTGGCAGTCGGGTTGCTGCGAGTACCCCCTGAATTAAATCAAAGTAGACTCAATGGCAAAGCTGTTTAAAATATCATGCTGGTCCGATAATATGCATGAATAGCATTTACCTATACTGGTATACTTAACACATGTTTTTTGTTAGCTTAATATTTCTGGAACCCTGTTAAAGGCAATACAGTGGTAGCCACATACAAACTAATGATACTGTTCATAATTTGCAGTTGGCAGGATTTTTTGACAGATCTGTCATATCACGTTGAATAGGTAACGCAAATGAGTTAAGTAGACAGTGGGAAAAGTGGAAATCCTTATCTTATCAGAAGAATACAGCCACACTTACCATACACCACCTGGCGTAAGTTTAGGCGAGGGAATGGCACTTTCCCACTCTTCCATTGCCAATGTATTTGCTTTGCCACACTGTTTGACAGCAGTTAGTCCATGAAACGCTGCACTGTCTTGTCGAAAGTGGATACGCCCATCAAGGTGATGCTGCTGACCTAATTGGACATGCAAAATAAAGAGTCAAACTGAAGATAAAATAGACATAAATTAAATTACACAAAGCAATACAAAAACATGGACAAACCTATGAGAACTGAAAATGCTGGTCTCTTATTCGTGCATACTTGACTAAAATTGGGCCAGTGGAAGCTTTTGGGGCAACGAAATGATGATGAATGAAATATGCCACATATGGGGACCGTCCACTAAACCATGGATGCCTTGATCTCTAGTCCAGTACACTGACCAATAGACTAAGGGGGTTCTCTGAGACTTATATATAGCTGTGTGTTGTGTGGCCAGGCTTTAACAGCAAAAAACATTAATCGTTAAATATTACAGCATACCGTTTTCCACACGGTCTCGTCATTAGCGAGGACCTCGTCCAATGTATGTAGGGCGTCTACGGTCAGGATGGGGAAGGGCATTCCATCTGGCGGAGGGGTTGGCGTGCAAGTCATGTTGAGATGCTGGCAAATTTTGCCAAGCATCACACCATTGTGCTCCTGCTGCTGTTGCACGCGCTCCAAAGCGTGCAGGAGGGCAATATCATACTCTGTCACTGTCAATGAAATTTAAACAGACTGTAAAACCAAATGTGAACAGCAAATTGTTATAGGTAACACTATAACCACTTGGCCTAACTAAATAAAATGATCTCTTAGTTCCACGAGAAAATAATTCTTATCAATATAGAAGTTCAGAATGAATCGGCAGATATATGGTTCTGACCACCCACCCAGATACTTGTTCTCTATACTTGTCTACACCCTTCTTCTTTTAGACAAATAGGAATAATCCATTTATATTTTTCATAATTATGTGCCTTGTTTAATAAGGGGCGTTTACATGATATAAATTGGCCATTTCCCAATTCAGAGTTATTTAATATTAAAATTCCCAGTTCACGATTAATGAAAATACTCGATCACTGCTGTCGGCTAATATCCCATTCCCAGTTCATGAAGAATTATTTTCCTCATTCCCAGTTCACAGTGAAATGAAAAGCCCATTCCAGAGGAATGGAAATACCCCTTGCCGGCTAATAAGTTTAATGACATCAAAACCTTCAGCCAGGGGCAGGCTAGCTAGTCAAACACTGTGGTAAGATTAAAGTAAATCGTTTGAAGTGCTATTCAAGCCTTCACCTGCCCATGGCTAAAGGTTTTGCATTGGTTTGACAGTGTTTGATTTTAAGAAAAGAGCTCCAAAACAGAGCTAGGCACTCGTGTGAGCGATAATACAGGAAAGGTCAGAAATTGCATACTCAGTGACCGTTTTCTTCCGCTGTACCATTATATTACAGTTCTAATTAAGTCAGTGCATAAATTACATAATCCGATACTATAAAACAGACCGACAAGACAATAATAATGCGCCAAATGAATCAAAATCTAAAAATTCACGATAACTTACAGTCACTTGGAAAATAAGCCACCTCGTAGTTTCGAGTGCGCGTGCGCGACACACTCTGTTGCGCATCCGGGTCGAAGTTCACGGCACACAAACATGCACTCATAGGGGTCAAATGCAGACGACAGTGTAACAGTACAATTGGACAGTGACAGATGCTTTCAAAGCTGATATATATTCAAGTAGGAACCAAACTATCTCTGCTGACATCTGTAGTTTATTTTCTGCCACTATTTTCGGTTGTTGAAAGTAGAATAGACCGTAAATGTAGAGAGAAGCATCAGTACTAGCAGTGGCCTACTCGCTGTGTCATAAATCATAATGTAGCCTTGTACGTAGTTGTACGGCAACGGAATAGCACATGGGGCGGATGTGGAGGTGAGATGCGCCCCCTCCCCCCCCCCCCCCCCACACACACCTTGGAAATATGACCATGCACTGTAAAAGTCCCCCATTCAGGGGCGGATCTAGAAAGGGTGGGGGCCCGGTGGCGGGTGGGGGGGCTTTGCGCTATAAAAAAATGCGTGACGCATTTTTTATAACCTGGGGGGGGGGGGGGACTTGATTTCCACCTTAGAGTGGGGAGCGGCAAGGGGGGGGGGGGGGTGGGGGGCAAGGGAGGGTCGTGTTCCCAGATCACGAAGAATAAATTTCTTTATTTCCAGGTCATAATCAATTAAAAGCACAACTCTCCGCATTCAATGGAAGGACGGATACACGATACTAAGTAGACGATTTCCCGATTCACGGTCATTTAATATTAAAATTCCCAGTTCACGATTGATGAAAATCCTTGATCACGGCAGTCGGCTAATACCCAATTCCCAGTTCAAGAAGAATTATTTTCCTCATTCCCCGTTCACGGTGAAATGAAAAGCCCAATCCAGAGGAACGCAAATAACCCTTGCCCATCCACCTTAGATAGCCTTGATTTTGCATGCGGAGAAAAATGTCATTCTCCCTCAAAAATTGTCATTGAAAAAGTTTCGACTTTAACAGTCCCCAAGAAGGATTAATATCCCTTTGCTCTAGGGGGTTGGGTTTAATCCCCCTCCCCCCTCCTTGGATCTGTCTGGCTTGCATCTACAAAGTGTCATTCTGTGATGTATTTCATTGGAAAGCACAGTTACAGTGTATGCTCATGTTCCCAAGGGCCACCCCCCCCCCCCTACTTATATTCCCATTCACTGTATGCATCGCCTGCATTCGGCAGATTCTCGAGATGCACCCCCCCCCCCTTCCCCTCCCAATTATAAAAGCTAGTTCCGCCCCTGTAGCGCCAGAAGTTTGGGGTTATGTGCAACCAACTACCAACTGGTCATTTACCTATAGAATTAATGGGGGGTGAGGGGTAGAGCAGTGCTTAAATGACATAGGCGAGGGGGGCGGCACTGGTGCAGTCGTTAGGCGCGCTAGACTGTAGTCAATCAATGGCGCCTGGTCTTGTGTCCAGGCCTGGACACCTAATCCGCGTTATGTTTGATCCATTTGAGGTTGTTTGGCCCAATTTATTTTATTTCCCAAGTTGGTAGGATCTATATAAACCCCAGCCTATGGTCAAATCCGAGAGTGAATCTGGCAAAACTGTGTCATCAATTGTTAGTAAGTTATTATACCGTTCAGCTCGCGCACGATCTTCTTTTGCCGTTGCTTTTTGTGGTACATGTACCGCAAAGTATTGCGACCCGTAGGCAAGAGTCCATAGTTAGTCCTTATTGCCAGAGGTCGGCATTCCACGATCTCGTAAAAAATGCCTGAAGTCTGTCTTTATTCCATAAACAAAAATGACCGAAGGTAGCCATCTCAGGCCTTATATCAATGTATTTGTATTTCAAAAAAATAATAGTTAGAAGAAACTAGGCAAAAACTATGGTTATCGCCTTAAAAGTGCTGCGTTCACACGCAACCCGCCGTGTTGACAGCAGACACGTGCGTTTGTTTATGTGCCGTGACCTTTGACATTACCCATAGTGCCTTGCGACGCCGGAACTACGAACTGGCTTATTGCCGCATGGAAGTGTCGCTTCAAAAACTCGCTAGATGGCGCTGTGTTTTGCGCTAACGGCAGTACGCTGGTACGTAGGCGCAATGTTGGGCCAACATTCCATTGTCAACGGTTGGGTGCAGAGCGCAGACGACGGTCGGTATTACGTTGCGCCTATGTATACTAGCAAACGGTTGCGTTGCCTACCTAAAAACAACGTTGGGCCGATAATGCCATGCTGGCTGGATATAGTGACGTTTTGTTTGAAATAATTAAATTCAAAAACTCTCACATCTAATATTAGACGAAAATGAGATGCACATGTCACAGTGAAACATAAAGACGAGAAACCTTTATCACAAGCCAATAAAATTAGTTGCCTGTGACGTTAACCGTAGTTTTAGATATATATGTTAAATTGTATTACCATTTCTGACGTGATGCTACGGGAATTTAAACCGCGTTATTCCAAAGCAGTGTAGTCTCATATTAAACATAAATACTTATGCAATGCCAATCATAACGATTTTTTGCTACCATTAGTTGTGCGGCTGCAGTGTAAGTTTTAGTTCCTTTTAAAGAGTTTGCTTGAGGCAAGTGAATGTGATTACGCCTACCATCGATCGTTGATCAGTCACGCCAAGTACTTGACAAGCATGTTTGCTTAGATGGCAGAAGGGAGGAGTTTTCATCCTGGTTGGCTCTGTATATAACATGCCTCTGTACCATTATCAGCATTCAGCGAGTCTCGACTCGAGTATTCACCACAAGGCGGCTCCAGCAATACAGGTGTCCAGGACAAGACTTGTTGTTCCTCTTTTGACGGGCCATCTGACGAAGCGAGAAGCGAGAATGAGGGTCGTGTTGCTGCTTGTGGCGGCTCTCTTCAGCCAGGTCGCCACCACAACCGTGGAAGAAGTCCAGGCTCAGATCGACCAGCTGAAGGCCGCCATTCAGAAGATCACCTACGAGGTCATGTCAGACCAGTTCAAGGACGAAGAGGCGACTCGGAGCTCGGGGGCTTCCGGTCTTAAGATCATGCGCGGCGACCTTGTGCGAGGCACCAAGTCCTACCTGGCGACCAGCTACTCCGGGGTCCCCGTGGCCGGTCTCCATGACCACGGCAACAACATCCGGACGGTGGGGATAAGCGAGCTGGTGGCCGTGCTTAATGGCGTGGAGTTCCGGACCCGCCACAACGACTACATCATCGTGATGAAGAGCGAGACGACTGGTGAGATGGGCGCCGTGCAGCATATCGATTTTCCAGGTGCCTCCCGCCGTGTTAGAGAAGACCAACGTCAGCGAGCAGGTGGTGGAAATGCGCGGGTGGTTTAAGGCGTGGAAGGACCAGGATCACGCCACGCGAGACTACAGGCCCTACTTCAAGCCCATTCTCTGCTACCTGGAGGGCGTTTGGACCATGACCAGTGAAAATATCTCGCAAAACTTCTTCTTCAGCGACCGCCACAGCCTAAACGCCACCACTTGGAAGGAGATGGAAGACAAGATCCGTTTCTCCTCGGACACCGGCCGCGAGGACGAGCTGCAGAACTTCGCCTACTTGCCCAAGAAGATTGTTGGCGCGGATGAGAACGGGGCGCCCATCGTGTCGCAGTACAACTACAGGATCCTCTGCCACCCGCTGAAGGACGATCTGCCTCTGGACAGACTGCGGGTCACGGACGACATCAAGAGTCGCATGAAGCTGAGCGTCGACCTGGGCAAGCCTGCCACACTGGAGGACCTCAGCCGTAGCCGTCTGGCCCGCTACCAGCTCAACACAAAAACGTGTCGACCTGGGAGGAGGAGAGCAACAAGAAATACACGCTGCTCGACACCTTCATGTACGAGATCCCCGGCATGGACAACTACGGCGGTGAGGTTTACGACGACGTTTGACCTGCGAGCCAAGCAGTACCTCAACGCCGCTAACTACCACCGGGTGCTGCGACTGAACAACATCGGCGCCCTGGGGACCAACTTCCGCGCTCGAGCCTTCAACGACCCCAACTTATACATGGCGATGAACACGCAGCCGGAAGTGGCCGATACGGATGTTTTAGCCTCTGTGTGCCATAGTAGACAGTTGGAACCGTTAATTATGTTAAGGCTAAGGTACAAAGGGGTCATATTCCCAGGAGTAGCCCGATACCCTTTGCGATGAGAGACATGGGATCTTTATCATGCAATACATTTACATAGCTGGGTTTGGACCACGCACCAGCCGTTTTGGGCTGAATAGTTCTCTATTGCTTACCAAGTGGAAAGTGGAAACTATTTTTTCACCGAATGAAAAGTGCAAATCATTGAGTGGAAAGTACGTCCTTGAATGGAACATAGATGTACAGAAATAAATTGTGGTCCACATAACCCCCATAATCCACCCCATACAAATTAAGCACTCGACTCCCCACCCCCTCCCTGCCCACCGCCACCAGTGCAGCAGGTTGGCAGCATGGCTCAAATCAGAGGTCCGATGCTGTCGGCAGTTCACGGGGGTTGTGCGTCATATACCAGGACGTAAACGGAGTAGCACATATGGGCGTCATATGCCAGGGCGTAAATGGAATTGGACCGGATACGTTTGAACGCATCCGCTAGGAGTGATGTTACCAAGTACATTATTGTTAATGGTACATGCAGATGGATCGCTGGGTGAGCCGGGCCCGCGGTCGACTACACCCATCAATCTACCAAGTGCCATATAAACTTAGCTTTACGCTTTCAAGTGACGGTCCAATTTGACATCCGTGAACGATATAATGAGAGGCAAATTGATGCCATTTGAGAAGACACCCTACGCCTACATGACTGTATAGAAGCCATCTCGTCTGTGCCTAAATATTTAATGATGGAATAAGAGTGCGTATAATGGGGATATAGTCAGGATCGACAGAGGTCATCATTAAGTGGGCCACAGCCCAGTTGTGTTTGGCGAGTATTCTAGTCTACTGCATGCGCAGCATTATACAGAATCACATTCTTCTTATCGACCAACCACCATCGATCGTCCTCTCTTCCCTTGACAAAATGGCGAAGATACTGACCCTATGTATAGCTTTCTTCGCGTATTGCGCCATTGAGGTTTCCACGTACGACGACTGGAACTTCACCAAGGTCGAGGATGGATGCTGGGTGGACGGCGTGTTCTATGAGTTTGGTGATGTGATCGCGACGCCCCCGCAGGACCCGTGTCGGCACTGCATATGCGTCGACTGGTCTGATGACCACCCGACCTGTGCCATGGCCTCCTGCGCACAGCCACCCTGCGTCGACTACGAGGTGATTGGGTCTTGCTGTCCCAGCTGTCCAAACGGTAAGTCCATCATAACAATCGCCTTGGAGGTAGATGAAATTAAAGTAATATATTCTGTACTTTTTTGTATTATTAACCTCTACTCCATGTCAAATAAGTATATTCTGTCTTGGATTTAAATCCTAAAAGCCTGTTCGGAGAGAAGCAAATTTGTTCACCTGAGCAGAAAGATGGTGGCGGGCTTTATATTTCCGTGCGCACCAGTTCGCTGTTTGATATTTTGTGTGATATCGACCGCGGCTCACTAGGACGTCCGCGCGCGATAGCAATAAAGCGCGCAGTTTTATGTTGAAAATGCTATTTTACACACTCAACGAGTTATAAAACAGATACATCATCATTTTGAGATACTTTTAGTCTTCATTCTAAAATGTAGAAAATCTAAGATGGCGCATGTAATTAGGCTGCTTTAAGGCGTTCCTGATTTCATCTGTCATAAACTATCATGCTCCCCTTCGCTAGGTGGAGCTCCGTTCCTTGGCTCACTGCTACAGTCAACCGGGTGCAAATTTCAAGATTCTTGCCAAACGGTGCAATCCGTCATAACTGCTTACAAAATAATTATTTTCAAGGATAAAACATATTTGTTGAAATGCTCGGCGCAGTTTCTCTATCACAAAGCCGCTATAACGGGTGAATGTGCGAATGCGTTGAGAAAGTCGCCGACAAGAGGTAATGAATGTTTTTACTATGGGTCGCAGGGTTCTGACATGCCTACACTCAGCAGCCAACACCCTGACAGCAGTGGGAGCTTATTCCTCATAGCACATCTGCCCCACGTAACTGCAAACCTCATGGTTGACCTCAACGGTGCTGGGGTCACGGATGTTTTTTGGGGGTCACAGTGGAAGAGTTAAGCTAAAAGAAAATCAAAATCAAAATAGCACCTGCTCAAAGCACCCTACGCCTTTGATCTCGATCGAACTCGATAACATAGATCAAAAGTAACATGGCTTCTATCTAACTATTCAGGGCACGGTAACAATAGTACAGTAGCATAAGGTGAATTTGATGCCAAACTTCGAATATATCTTCAATAAGGTTCGCTTTCAATTTTGGCGTACGAAGGATAATTCTGACGTGGGGCACAGTGGCTATAGAATATGCGCAACGCCCTCTGCCGGGAGATCGGTGGATGTGGTAAAGCATACGATATGCTCATTTCATATTCTCATTTTCATTTTGGCTCTGGGCTTTAATTTTTATAATATCACATATCGACCAAGGCAAGGGACCATTTCTGCGGAGGTACCACAACACTTTTCGAAAAAACATTGCTGTGGGCGGGGGTTCCGCGCTATAGCCCCCCCCCCCCACCTTCTTTTTTCCGCTAGGCCGGGGCCAAATCGGCTCGGAAGGGATATCCGCTCTATAAACCCACATTTGCAGAGCCCCCCCCACCCCCCTCTCCCCCCAGGTCACAAGTTCGCAAGTTTTCAAATATCCCCTGTATAGGGCTATCTTTTCATCACAAATGTCCGCTCCCTCAGGCATTAAGGGGCACCCGCAGTACCCCCCTCCCCCACCAGATTCATATAACCGTGCCCCCCCCCCCCCCACGGGCACTGGCTAAAGGAAACGATTCATATCCGTTACAACTTAATACAAAAACAACAACAATTAAGAGATTGAGAAACTGAAAAAGAGATTGTAGAAAATAGTTTCTGCTTATATTTTCCAGGTCCAAATTGCCAGATTGGGAATGAAGTCGTTCCGCACGGTGAAGTAGTGACCTTGCCTATGGAGGACAACCTCCTGTGTTTTGAGGAATGCCAGTGTTACGGTGGCGGCCATGCTGGGTGCCGCTTAGTATGTCAGCTGCCCGAGATGTATGACGAAGAGGACCTCATTCCCGAGTGAAGCTCTTACGCCGAGGAGAAGCGGGACATCGGAGTACCGTAAAATGCGTACTTGAATAAAATATTCGCCCTAATTCGACTGTCATGTGGGCCGACTGGCGACGAAATCGACTAGAGGCGTTTTATTCCTGTCGCGCCATGGTTGTAACAAAAACACCCCCGAAACGATGTGGATGTGACCAAGTCTTGTATATAAATATGTTCGACGACAGTGCCATTTGCAAAACAATATATAAAACATAAAATATTATTGGAGCGGTGCGAATTTAGCTGCCAGTTGCAATATAGTTATTCCTTTGTAGTGCTGACTTCGTCACTTATTTTTGTCAACAACCAGACACAATTCTTATGATCTTGATGGGACGCACAAGCAGATATACAGTAAGACACTAGATAAATATATATGTCAGGACCTACGCAAGAAGAAGTAAGTTTTTGCGCCTTCTGCCTGTCGGGTGATCGTATGTGACAGTCCTTTCTACCAATCCTACCTCCATTGAATGTAGATTATAATGATTGTTAATACCTCATTGTTGTATCGCCTTTATGAACCCCTTGCGACACGATAATTGACATAATTAACATACCAACAAACCGATTTTTATGCTTTATTCTGACCCAAATTTCGGGATTCTGATTGGCATGTAGCTACTGCAAATAAGTCTCATTCGTGTTTATACACATATAATGAGATTTATTACCGAATATAAAGTCTGCAGATGATGTTTATAAAGCAATCGTCCATTACTTCTGTGGGTTGTTTGGTTTAGACCCTGTCGAATGTGTAGTCTCTCTGATGTCGGCGTTTCGTCTGTGTAACCAAAGATTACGTAACGATGTAACACACATAATTCAATTTAAATTTGATGAATAAAGAAATGCGACATTCAGAAATGGCCTTTTTCTATGCACCTGGTTAGTAACCACGCTTGCACAACGTAAATAAGGGTTTGCAAGATATGCATTTGGCATTGGTTCTCGTGCGAGATGAGTGCAAGAGGGTTTATCTCAACACAAATCTCCCCATATCATGTCCGAGGCCTTGAGCGAGGATAGGATAGGAGATGCGGAAGTGTCCACCCATGCGCAGTTGTCCCCCAAAACATGCATGATACACTGTGTATATAGACTCTCTCCGCTCCATGTGTTGTTCGGTTCCATTATGATAGCGAACATCTCGGCATGGGAGGTGACATCCATAGGCTAGCTACCACAGCGAACGGACCACGGTCCACGTGAATCCGAGAAATCACCGTACGTGTGTGTTGTAAACGTAAACTAAACATTTGAGTGGTTTGCGCCCGAAAGAAGTCCGTTGGTAAACCGCGGAGCTTCTGTTACTCAACATCGACGTATAGCATTTAAAGAAAGCATTATTTTTGCTAGTTGGGGAACATGGGGTAAAATGACCCATCGAGGTAATATGGCCACAATATGACGCAATTGCGGTGCTGCTGTATTGAAGCGCCTTATATTTGTTCCTGTTTGTTACGTGATACCTTAACAAATCTACAGGGCGCTGACCTTCTTTGCCGAAGTAAACGATTCTGGGCTGTAGCCATCTATGGTAAACACTGGAAGAAAGTAGAACTCAGTGGATACTAGCTTGGTGGGGGAGGGGGGGGGGGATGATCAAAGATAAGTCCAAGAGAATCGTTGCTGTGATAGTAAGCTTATACTATACTATCACAGCAACGATTCTCTTTAGCCAACTGGATGATGTGTCCACTAAATCGGAACCTCTTTGATGATCACCAATATGCTTGAAGAATAAAATGATGCGATGCAGGCGAATAAGATGGCCTTTAATGGAGGTGTGTCTAATGTGTGTATAGAACGCAAATGGCAGATTTCACGCTATTGCATTGGGGCTTCCAATTTTTAGCGATGAATTTTGTCATTAATTACTGATTACGCAGACATGGGTTTTACACCCATATATGCTGTTTAATAAACGGTGCATGCTTATTGGTACAAATTTCAATATCGTATCCTTTTAGTTTCTTTACAGTTTAAAAAATGCATCAAGACTCAGAGGACATCAGACGGAAAAAACTTACCATGGTACTTACTTGCATGTGACAATGCTCGATTTATTGGATATCTTTAAGCTTAACGTAGATAAAAATGACACTATACTTTGGTCAAGTTAATGGAATGATTGCATTATAATCCACATTTGTCAGTTACCGTCATTTTTTGCGAAAATCTAATTTAAAAAATTTGTTTTGCTAACGTAACCCACATCGGTCCGTTCGGCTCTTCGTTACGTTAACATAAATCAATACCTCATTTCGGACGTAAGTATAACAGTATTATGATAGTGAATAGTAACCATGGGAACTGCTACCAACATTAGATACAATGTATAAGTAAATTTCTTCAGTTGTTCCATAGACATAAATGAAAGTTCTTAGTTACGTTGTAAATGACGTAATTGCTCTGCTAACGTAACGTGTGGTTATGATTCCGTCCAAATTTCCCGTCACGTTTGCATTGGCAATTACACGTTTATTCAGAGATCACGTGATGTCTAAGCACGGGAAAGTCCATGAACGCCATGGAGAAGACAGAGAAGCTTGGGGAAATGTATCAGAATATTTAATTGAAGAAATCGGTCGACTGCATAACGCTAGCTCCGAGTTACGTTTGCAAAGGACAGTCGTTCGTGTTGGCTAGGATAACATGCGGCATTTACTTTTCACTAGGTTTGCTAACGTAACATATGTCATACTGTTACGTTAGCAATATATCAATTTTTGTGAAACAATCAATGTATTTACCGGTAATCAGAATAACATGAAACAGAACATAGATATTTGAGGCGCATGACGTTATCCTAGTTAGGTCTTATGTTTATTCCGGTTCTTGCATACGCATGACATTTGCGCAAATTTATAAACTCAACTTAACAGATGGGGATAATTCCGTCCTCGGCTAAGGCCTACGTCTAATTGACATGAACATGTTAATAACACAATTGGTCCTATCGGTGTTAGGTCATAAGACTTTTGTAAGCTTGCCTTTTAAAGTGTGGTAATATGGTTAGACATCGGACATAATAAAAACCGTTAAATGGCAAATTTGAAATGTCAGCAGGGTTACGTTAGCATTGTTGTTAAACTTTGAATAAAATCGATTTATAGAAAGTTTCAACAATTAAATTACCAAAAAAATCATGTAAAATGACGCGTGACACCTGGTGCTAATAAGTTACGGTCATGTACTACATAGAAAAGAATTCCAGATTTTAGCGTTTTTTGGCAAGTCCAATCTTTGAATACCGTAAAATCTGCCAAATGCAGACCACTTGAATGGCGGTTTATGACCGTAAACACAAGAGGCACAGCTTCTAGCAGGCTGCTGGCTTTGATGTTACTCTAAGACGCTTACCCGTATTGATCATCGCAAAAGCTTCACTTAAGTGGCTAATGAATTATACTAGTTATGACAACTAGGGTGGGGTCCATGCATGAGGCGCGTGATGCTGCATGCCTTATCGGCCGCATCGAGGTCGAGGCTAAACCGCACCCACTGAGGCATCCCAACCCTAATCCCAACCATATCGATCCACTAACTAACACTGACCTAAATCTAACACTAACCCCAATCCAAGAAGCCAAATAATTTACCGCTTTCGGGTTTTCGGTCTTCGGTCAGACTCGATCAAACTCGTGCCAATGGGAGTCGGTCCTGCCTCAACGCGAACTTCTGAACGACCAGTCCCGCCTGCAGCTGACAGTAGACGGCCAGTGAGAAGCAAATACGGTATATACATATGCAGCTGTGTCAATTAAAATAGTTTAGCCTGTTCTGAATATGGCTGGTCGCTTACTATGTGCTGGCACAGAATTCGGGAAGACAATCAACGTACCATCAGAGGAAGCTCGTTCCTCACATCACTTCTGCCCCCGATCTCCCGGGAGAGACGCTTAAGAGAAAATACCGGGCGGCTGGAATGTGACATAAAAGTGAAACTCTGTTGGTATAAAATATATTTGCCGCTAATCGTTTTGTGTAAAAGGAAACCATCATCGAGAAAATTGCACCGCAAGAGTATAAGACGCTGATTTTCGCCCATCAGGCGGGTGTCGACATGTTCTGAACACGTGACCAGAGTTAGCCAATCACACGCAATGCGTTGACGTCACTGACGACGACTCTCCGCTGAACCAAAAATTTGTTTACATGCGAGAAGCGGTGTGTCTTTGGAACAAGCTGTCAGCTTAACAGCTCTCATGAATAATGACCAGCGAATTTGACTTATATAATTGACTCATCGATGCATTTAGAACCAAATGATGCACTGTTCATCTGTTGGCTGTACCAATTCAAGTGCAAAAAAGGACAGCAACATAGGATATCTTTCTACCGTTATCCACTAGGCGACCAGCAGCTTTTGCGGCAATGGCTACACAAGATTGCTCGTGCTTTAAACCCACCAAACATTCAAGAGTATGTTCCGACTACTTTGAGAAAAATAGCTTTGAGGAAGATCTGGCAGAGGACCAAAGGAACCTATAAAACTGAGGCTGAAGCCTGAAGCTGTTCCAACCATATCTTGCCATCGCCATCCCCTGCCTCCACCCCCTGCTGCACAGTAGGCACATGGCCCGCCAATCGACCCGGCTAATAGTTTCCCGCCCTTCTCCGCCCTCTACCCCTTCCCATCACCCCTATAGACCGCCACCTCACCCACCTTAACCCATACGGCCGTTCTTGTAGTACGGCCGTCCTGTCCATACACCCTTCGGTGACAGTGAGTATCTAAGACAGAAACTGTATCAAGTTACACCATCGACTGCCGCTTTTCGAACCATGGCGGGCCAGTTCTACGAGTCAAGTCAAAATTGGGCACCCTGCCAACGATCGGGATGGACCCCTCACTCCAAAAATTCTAACGCGGTGTAATTAGGTAATTAAACCGCTTCGGTATTATAGCTTCCGGTGGTAGTAGTCGTCTAAACCTACTGGTCGCTTTATCGCCGGTGACGTCATCATCAGCGCGTTGAGGCGGGTGCCCATGGCAAATTGGGTGGTCGTGCAAAAGTGCTTGGAACTTCACTAATGCATGATTTTTGTTTAAATTGTGTAATGTAAATGATGTCGGCCCGGCATTTCCCTTTAAGCTATGGTCCCTCTGCCCCACGTAACTATCGGGATTATCCCTCATACGCGCAAACGCGTGTTGGCCAGTACCGTCCAAAACAAAACACAAAAACTCCATAAGCAAAAACTAAGCTAATTAATTAAGGTTTGTTGAAGACTGCATCAATCGGCATTACATCTGTCCATTTGCTCGTCCCTGATGATAGTTTATGTATACGTAAAATACCATGTACGCACCATTTATGATCATTAAATAAAATTTATTGTGGGTATCTTCCAACAACGCGGGAATTAATGATGAAAAAACGGCAATAGATTGAGGTTATGTTCCATATGATGTCCCACATTTTGCGCCATTTTTATAACTATTATACGAAAGTTAGCAACGCAATGTGGGGATTTTTGGTTTTCCCTTTATCGTGGATTCAAACTTATTCACTTATCGTCGAGACCTGTATTAAATTGGAACATTATTCAAGCCTTATATAAAATATGCCCGAGTAAAGTCCAACCAGGATGCGCTGACAGGGTAAATGATGCCATGTCTCTCAGTTTTGCTTGCAGAATTGTTATAAAGGAGCAAACTATGTTGGACGCTACGGTCTATAAGCTCACATAATTGGAAGTAATTGTTATATAAACGGGTATCGGCATCCGGTTGGCGGACCAGATATGGGCGAACCATGGCATTAAATTCGAAAAACTGGACGTTGGTCGCATCGCAATATGTATTTACAGTGTTTTGGCCAAACCACTATTGGTGCTTCCCTTTTTCTTGTGAAAAATAGGAAAATCGATGCTATCCTGAGCGGGGGAAGCGATAAGTTGTCAACGGGCGATTCAGTTGAAGAAAAGGTCATACCTATACAGTGTATATATATAGAGAGAGAGATACAGCCCAGCGAGTTCTATTCGAGACGCTGCGATCAACCTTCTTCTGCAACAACAATATTCTCCGATCTCCAACCCTCGCCTGACTGGTCGCCAACACGAACGCCATACACCGAAAATGGCGAAGATAGCCGTCTCATTTATTCTCGTAGCCCTCGCTGGTTGCGCGCTTGAGGTGTCCGCCTACACAGACTGGGACTTCGTCAAGGTGGAGGACGGCTGCTGGGTGGACGGTGTGTTTCGACGAATTCGGCGAAGACATCGCGAAACCTCCACATGACCCGTGCCGTAACTGCTATTGCGACCGCATGCCTGGCAACCACCCGGCGTGCGCAGTGTCATCATGCATGCCACCGCCGTGCGTAGACCACGTGACGATTGGTTCCTGTTGCCCCAGCTGCCCGAACGGTAACGTGACTTTCTACAGTGTTTGGTTAACCTTGATAATCGACATCCCACTCCATCATCGTCAGGTGCATGTCTCTCTATTACTATAGGCTGCAATGGTCCTTGAAACCCCTAAAAAGAACCCCAAAAAACATAAATTTTCCTGCCCCCCCCCCCCGCCCCCCTCTTTTTGACGAAGAGCGCCGTTTTTTGATGCAAAATTTAGGCCATCTGTGGCGTGGACTCCCCCCCCCCACCCCCCACACACACACAACGCTTGCAAGGTGCACCTGCCCCCCCCCCCTCCACCCCGGTCGTTTTTCAAATTCCTGGATTCGCCCCTGTGGATCTACCGGTAATGCCCGATAACATACCGGGCATACTTTAAGATGCAAAGGGGATGTTGAATGTGTACAAGTTATATAGAATGCAAGAGGTATGATGGATATTTAGAAACTCTAATAAAAATAATACATAGAATATTTGTATGTTGCATGGAGTAAAACAAAGGTGTTAAATGTGTAAAATGCTTATAAGTTGCAATCAACGTCTATCGTCAGAGAGACGGGCTACAGTGCTATTTATTGGTCGACACTAAGGATTCCGCCTGCTTAACTGTGTTCATAATTTCGTACAAATATAAGATGATACGCACTTATGGGAAACAATAACATAGCGAAAAGTAAAGTTTAAGGCCATATATATTCGCATTTGGCGAAAACAAATGTTAAAAATATAAATGTTTGTGTGTTTTTTATTGTTAATGGTATATCTTGTTGCAGGACCAAACTGCCTGATTGGTGGTGAGATCGTTCCGGTTGGTACAGTAGTCACCATGCCACAGGAGAACAACCCATGTATCGACACATGCCAGTGCGACATCCAATGCGCCACTCTATGTCATTACGCGTGTGACTGAGCTGCCGGAGACGTAGGGTCTGGCGGAGGGGCTCATCAATATCAGAGTGAATCTGTTTGTAACCCCCCTCAGTCCCATACCCTGAAGGAAAGTGGGGGACGCCGCTACGTCAACCTGGCGACAGAAGAAGTGAAATCGCCAGCATTACACCATCGTTGAGACATGGCTTTGGTGAACACTTGCACACTGTATAAACCGACAGCTAACCCCCTCAGAGATAACCGCTGCGTCAAGTAGATATGTCTCATATAAAAACCTTGTACTATCTAAAAGTGTCGTTCAATGCGCATTTTTATGAGAGTCATACAAATAGTCACTCCACACTCATCAATCGGCATATACATTATTGTCATAAGTTCACTCTCTCGCAAAGAGACGCATATGCCGTACTCCGTTTATGCCGCTCCAGAAAGCCGGGGAGGCATTCTTTTAAGTTTAATTCCCGTTTTTTATCATTTTAGTTTACCACCGATTTGAAAGTAAGGCTCAAATGTTTAAAGAATTTATTCCCAGTTTGATTCATTTATTTCCGGTTTGATTTGTTTATTCTCGAGTTTCATTATTAACATTGTAAACATCAATTCCCGTTTAAAATAATTTGTCGTTTTTGCATGTAACAAGTGTAAAAGGGATGCATCTAGTTATCAATCCAGTACATTACATCCAGTAATAAACAAAACAGCTGTCACATAACATACCTGTAATTAAACATATATAATGGGGAATACATGGGTACACATCGGCGGACAAGTGGGGCGCGATTGGAAGAGAGGCGATTACTTGAGTTTGAAATTCCCGTCTAATTCACAATAAGTTATTCCCACCCCATTTACTTCTAAAACCTACTCGTGCCGAAGGAATGTCGCGAGCGCAATTTTTTTTAGCATTTTCTTAATTCAGAGAATCCACCTATTGGGTGACTACTTATGTATTTTAAACCTGCTATTCGCTCAGCAAATCTTTCACTTTGCGCTGGGCTTAAGTCTATTGGCGTTGCCTAAGTGACGATTATGCATACGGCCTTGGCAGGGGCCGTATGCATAATCCCCTCGTAAGTTACGCACGAAAAATGCATTTTCGCCTTAGGCTCACCAGCTCGTTGTGCTTCAGTTCCAGAAATCATATGCAATATAATTTTGGCACTTTCCTAATTCAGAAACTTCACCTCATGGGTGACTATACTTACGTGTTTTGAACCTTATAATCGTTGCGGCACTACAAATGTTCCACTTCTAGCGTTAAGTCTATTGGCCAGCCTCAGTTGGCAGAAGGTTGGCATCCGTCCGTCTACAAAAGACGATGAATTTTGCAGCTTAGTTAGATTTCAAGTGATACGATTTGCGTCGCGGCATTTGCGCTTAAGATTGAATAAGCCTATCTGTGACCGACGGAGCTTACCGCAGTCGTCGCATCGATGATATGTCGATATATAGGTCTTGGTTTGTACTCACTGGGTGCCTAGATTGGCGTTTCAAGTCCAGTTTGTCAAACCAGAGCCCGTCGTGGTGGGCCAATCCCTCACGCACGACACGTGAACATTCCCTCTTTTCGAATGCTAGGTACTCCAAAGAATTTGTATCGACGCCGAAAGCCTTCATGTGACGCTTGCAAATATCCTTAAACCTGAGCTTTGGCCGTCCACTTGGCCTTTTGCCATCGGCCAGCTCACCGTAGAGCACATCCTAAAAAAAATCGCAGGCAACGAAGATGGAAGTTGATTAATTGTTTTTCTTGGCCACAATATGTAGTCCGCCTTTCACTGCCATATAGCAGGCTATTTAAAACACACTCCCTGTAGATTAGCATTTTGGTGCGAATGGTTAGTTTTGATTAGGGTAATCACTGGTGGTGTAATAGCCCCTTGGCTCAGCACGCTCAGCACGACTCTTTTATTAACACTAATAGCCAAAGCGAATAAAGCACATGCGTTTGAGAGTCGCACCAGGAGTCCATCCAGCAGCTGGCTTTCTGAGTGAACAACCAATGCTGCGTCGTCAGCAAATAGCAGTTCCCTTATTAGGAAGCGCCTCCGCTTGGACTTCGCACGCAATCTGGAAAGGCTTTTACAGGTATCATGTTTTTGCGGAACAATTTAATGTGCCCCCGGCCACACCCCCTTTCAAGAATTCCACGCACAAACCCCTGCATGTTGCAATATCCTAACCAATTGGTTCAAAAGACGGCAGCACTGAATGTTATATCAGATCTTTATTGCAGTATAAGTTTGCCATGTATAATGAGCTACAAGCGCTCGCTCGCTCGCTCGCAAGAGAATTTTGCCCGGGGTACGTTTGCTGCGCTTTTTTCAATCCCCACATTGTACGTAGGCAAACATAAATCAAATTACCCGTGGAGCAAGTAATGGCCGTGGAGAAGAACCAAGCAATCCAAACAAATATATATATGGAGTAAACTCGTGCCCTTTTTAAGGAGCCTGCCATTTTGCACTATTCTCGCAGTCTTGAGTACACCTTAATGCATGTGTACCCACTAGCTGATTACATCAATGTGTTCAATATATATCGAAAACGATCATAAAAACAGAAAATTGTGGTTCTTAATATATTCCCGCCAGTTGCACAGCATACTACTTGTATACTCTCATCCGGCCTGATATTAACAACGAGACAATATCATTTTGGGGTTAATTAAGGTCGATACCACTGTTTCATCAATCGGGTAAACACCTGTCTTGTTCATATATGTATAGATTACTATAGTCTCCTCTATTGTGTGACCAAATGTCTCCCATAGCTCTCTCGTAGTTTGGCCATATAACACTTATGTCGCAACTACCTGGCTAGATTTATATCCCCGAGGGCGAACAAGGATATGCGCACGTACATAGATAAAGCAAGGCAACCTTTGAACTCGTCTTACCTTTATCAGCGCTAGATCCAACCGAGACCTGCATAGGAACACAGTGAACAGTGGATGGTGTAAACTGGTAGGTTCAGCATTCGTTTGGTCTATACAAAGTATGTATTATATTTATTCGTACATTACATTGGCGAAGGCTTGTAGGTCTACATGTCCGTTAGAGAAGCAGTAAAGGTCTGTAAATGAATGGCACAATAATAAGAACTGCAGGCTATAACACAGGTAACGTAGGCAGATGCATAGGCTTCAAGATAGCGACGGCAGATCCCGGAGGGGGTACTACCTTTTGCTACTTTTTGCTATTTACCGGTATATACACATGCGCCACCCAAATGACCCCCCCCCCCCCCCCCTTTCTCTCAATCTCAATTGAACTGCGCACAGAGAAGAGCAGCTCTTGACCATACAGATTTATTCCAGTTGATGTGAAACATGTTCAAGAAACTAATTTCAGCTCTTGACTATATATACATGTATTACATGCATATGGGGGCACACCCCCAACACTGTCGTAATGTAGTACCCCCCCCCCCCCCCCCCCCAGGCGGCAGGCAGTGCATGGCTGTATACCACAAACAACAGTTGAAACCTAATTATGATGACGTAATAAATCTTCTCGATGTCGCACTATAATATATTTGAATGTGCCCACATTTATGAGTACACCAGACTATAGGGCTATACAGTTCTCGCGATCGGGCCGCGAGACTTCAATTTTGGGGACAAACAAACACACGTGCTCCGTGTTGAACTATAGGCAGCTATAAGTCAATTTCTTTCCAGGTTTATTCTAAAGACTATGAGTACCATTTCACTAAGCATGGCTATGGGAGATAGACGTTAAAATATTTGGAGGCGATGGAGCGCAGAACTTTGGGAATATACAAGGAAAAATCCGTCTTCACAACATTCGAAAGCTAAAAATAGCGTTCTAAATTTAGCCCTGCACCCGGGCTTTCGTGAGTTCTACAGACTGCGAGTGACGTCACAGAGTTTCACGTGCCTCCGCGGTGACAAAAATGGCGAGAGCAAGTGATCGGCTTAACCATTCCGCTGTCAAAATGTGCAGCGCATGGAGTAACAACACACGGACGCGTCATTAAACTACATGGTAAAGGTAAATTAAGACCAGTAGGATGTTTTCGTATCACTTTTGGATCACGAAAAGACAAAGTTCTTCATTCTTTGTAAGTTTTCAGTTTGAAGCGTTGCGCCAACGTTGTCACTTGGGGAGAATCCATGTGACGTCATACTGTCTCGTTTTCATAGGAAATGCACAAAAAACGTTAGTTCCTCAGCCGTGTTGTCCCGTCGTAACAAATATTAGTCATTATGGTGGCGCAAATAAATGAAAAATATGTCGTCTATCCGTTTTGGGCAGCTATATTTCCTAAATATTCTTAATTATATCGCCAGGCCTTCCGCAATGGACCCACCCCTCGGCGCCTGGCTCTTGCGCAGGTAGTCTGGTTCCCAGTCTCACTCTTTGCGTAACATACACGTCACCCCTACGTCACAGATAGTCAGGATACCAGTGTGCGCAGAGATTCTAAACTCGTTCCGAACACGTGCTTCGTTTGTTTGTCCCCAAAATGAGTAAACCGGAAGTCTAATCGAACGAGACTTTATAGCCCTATAGGGCTGTACAGTCACTTCGGGATCTTATCGAGACCCCACGAGACGGGTATGCCTATGCTCTGCGTCAATGCCTAGCATCAACGGCCTGTAGGTGCTGCCTACCTTCCGGTTGTTTGCCTTCACTCGCCTCACACACAAGATCGGCTAAAGCTGTCCTTGGAAGCACAACTAACCAGTGAAGTTCTGTGCATATCCGAATTATAACCATCCGAGTAAATTTATGTAATGTATGAGCGGTTAGGCAGTTGATAAACCAGAATGCGGTTGTCTTATGAGTGACTGTCAGCATCAGGCGATATGATGTGCTGCGTGGGGTTTTCCATGTCGTATGACGTAATAATCATCATGACGCGCGTGTCTGCGCGCGGTATCTATGGTTACGTAACAACGCTCCTTATATGGACTGAGCGGGTGAGGACAATGGTGCTCCTTTTGTCGTAGAACTGTAAACATCGATGATTTGGCTTCCAACAGTCTCATCGAACGGACCACATGCATTATGGAGAGATAAATGTCTTGTCTTTAACTATATTATGATTTTATAGTTAACAATGCCTGGACCAAAGCAAACAAAAAATAGTTTCACACCCACTCGATTCTTTAGGCACAAACCGCGCAGCTGGCCGGTTCCCAGCACTAAAACGTTGACTACAATGAGTGCGCGTCACGCAGTTGCAGCAAGGCACCAGCGTGATGCGCACTCGTTCTAAGAGCACGTGTTTTTTTGTTGGTCCCCAAAAGACCTAAGTCGGAAACATAACCCGCGAGAACTGTACAGCCCTATAGGCATGATATATATATATACACCTAATTATATAGGAAGTACTATATTTCTGAGCAACGGGTCAACGAAGGCTAGATAAATAGTTAATGATATGGCCGCGAGCTTGCAGCCACCTTAGGTCGAGAACGGGTGACGCATAGCTGATTCCAATATTTAGATTGTTTGGATTCCCATAGCAACCAATGGGTATAATCATGGCACATTAAATGTCAGACGCTAGTTCATCTGCAAAATGCACATGTATGATCTGCATTACGAACAACTACGCAAAGTGTTCGGAGATTAAATATACACGCAGAAGGCCAACAATATGAGAGTTCGGCTTATTGATCTATTTTTTGGCCATATTTGGTTTTAAACGGGGTTTTAGCTCTCTCAGCCGTCCCCGATGGTCATTTTGAGAGTGGTTAATGGGATCTTCCTAACCTACTTACACAGTCGTTTCCTCCTGTATATGTTCAATCCCCCATAATCCTCTTAGCGCAAATGCCTGATATTTGCTCCCGACCCGGTCCCGCCCGGCCTCACAACTTGCTGCCCGCCTGACAATGCAATGTGGAAGATCATGCAGACGGAATGATTTATGTTACTTCCCACATCGGCTTATACAGGATATTAAGCGAGACGTAGGCCCCTACGTGATGACGATGAGTTCTTGAAATCCACAGTTTTCCTCCACACTACTTTCAGGTTGAACCAGGTCAATCTGATGTGAGGACTCAAGCTGCCGATCACCGTAGACAAACACCACGCCCCGACAACTGAAGCGAGTCGCCAATCTTTGGGTTCACGATGGGAAGTTTTGTAGGTCACGTGATTCCGGGAACGTTCTTCTTGTGTTTCGCCGTCTGGTGGACGGTTCAGATCCTGCGTCACTACTTCCGGTCCTTACGGCGCGACGCCACGCCCTTCGTCAGCAGGGTCACCTTCCCGGTGACCTTGTCCTCACGCGGTCGAAAAATCAATCTGGACGCGTGGTTTGTGGTGGCCTTGACCTCTGCTGGGATCGTGGTGGAGGTCATCGCGGCGCCACTGTTCCGGGGAACTCACGTGGTGGGATCCACCAACACGCAGCACGCCACCATGTACTTTTTCTTCGGGATGCTAGGCGCGCTGACAATTTTATTGTCACACGTCCCCTTGCTGCCTCACCGCCTGGAGGTCGAGTACCTCTTGCTCGTCCTCGCCTACTCCGTGGAAGCCATCTTGTTCAAATTTCACCTTTTCGGCCGCGACGGTCCGAACGTCTTGCTCCACGTCTTGTTGGTTTACTGTATCTTTGGGTGCATCGCCGCCACAGCCTTGGAGATGTGGAACAGGTCAAATGTTGTTTTCGCCCTGCTGAGAACGTACTTCACCATTTTGCAAGGCACATGGTTTTGGCAGGTCGCCATCTATTTGTACAGACCCGGCGTGGATGCGTGGGGTCGTCAAGGTCACCACGAAAGTTTCTCTGGCAACGACACCATTGCCATGGCAGCGCATGAGGTCCACGAGAAGATGATGTTGTACACGTGCTCATTCACTTGGCATCTGGGAGGGGTGTTCGCCTTCATGACGCTAGTTGCCATTGCACTCTATCAATACTACAGACGGCAAGGTATCTATGACGATATGGGTACCTACCCGCTGATTGACGTCAGGAAGACCAATGTGCACTACACACGAGTTGATGACGTTGATGATGACGTAATCGAAGGCACTTCGTCGTAGCCGCTAGATTTCAACTGGATGAGAAAGGCAGACACGAACCCGCGATCTGCATGGACAACCCCACAACGCGTTATATATATTCCGATTATGTCTTTTACACTATGTATATTTGGACCTCTTGATAAGATAAGATAAGATAAGATAAAGTTTTATTTAACGTCGGTATGTAAAAGTCAACAATAAACATTAGCACACGTGCGACCGACAATGATAAAACGATGCATGAGCGGATGAGATATATATACATATGACAATGAAAATATAACAACCTTTGCATCTCATAAAACCTTACCCATTAGCTATGTTACATAATGTGCACGAATTACAGTGACACAAGAACACATCCGAGGTTGACAGCGTTGTTTTAAATTCCTTGGCAGATTTGGCTAACTTCGTTTCCTTGTTGAGCATGTTCCATAGCTTGCTACCTTGATACTTCAATGAATTATGGCCATAAGCTGTTGTCTTAACGCGTGGCATACATATATTTGGCCCATTTTTTAAAATGTAATTGTTTTCCTTCACGTTATACATGTCATGAAGATAACTAGGCCCAATCTTGTTGATAGTCTTGTAAACTTCTAATGATATGCAGCGCAATCGTTCAACATATAGCAATGGTCTACCCGCTCTCTTCCTCAACTCTGCGTATTCTGATCTAAAGTCATTAAACACATACCTCAATGCCCGCTCCTGTATCTTTTCAATCGTACGCATATTTTTCATATCACAAAAATGCCATACAACGGGACAATAATTAAAATGTGAAAGAATAAAAGCATGAAATAACGTAAGTTTGTTATCAACATCCATTAATTTAGAAACTCTAGCTAAAACATTGAGACTTTTTCCAGCCTTCTTGCATAAACTTGATATATGGTTGCCGAAAGTTAACCTAGCGTCCAGTTGAATACCTAGTAATGTTACTTCCTGTTGTGCTGCCAGTTCTGTTCCAGAAATCGAAAACGATCTGTGCTGACTTAATTCGTTTCTCTTTTCAAACACGATTGCCTGGTACTTACTTGGGTTCGCTTTCATATAATTGTCGACGAACCACGTTGTTATCTCCGATAACGCCTTCTCTAGAGTTACTTTAACCTTGTTAAACTCCTTACCTTGAGCCGCTACAGTATTATCATCAGCATAATTATATTTATCGGTTCCCCGTGCGGTGGATACAAGCAGGTCATTCGTAAATACATTATACAGATGTGGACCAAAAACAGATCCCTGTGGTGCTCCTTTCTTTAGGGTAAGCCACTCGCTCCGATTATGTCCTAGTTTTACCCTCTGTTCGCGGTTCGTAAGATAGCTTGCAACTAGCGTACATGATTGTTTACTTATGCCATAAGCGTTCATCTTGGTAATCAATAATCTGTGTGGAAGACAATCGAATGCTTTTGAGAGATCCATTAGTATAGCTCCCATAACTTGATTATTATCTAATGCATTTTTGGAGTCTTCAACTAAGCGCATCAGTAGGCTTTGACAACTGTGTCCCTTTCTAAACCCAGATAGTCTGGGTGATAACCTGGGTTCCATATAGGACATAAGCTGGTCACACAATATTTTTTCATATATATCTTGGAGATACAGGGGAGAACACTTACTGGCCTGTAGTTTTCCTTATTTAAGTTGTCCTTCTTCTTGAAAATTGGTGTGACTTCAGCGTATTTTAGTTCTTTTGGAAACATATTACAAGTAATCGTCATATTTAACACATACCTTAATGGCTCACACGGGATGGCAGCTCCCAGCTTAAGCTTCGGAGGTATCTTGTCGTAGCCACTAGCCTTCGACACGTCAATGCCTTTAAGTGCATTTTATATTTCATGGCTACTTAAATTACTGCCCGAAAGTTGAAAGTTTCCGTTATATCTTGGTTACCTTCCTTTATAGCCATAACGGATTTATGGTCTTTGTGATAAAGAAGGGTTTCGTTTATTGGTTGATCATCTGGTATGTCATCTTGTTGGCCTATGTCTTTGGCAACGTCTATGAAATATTGATTAAATATGTCACTTACCTTTGATGGATCTGATATTATTTCGTCTCGCTCTTTCAGTAACACGTTTCCGCTGCTTGCGTTTTTTCTTGATATCAGTGGTTTTACAACTTTCCAGAATTCCTTCCCGTTAGTCGTAGCTTCGCTACATTTCCCCTTTATGTACTTTTGCATGCTTACTTTCCGAAGACATCCTATGAGATTCCTTTGCTTTCTTTGAGCCAGGCAATGTTTGCCTTTACTTCCTTCTAGCGATTTGTTATCTGGTTATAACTGTTTATACGCACGAAACAAATGAAAGGGGCCCATCTAGGGGGTCACTCGGAGCTGCCGTGGGTTAAAGTTACGCAGGTGCTGACCGTACCGAGCACCCCCACCATGCACCACTAAGGGTCAACAGCATCTAGATACAGTCAATCGATTAACGAAAAGCACGCGAGTCTTTTTCGAGCTCCCAATTAGTAGTTTCCTTTAAATTTTATGCATGCATGCATGCAAAACCACCAATTAACTGTCAACAACAAACTATTGCACACTCGTCACTTTAGTTACAAAGACCATTCGGAACATCGGTAAAGCTTTTCTTTCTTTTGACTAGAAGAGCATTCCAGGGGCTGTATAAAACAGATTTACTGCGTGAAATCTTACATTTGTTTACAGTTTCAGCTTGTATATTGGCAAAGGCCATGTGCTTATGAAGTTACGCTAACATACCTATGCCGTCTGTTTCATTTTCTACCCACGATTGGACTGTCCGTTAATAAATTAATGTCATACTTGTGTCCAGATGTCTCTATTCATTACATTTATGTTTAACTATAGTGTGGTGTGTAACCCAAACCGTTAAACCAGCTCTCGATAGTTTTACGGTTTCGAGCAAACCGGTTTCGGTTCTTCTTCTGTCGAACAGTCAATTCGGCAAACCGGTTTTGGTTTCATGTAAATTGAACACGGCCTGAATGTCTGTCTTAAAGAATATTGCACAGGCGTTCGTTTGGCTGATTATTTCGTATTTCTTTGAATATAAGGCAACCAGTTAAAGATAGAATGACATCAATATCAGGAGTAGCTGTACCAGTGAATATTCGAAGGCTGTATTTGATAGATGAAGCTGTTTCTAGTTTACTCGAGATAATCTTCTCTCAAGGGCATTCATATAAGAGATGGATTATATAATGTATACCATCACATTTTCGTCCATTGGTCACAGTTGCTTTTACTCCAGAGCATTAAGAGTTTCTTGCATGCTAGGGTCAGGTGTAAAACTTTAAAGTTAAATTCAGCAAATATGTTAACCATTGTTTTTATTTCAATACGGTAAACTGTATTGCCAGCAATGTATTAAGCACCGCCCCGCATGCTCCGATACTACCATCTCCTGTTTTTTGTGTACAAAACGCCAGTGCAATAGATTGCATTTAAACCTGGATGTATCTCTGCTAATAGAACTCAATACGAAGAAATTACACAAATATTCATTATTTATGCTCCCTTCATTAAACATCACATTTTTTTTCTTTCGGCGATATAATCTCTTCCAGTAGTTCTGCTTTATTGGTTGGTTGCTGACTGGAGTTAAGGATGCCGTTGTTCACGCAGTTTTCAATAATGGTAGCTTTATGATATCAGGTATGGTTTTCTCGCTTAACGCTTTGAATATTAAACCTTCTGAACTGTCCCATAACAAGCGTAGATATTGCTGCCATAATACAATGGTATTTAAAACAAATACCGAATTTAGGCAAGGAAAGTTTCCTTTCCTTGGACGTTACCAAATTGGCAATTCGGAATCCAGCTCTTAGTTGGGTGTGCAACAAGTAACACGCATTGCAAAGTTTAGATTTATTGAAATGGCCTCAATACAAAAATACCTTTCGTTGTAAATACTAAGTACAGATGCATGCTATGAACACCAAAAACTGACACTGTTTACACCGTTATGAACTTAATGATAACAACGTCAGACAATTCGCCTCTCAAAACGTCTCGAGCACTATTTTAGTGGCACTATGGCAACATCACTATGGCAGATCGATGGAGAACACCTGTACATTCAGCACACAATGGCAGGGTAATGATAAGGAAGAAAACGGTCTAGAGTAGTGCAAAAGAGGATAGATCAACTGGCCTCTATCACTAGAGTAGAGACAGCGGTGGCAGCGGGATGGTTGAAGTTTTTTTTGTTTTTTATAAAGAAATGAATTAAATATTGATACAATTGGTTGAGCGGAGAGGTAAATAGGTCACAGAACCAACCGAAAGTAGTCATTCACCATCACAGTTATTCCCAACACACACAGCACTTTGTGGAACTATCGTTGCTGGCTAGTTAAACGGGGCACCAACCTTCAGCCCATATTTTTGTGCAGATTTCTTATTAATGCAAACCACTTGTTCGTTGGTTGACTTCAGTAGGACGCGAAGTGACCTTTATGTCACACGGCGACAATGAGAAGGGTCAAGATAGAGAGGAGCCATGTCTCCGGACGTAACCCAGCCGACTCTTCGCGAAGACACGGGATCTTTGTGCTGCACAAATATTGACATTTGCACAGATGGGACGTAAACCATGCACGGGCTGCTTGGGCTGGCACATAAATCAACGGGGTGGGTGGCGAGAGTGGAACAAAGATATTACAGAAAGAAGCCAGGTTTCCCGGCCCCGTGTACACTTCACTGGAGAGCCACACGTAACTAGCCGCAATACCCACTGTAAGCGCAGGATCCAAACACGCATAAGAGACTTACATAATCAAAGAGCGAAATGAAGAATGAATAAGACAGCTATGTCCAGTGCGAAAGTAAGAATCTTGGGTTTTTTAAGAACACTTTATCCTATATCGTTTAAATGGGGAGGATCTAGGGTATAGCGGAGCTATGTACCAGGGCATAATCCCTACTCTCGACTTGTAGAAGGACAGGTATTTTTAGGCGCGGGCCCCAGTCCCGACGGATGGGCTGGCACAGCGCACTCGACCAGCGCGCTGGCCCCCATAACATTCGGGTGGTTGTTTGTATATTTAGGACGCTTTAACGATTTTTGGTCATATCGAGGCAATGGGAGAAGGAAGGCAGAGTGGAGCCATGTCCCCGGGGGTGACAACCTGGCTCTCAGGTGGCCAGAGCACTCAAGGCGAGCGCTCCAACCCATTGAGCTAATGGGGCGGCCCCCCGTTCAAGCGGTGCCTTATGCTAAGTAAGGAGACACCAATAAACCAGGCGCTAAGAATTCTATCATATCCAGGTAGGGCGAGCGCTACGGAATGCGAGTGCGAAAAAACAAGAGCTTAATAGTCTAATCTAATCCTCTTGATAATTATTAGATGGAATATTTTAAGTAAATTGAGACACTAGTCACGCACGATAATACTTCTGATATAATATAGTGAACTAGACTATTATGTTTCTGATACACTATGGAAAAGAACACATTTAACGTGGAAATATAACAAAAACTATACAAATTACATCGCCAAGCTTTTCGAATGACGTCAATGGTATCAGAGACTCGCTGGTAACAGCTGAATGGCACGGGATCCGACACGGTCGGTTGTGGCGGACGAGGCAGATGTTTGGCGACTCAAGGAGGCTGTGGTCACGCCGCGCAAGACTCCAGTTGCCCCGCGCTCGAGACGACAGTTTGACGGCCACACACACGACTGGTGCTCACTGGGCTGGCTGTGCAAGCCGCGTGGGGTAGGGGAGGGTATTCCTCAGAAAGCGAAGCCACCTTGAGGAACGGTAGTGGCGGCGGCGAACTGGAAGCTGGCACCGGCCTCGGTGGTCTCGGGAGCCACGTCCGCATCCTCCTCCTCCTGCGGACAAACAAAACAATAAGGTACCATGGCAACGCTATCGCTACAACGCGCGCAATTCACACGAAGCCATATTGAATTCTCATTCATTCTTTTGGTTATCTGTTCGCCAAAAAATTCTACACGATAAGCCATTGGATTCTGCGAGACCAGACATAGCGAGCTGCCCACCTCGGATGAGAAGTATTTCTCGATGATGCTGAGTGACGTGTGGTAGACCTGCTCGTTCTCGTGTGCCTGCAGCTGCTCGATCTTGTCGAGACCCCCAACCTCCTCCATGTTCATACATATCGCCTCCAGCTGACCCACCTTCTCGGCAGCCTGAAACACCGTTAGGAGCGATAACGAACATCCTAAACAATAATCCCGTTAAATATGTATGCAATAGAACCTCGGGGCCTAAAGCGAACCTTGAGTAAACGTGGCAAAATTGAACCTCTTGATTTGGTAGGAGTCCTCCTACTTATATTTACCGATGGAATCATCGTACCGATACGTATACTTACTGCTGTATTGTCATCGTACGTATATCTGGTTATATCGTGCCATGCACACTTAAAGAAGAAAATTAGTAAAATAGCAATACAAGAAAACATTCTCGAACGAGGGTTGATGGATGGGGATTTCGACCATTTTTTTAACAAGGCCAAGTTAAGCCAAATGATCATCTCAGACGCTACAACCATCGGCACGATGGCTCCCTCGCTCTCAAACAAAGACTCACGTTGAGGATATTGGCCAGGGCGTCGAGAAGGACGAGGATGACCTTGGCCTCCTTGACGACGAGAAGGTCACAGAGAGGCTTGAGGGCGCCGACCTGCACGAGGTAGGCGATCTGCTCCACAGTACCTCCAGAGGTCAGGTTGGTCACGGCCCACACCGCCTCCTTCTGACTCTTGAAGTCACCCTGGAAAACAAAGCAACAGTAGTGGTGGCATTCTTAGATACCGTTTACACGCCCTCATGTTCGCGATAATAAAATTAGGGCAAAAATAATGCTGGGGTTCCAATAGAACAGCATTTAATTCGGCAAAGTTTAAGGAAACGTCATTGCAACAGGGTAAAAACAGAGGTGAAATAAAAGCCGGAAAAACAATTTAGCTAAAGAATGATCTGCCGAGGTAACCAGTGATTAGCCTAGGTGAGAACGCGTCAGGAAGGGCTCCCCCCACCCCACCCCCCAATCAAGAAAAAAAAGGAGGCACAATTAGAGACACTTACGATGGGAATCCAGGCATTGTTAGGTGACAAATTCCTTGAGACAACCTGGTCAATACTTACAGAATTGAGGATCTCCACAATGTGGGGGACGAGTTCCTGGTCCAGGACGGTCTGAATCTGGCTGTTGTTGCCGGCAGTGATGTTGGAGATGGTCCAAGCGGCCTCTTTCTTCACGCTGTGCTTGGCGTGAGTCAGCAGTCCGTGGAAAGCGGGCAGAGCGTTACAGTCCAGCACATGCTGGAGGAAAAGGACGGTTGGCATTTAGGTCAATGGTGTGCACGGAAAGGCCACCTTGTGTCGGTTGAAGCCCTAACCAATCGACATGTTCTTTAATTACTGCTCACATTCCATTCAAATCTACGCCTAAATATCAGCACTGCTAATCCAAGACTTAAATACTGAAGTCAATTCATCGTAACCAGAGACATACAATAGAATTAGTATCAACAAAATGTTTATATTCGGTTTGCAAAATTTTTAAGTTCATCAAGGCTAAAGCACTGGATAACAACAAATCTAGACCAGGAAAAAGTCCGATATTGACACCATTTCGGTTTAGCAGGTTGTCTTGTGATCAGAGCCGTAAACCCCCACCTGAGTTTGCGAGTCATCTCCGGTGACGATGTTGCCTATAGCTCGCAAGGCTGGTGTCAGGACGCTGGTTTCGTTGGTACCCAGCAGCTCAATCAGGCGAGGCACAACTCCTGCAAACACCAAGGAACCTCGTCAAAAACAATTCTGGCCCAGAAGATCAAATTGTAAGAAAAATGGACGAAATTTGGAGAAAAATAAGAGGCTCGTATTCCACATATATAGGAAAACTA
Source organism: Arenicola marina (assembly GCA_964019135.1). Lineage (NCBI taxonomy): Eukaryota > Metazoa > Annelida > Polychaeta > Arenicolidae > Arenicola > Arenicola marina. Next base: position 72,695,046 of record OZ025248.1, read on the forward strand.
AATGTATTTTTTGATACTGTACAAAATACAATAAGTGGAGGCATTTAATAGTACAAGCGCGAACTAACAGGTCGATAGCGAGGATGACGGACTGCCACACATCGATCGGGTATTCGTGCACGAATGACCATATAAATATATGTCCAAGCGATTGGCTGGGTTAATGAGACGCCTGGCTGCAGCCACCGCGCAGCCATTCCAAAGTAGTACCTGTATCAATGACGTTCTGTATCTTATCATTGGTGCCATCGGTGAGGTAGCTAAGCGCCCAGCAGGTGTCCGAGATGACCTCCTTGTCGCTGTGGCGCACCAGTTGGGCCAGCACGGGCAGACACTTCTTGATGGCCTCAAACGGTGGTGGCGGGTTCTTGTTCCGACACAGGTTGGACAAGGTCCAGGTCACATTGCGCAGGAAGGCAGGCTGCCACGAGAAGACATAACAGTTCGTCGCTAACTTTTCAAAGGCATACAAACCGGGGTGCCTATCACTTGGGAAAGGTCAATGGCCCACTCTTTCCACCATTCACAAAAATAGTTATTTTTCAACGGCCCCTCGTATATTCTCCCACAAACCGCCCATTGCTCCTACGTATGAAAATGTTCGATATACTCAGTGAATCAAAAGACTGCCATAGCCAAATAATATCATTGATCACTAGAACTTGACTTTTTTCATCTAGGTTGTTTTCAAAACACAATAAAACGCCGAAAAAAACCTAAAACCAACCCAACAGCACATCCTTAGCTTACTAGGTTTTGTAAGAAAACAAAACAATTTCCAAATTAGTAAATGATGATTCAGATTAGTTGGTTGGTAGGAGATCGAACTTCACCGAAGTCATATGCCTTCGGGAGGATCAAAGCTGAGCCAGGCTATATCCCCGGGGGTTATCCCAGTACATTTTTTTGGAAGAAACCTCTCAATCTTACATGAGTTGGACATACTGGGTACGTACAGGTGTGTCTGTTTTGACCAGGTTGAGAAGGGGCTCCACACAACCACTCTGTATCACATGATCGCGCATTTCAGGTCCATCACCTAAAAATAGAGGTCGGATACATTGTAAACCTAACAAAAAATTACAATGTAAATGAAAACAAGCGAGCAACGGGGCAGCCTGACCTGATCTTCCGATCCGCCTTAAATTACAGATTTCTATCAAGGATTTTTCTTCAGAAAGTGACGACCGGGCTGGGGTCTATAATGTTAAAAGAAATTATGGTTTGGCGCAATCAGTAATGCAGAAAACTTAGTTTGCCTCCATCGGGAATTGAACGCGCAACCTTAAGATAAAAAGTGCCGGCTTCATAGCGAAGTCCATCGATGATGGAAGTTCAAAGCCCCTCCGACCAACTCCGTGTGGCCCCGCTACTCCCAAGTTTACTATTCTATGAAATAGTAACCTTAATCACATTCCATAGAATCATCATCCAATTTTAACCCATATTGGTACCGACATAATAGACCCGATGGAAAATCTGACATAAACCCAGCTGGCACAAGAAGCAATGCAACATTTGTTTTTGTCGCAAGAACCGTGGTATTTATTTGCCCCGGAGACGTAGAAGTTTAAGTTATCAATCGCAGAGCGCTTGGTGCGTTTATGCCTTAATTACGCAAATAGCCAAATGAGTTTGAAACCTAACATGGACGAAACATGCCCCAGCTGTGCCAGGTACCAGGCTTCGAGCCTATAACCTATTGATCCAATCTAACTGAGCTTTGGAGGCTTTCCAACCATCAGAACTACTGCCCAAATTATGACGTTGTGAAATGATTTCACCATAATATTCAGTGTGGCGTAGGTACATACCAGCAATATTGCCAAGCGCCCACACAGCCTGTTCGGCGACGTTGTTGAAGGGGGAAGACAGCAGGCCGATGAAGGGCCCCACAGCCCCGAATTTCACCACGGCTCTGGTCTGTTCTGAGGTCCCAGATGCCACATTGGTCAAGGCCCAGGCAGCTTCAAACTGCAGGTCCGGCCTGCGAAATGTACAGCAATGCGTGTTGTTTAAAAACAGAAAGGAAATATACCACTGTGAAGTATGGTTGGATAAGGATATCCCTTCTGAGATGGAGTTAAATTACATAAATAAAACGAGTTGTGATATCTATAAAGGTAAATACTAGTAAAAAAAGAAATAGCTAATGTAATCACAACTGTCAGTTGAGTTGGTATGAAGATGCTGGTAGCACCGGACTATGAAAATTTGGTTATGTACTTTACTATTATTGTCAGTTAAATTATACCACATTAAATTGCACCACACAAAAAATGAAAGTACAAGTTCAAGGTTACCTGTCATTGTAGCTGAGGAAGTGCACTAGTCGGGGCAGTACTCCAGCCTTAATTATGTCATCAATAGGGGGCTGACGTTCCCTCGACAACAATCTTCTGGCTGATTGTGTGGCCTGGAATTGCTGAGCTGCATTGTCGTCTTGAATGCCAGTTAATATGTCAGGCATTGTCATGATGGGTTGTTGCTGGAGGTGCAGCGAAAAAGGCTTTTTCATTTAAGGTTACATTTTCACCAAAATATATTAGATCCGAAAAGCGTATTTAACGTGAACACTCAATGACAAACAAACAAATATTCACAGGATGTGGCTTAAGTCCTGTAATGGATTTAAGTATACAATTAAACTTAAAACTATGCATAATGATCCAACATAATAACAACAAATAAAAGGCAATCATTAACAGTAACTTCTGTAGTCACTGATAATACTGCAGCGATACATCACAAAGGTACTTATATACTAATGTCTTACCTGCTTGTTTTGCTCCTTAAGAGGGCTCGCAGCTTCATCATCCAGAGCCATATTTCTTCGTTTTGTAAGTTGGTCATCTTTACGGGCTTTCCTCAGTTCTACGCTCACTTCTGTTCTTCGTCTTCTAAGTTCCTATGGACATAAATAAATATCACTTATGACATGTCAATGATCACACCTTATGCCAATACCGGTAGCCTATGATAAATTATATAACTGTTGAATAATGGCTTAAAAGTACTATAGTTGTACACTATGCCAATAGATAAGCTTTAGGAATCTCACATCTGTGTCTTTGCCCTTGTTCTTGTAGTTTTTTAGTCTGCTTTCTCTATCTTGTCCTGGCATGTTGAGAAATTACTGCAAAGGAAAAAATTAACAAAATTACAGAGATCAATTTGCCATATAAATGCTGCTGCAATGCAAGGTTTTATCTGTGTGCAATAATTGATAATGCTGTGAAATGCACTCAAATGCTTGCTGCTGATACCTCTCCTACCCACCCCTTACTAGGAGAATGGGACAGGTGTGCAATCTTATAACCATTGGGTGATAGCAGTACACACATAGATTCCAGGACAGTCATAAAAAGGGTGAAATAAATATAAATTAGGGATATAAGAGAATACAAATTAGTGAGAATAATTATTATAACTTTAAATTATCTTCAATTTCAAGTATCGCAAACACCAATCAGCAACCGTATCTGGCTTAAGTTCAGTTGACTATCCACTCAGCACTGATGCTTTTATATTGTTGTGTCACGGGAAATTATAGAGCCACCCACTGAAAGCGGAGAAATCAGCTTAGCCTAGGTCCACTGAGAAGAGCAATCGCTTCGTTTTCAATGCTCCGCCATTTGCCAGATGTCAACAAATGCCGCCTGGCAGCGAGTGCTCACGCTAAGTTTGTTTACTTCTGGCGAGCGGCGGAGCTTTGAAAACGAAGTGAGAGAGGATACAAATTGCCCGGATTACACGAAAATACACTACCGACCAAAGTCATAAAAGCTTCAGGAAACTAATGGAGCAACTTGACGGGTAGGCACTGCATATTTATTCTGTAAGAACTTTCAACTTGAGCCATAGTCCCATATGAGACAGTTGTTGCTCCGCACAACAGTCCCATGTCCTCATGTAGAAATTGAGGGTGTAAGATTTGTTTTTGTGGGCGACTAAGTGTTGTTAACCGCATGATCCATCAAACCCTGGTCATTTTGTACTCTGATACCTAAACTTCATATTTACCACAAAACCCACATGCATATGAACTAACAAAGTATCACATTACTATCAAGTCGGTTGAAATGGGACTTTCTTGTTGTTTATCGCGCCATTTCGTATTTAGTCATTCTTCACCAGCGGCTTTCGCCAGGTGGCGTTTCACTTCCTGCGTATCAATGGCTGGGTGTATAAAGCGCCACAAAGCGAATGGTGTGGTTTTAACGACATGCATGCATGCACCGTTTCTCCAGTGGGTGGGCAAGGTGGCGGACAGAACTAAGTTGTCTCTTGGCGCAAGTGCCCCCAGGCAAGCCCGCTTCTCTAGGGGCACAACGGTAACCATGTTAAAATCCTTCGACGTTAGTAGGGAATCGACTGTAGCTTTTATTATAATGCGAGCGCGTACAATAATAGTGCTTACGTATTCTATATACCTTGTTCTATCTTCTGACATCAAGAAAGTGTGTCAACACTAGATTGTTCCAGTCATATTTTCACGAACAAATGTTGGAGCTTGCGACTTTTCCCTACCAACCGCCATGTGTATGCAGCGCCACCTGGCGAATCCCGCCACCATTTGAACCATATGTAGCCTGGGTCCCAAACTCCGTAACAGTCAATGATCTGTGAAAGAGGGCGCTGCTGTTGTCCTTAAGTTCAAAGTGAGCGACTGACAAGGCCCTCTAGCGGAGAGTCATATGCTAACGGAGAGGAGGAACCAAGTCGCATTCACAGGTACCGGCATCCGCCCAAAACAAATATGGCGGATGGCTGGTCGGGAACAGTTGTGTGCTCCAACATTTCTTCGCAAAAATATAATCGAAACAACCTAGTGTCGACACACTTTATTGATGTCAGATGATAGAACAAGGTATATAGAATACGTAAACACTATGATTGTTCGAGGACACATTATAATAAAAGCTACAGTCGATTCCCTACTAACGTCGAAGGATTTTAACATTGTTACCGTTGTGCCCCTAGAGAAGCGGGCTTGCCTGGGGGCACTTGCGCCAAAGTTGTCTCCTGCTTCGAAAAATCAACAGAGGATATCGTCGTAATCACGGAGACTTCAACCAAAATAACAAGATAAATTGTAAGATACATACTTTTAGAAACTAATGCCATACCCCAAAAAGTTCTTGCTATCAGCGCCGCTTCTCGCCACATGTGTTTGTAAAATGCCGTACAGGATTTGATAGACTGGACATGTGGCGTTGTTTTCCAACGTCACATGGGGCTACTTGAGCCACCGGCCCACAATTTCTAATTTTAGGCCTGGTGAACGGCATGGCTCTCACCCTTGCTCCGTTTACGGGCGTGGTCAGAGAGGCATGTACCAGGGCTAGGTAAGAGAGGCATATACCAGGGCTAGGTAAGAGAGGCATGTACCAGGCCAGGGTATGTTTGCCACATCACAACCGTAATGGCGATGATTATCAGGTTTCTCAATCTATAGAATAAAACACAATCAATTTTTCTACAAATTTTGATATAAATTTCGCCTGGGCTCAGTTTTGGAGGGAAACAGCTCGATATGGAATGTTAACATTTTCTGTCAGACCAAAATGAAAGTCTCCCTGAAGTTTTTTAAAAAATATTTTGAAAATCAAAAGTGACAAAACATCAATCTTCAAATATATCCACAACAGCCAGTAAATGAGTGATGCATTGCCTATTAACTAAAATGACACCACTCAGAGGGTTTTCAACCACAAATGTCACTCGACCTGTTCAGGTTGTTGACAGCGGACTTGCCAACTTGCCACTGTCATTGACATTGTCAGGATACCCAGAAAAATTGTGCCAAGCACGTGAAGTCGGAAGCAATTTTAAAGTAAAAATATCCATTAGGACCTTATGGTTTCCAATAAATTGAAGATTCTACTTGTAATTCAACTTTCAGAGTATTATATTATAGTGTCCGGGACACGTAATCACCTTTGGAATACACTAAATTGCATAAACCTTCACCAGTGAATCTTACGAACGCGGCAGCTTGGGGGTCCTTTCAATCCAGCGCTTCTCTCCCGCGTGCACGTTTAAAGGGTTTTATGTCGACATCTCATTGGACGATTTCGAAATCATGTCTGATCTAATTGGTTGAAAACTGTCGCGCACCTGCGAGATTTCGAGTGTAATTTAGCATAATTGCAATTAATAAACTGGTAATTCTTTATAAGAACAGTAAATGGTAACTATCGATATATTTAAACGCATTTTCGACTGAAAAAGCATTACATAACTGAAAATAATTGGCAAAATAATTTACGGCATTAGACCCAAGCGGTTCATTTCGTTCTAAGTTACGGGTACCAAACGAAATAAATTTAAGCAGAATGAGGATTTCTCTACTTAAATTACTCTTTAATTGTTCCGGAAAATCTGTTTTTGTTGTTTCAACTACACCCCTAGCACGGTTAATAAGAATAGGCTGATCAATAAAATTTCAAACAGATGAGATGCAACAGTGACAAATAAGCCTAGCCATCTGTAGGATTTCTTCGTCAGTCGGTCTTGATCAGTACGGCGGCATCGATTACTGCTTCATGACATTTTTGTGATATCTCTCGGCCCGGTCCTCCTCCTAGGACCTACCCCTGTGTACGGGGATCCACCCAACAGTATCATTTAAAACTCACCAATTAAGCTAATACATCATCTTTTTAAGTACGTCTGATAATTCACTAAAGATATAATTATAAGTCAATAAAATATATGTGCATCAGTAATTAAACCGCACAAAAAATATTACAGATAGTTTTGTATAATCTAGCAACGACTATATATATATCAGGGGCGGATCTAAGGGAGGAGAGGGTTACGGAGGTTGCACCCCCCGCCCCCCTTGGGAACCTAAACATACACTGTTAAAGTCGGCTTCTCCGAGCACCCCCCCCCCCTCCCCCCCCCGGTCGGAAGTTTTTCAGAGCACCCCCCCCCCCCCACCTTGGCAAATTCCTAGATCCGCCCCTGTATATGCTTCGTTATATGCATAGCATGAACATTTGGTGGTTACACTTCGTTGCCTGCGTAATATGTTACCGGGCATGTCACAGTCTATAATTAATTAATTAAGTGCCTTAATTAATTCGGGAGATAACAAATATAAGTTTCAAGTATTGTCGAGGACCGCGCGTGACCCATATGTGCATGCAGTTTTCGTGGTATTCCAGTTTCCGTGGTACAATTTCTATAGATTTTCTAGTGAAATATTGCTTCTATCCAAGATATAAAATAACATGAGAATGATATATCGAGCTACACTGATTTTGACAGTCGCTTAATTATTCCGCGTAACTGAGACAAATTAAGGGATCTGGAAGGGGTAAATGGCGACACGTACTCGACACAAGCATATTGCAAAATCGACATTCGACATTGACCCCCAAATTCCGACAATAAGGAACTGAAAAAGCGACATCGACACAGATTTTAGAAAAAAAATAACACTGAACATATAGCCATGCAATAATCGACATTCGATCGAGAAGGAGAATTTTGAAATCCCCCCCCCCCCCGACCCCGGCCCTTCCCGTTTCCTGAAGACAATGGAAAACAAGTGAGAATTTACTAGTTTTTCAAGTTATGCGAACAGATTTAGCTTGAGGCAGATATGACCGAAAGATTTTAGTCGAAAATTAATTAAGGCCATGGACCCGTCATCATAGGGAGCCAATTTTTCAACTAGAATCTTTCCTGGGGAGGGCCAGGCCGGGGGGTGTGGGGGGGGGGGGGTGGGGATATATACCCCCTCTAAATCGCCAATATCCAGCCCCTAGAATTAGGAAGAGCAATATCGAATCTCCAAGACCAGGACATTTTGAAGTTGGGGTTAAAGGCGATATCGCGAATATCGAGGAATTCGAAGACTAGACTGCTATAACAAACGGATCGCGGTAAATATGGAAAGCTATAGGGTCTTCGGGGAATTGTACGGATAACGCTCTCAACTGATCACGAATCTTCAAGAAGTTCTGAATGCCAATCGCGGAGTACCCCTCACCCCCTTATCCTACTATCACATAACCACCGAGAATTTATCACGCTGATTTTTCTACTCTTATACATAAATATTATATGTACATATTGCCCATATGAAACATGCATATATATCTAAATTAGGAATGCTCCCCTCTATTTGGGACCTTATTTTTTATAGACAAGGCACCCGAAAAACCTATAGAAATTTGCGATAGATTAGTGGGATTGAGTCAGCTGCATTAAAATCGAATTTTATTCCTTTTTATAGCCCGTTTGTTATTACGGTACAATATGTGGAAACAAATGAACAGTTAAACTGGCAAAAGCGTTCGTGGAATGTTTGATAAACTTCAAACATGTCGTCTGACGAAGATACAGAACTCCGTGATTTAGTGGCGCAAACCCTTGAATCCAATGGGGTTTTGGGTAAAATTAGGGTAAGTCAATGTAGATCATGTATCTTGCAAATAAAATGTTTACTTCAGAAGCATCTAAACGTTCGTTCTGTCAGAATAAGCATGGTGTTTCTGACGGTTCATTTCACATTGGATTTTTTGACAAGCCTGAACTCGTGAACTCGCGCTCTGATCATCGGTTCTTTCGTTTTCCGCCCACAAAACGCTATGGTCGTGCACAATAGAAGAGTTGGTGCCACTATGATTGAAACAAGGAGCCTAAAACAAATATGTTATTCCACCATGAAAAGTAACGAATTAAACAAGAAAATTGAGAGAGAAATGGCAGCAGACGCCAAATAAAGGTTTTGACCGCAAGGCGCTTTGACTGCCAGTGCCAGTGGGGTTGGGGGTTAGAGTTTGTGTTTGGCATGGTGTGGGGGGTTTGGTGGTTAATGTTCAAGGCAGTAGCGTCATTGGCAGGTGAAGAGGGATTGAAACAGCTTGTGGTTATCATTAATCAGCTGAAACATGGCAGCTAGGGTGAGCAACAGCAAAGGTTGCCGCAAGTTAGCCCTGGTACATGCCTCTCTGACCACGCCCGTAAACGGAGCTAGTGTGAGAGCCATGCCGCTGAAACGGCCGAAAACAAGAAATCAGCAGAAATCGCGGACCGGTGGCTCAAGTTGAAGTTCATAACAGAAAAAATATACAGTGCCTACCCGCCAATGTACGCCACAACGTTCCTAAAGCTTTTTGGACTTTCATCGCACTTTCATTTCTTTGCTTGGTAACGTATTTTCTTGTAATCCGGGCGTCTTTTTCACCTATCGCTTTGTTTTGAATGTTCCACCGCTCGCCGGAAGTAAACAAACTTAGCGTGAGCACTCGCTGCCAGACAGCGTTTGTTGACTTCCGGTGAGCGGCGGAGCATTCAAAACGAAGCGAGAGGTGAAAAAAATCGCCCGGATTACAAGAAAATACTGTTCCGAAAACTTCAACTTGAGCCACCGGTCAGCGATTTCTGCCGATTTCTTGTTTTCGGCCGTGTCAGCGGCATGGCTCTCACACTAGCAGCGTTTACGGGCGTGGTCACAGAGGGATATACCAGGGCTAGGCGCAAGTGCCCTAGGCAAGCCCGCTTTCCTAGGGACACAACAGTGTCCATGCTAAGTTCTTTAGACGCCAGTCGGAAATCGACTGTAACTTTGATCATAATATGTACGCGTACAATCATGGTATTTATATATTCTATATACCTTGTTCTATCTTCTGACATCAAGAAAGTGTATCAACACTAGTTGTTTCGGTTATATTTTTGCGAAAAAATATTGGAGCACACGACTTTAGGTCGAGAAAATATAACAGAAGCAACTAGTGTTGACACACTTTCTTGATGTCAGAAGATAGAACAAGGTATATAAAATATGTAAACACTATGATTGTACGCATATATATTATGATCAAAGCTACAGTCGATTCCCGACTGGCGTCTAAAGAACTTAGCATGGACACCATTGGGTCCCTAGAAAAGCGGGCTTGCCTGGGGGCACTTGCGTTAACGGTAGAGGGAATCACTCTGTGGCAGCGTCAGCTAGATCAGCTGAGTGACAACAGCTCTAGCAGCGGAACTTCAGCTCCTGTCTGGAGCAGCCTCGTTGGACGGCAGAACAGAGTGGGTCTAGTCTGGAGTAGCAAGACAGGGTCTCATTCCCCAGCTACATATAAGGCCTCATTTAACATCATTTAACATTTTAGTCTGGTATAGTCCTGTGAGCAAGCTGTTGTGGCTACTGCCAACAGTGTCTGGCTTCCAAGCTCACCCAGCTCTTTAACAGAGCGAAGCCACAGAGAGACCCAGTAGGGAGAGACATAACCAACAGTGGAAGTACTGGGTCAGACAGGTCTAAAATGCTGGTTGTATACCCAACATGGCAGGTGAAGACTGCAACCTCTTGCTATTCAGCATATAGAAAAGGTATTAGCATTTATTGTTAAATAAAATTGTTATGAAGCATATAACATATAAATTGTTTGCTAGCTGTACCTGACACAAGTGCATTGCTGGCTTTGTAAAGTCAGATTCCCGCCCCCCATCCAGATGTAACCAAAACTTCCCAGATGAAATATATAAATAGTTCCATGGGGTTAGCATAAAGCTATATACATTGCAGGGTCATGCATGCAGTGTTACAACATGACAACCAATCTCACACTGATAGTGTAACTATATGCCAGTGCCACTTATATATAGCATTTCTACTGTTACATATTATGCAAGATGGGCAGGAGAATAACAAATTGGTTATGTCCCAATTACAGGCTTGTTTCTGGTACCAACTGCAGGCAATATATAAACCCAAAGCCCAGGTCACATATGTCGCATTATATGGCATCTGAAACCTTTTTACAGGTATTACAGGGTTACTTTAAACGCCTCCTGCTTAGACAAGCACCTTCTATCTTAGTGATGCGGTATATCAAATTGATGTGTTCATTCAGGTCACAAAATTCATCATATAGACTATTAGTTTTATCACATATCTCTATCAAATGATAACATAAAAAAGGTGGACCAGTAATTATGCAGAAACCACTGATTGCACACTTTCATTATTTCATTCATTATTCTTCTCCAATTATTCTCTAAACTTTTATCAGGCAGATGCCTTCATGTGTGACAGCTACCTTGATGTCTATTTTGTAAGATTCCAAGCAATCTGCATATTATATTGCCCACCTTTTGCTTGGTGTGCAATCACACATTTGCATATATCTTTAAGTAATTGTACATGACTTTATATGTAAATAATTAAGGCCTAGTACCTAGTCATGGTGTTTATAAAGAAGCTGCTGATGAGAAGTGTAATTGTTTGCTATGGTACAATGGTTGCTGCATTATATGAATACCTATGTTATACAGGCTTTTGGCACCATGCATCAACCACTTCTCCATATTAAAGCGCCTTTATTATGGGCCTCCCTAACTAACACTAACAACCAACGATTGGGCCTCTCATCCCACAGCACATAATCCCATCTCATGTTAGAACGCAGCGGTGGAGTCGGGACTGACCAAGCAGCAACTCATGTACTGGTAATCTGTCTGACTAGCTGTTAACATGACACTGTAATACCTGGTAGTATACATAATTTGTATTCACAAATTTGTAAACTTGATATCAGTCAAAGAGATGTAATTGATACACAAATGGCAGGTGAATGAAATTGAAGCATGTCAGCGGTATTAAACAGCATAGAGCTGGAGACCTGATCATGCTACTGCTTTGTTAGAGATCAATGACAGGCCTGTCATAGTGAGCCATCCACATGAGCAAACCCTCCAACCTTGTGAGCCCACCCCTGCCCAGTCTTTCCCTCTGCCCCATTGAGTCATCTAGTCTGACAGTTTCAGATTCAACCAAGTCATTAAATGGTTGATTCTCTATCCATACATTGGTTGGGCATTGACAATAATTTGTGTGTATGTTTATGTCTGTTTGCCAGAAATTTGAGTGTCGATTTCTTGTACTGAAATTTATCGATCAGCCTTGCCATAAGTGTAGGTTTATTATTATTTTGTAGGCACAACTTCGTGCCAATGTCTTTTTGGCTTTGGAAGAGCAAGAATCAGTGAAGGTATGTGTGCAACTGTTGTCCATCTGAAAGAAGAGAATAAATATTGATGCTGTTTAGAGCTGAATTAAAATAAAAAGAAGAGAATATTGAATAGTCTTACTTTGTGTACTTTTTTTTGATTCATTAAATATTTTTTGTATTTCAGTTTAAATTATTTGTGAAATATATATATAAATATAAAGTGGCTTATGATATGTAATGGTGCAGCATAATTATTTTTTTTAATTCTTTATTTATCTTTCAGTCTACTGCAACACCAAACACAGCTTTGAAGACTTTTGTAGAAACGAGAGAAGGTACAGTTGCATCATCTATTCATCATATATTGATGCACTATCTGCCTCACCAAACAATTGGTCTCATTCACTTCCCAGTGTCAGTTGTGGCTCTTCAGAGCGGCAAAACTCAGGTATAGCAAATAACGAAGGTGTGAATTGGGGCGATGCCTGTACGTTAAGTAGGGAGTGGACAAAGGGTGGTCATAGCAGTTAGCCGGTACGGCCCCAGTACCGGTGGTCGTTTCATCTGCACCCCCAATATCCAATTGCCCAGTTCCGGGCCATTCTATATACCAAGGGTGTTTTTTTCGTAAGGGCTGGAATTACCGATTGCGCCGTGGTCAAGATTGCGGATGCCGTGATTAACGTTGCATTAATAGCGAGATGCTGCGGCTGACACAGCGAACGTTAATTGCCAGGCATGTCATATTGTGACCAAAGTATCATTCAGAAAAATCTGGTTAATTTTCTTCTCTGACTTCATAAATATTCACGGGGGTTTTGAGTTCATGTATCCGATTATATTCCGGTTGGTGATTTTTCGCATTCTTTGTTTAGTTGCCGGTTTTGCTGCATTTCTAGTCATACACGGGCTGATGGTTGGGGTGGCCGCATTAACTCAATCCTCACTATTGTCTCGGCACGGCCAGACCAGTTAGCATGCAGTGGTCATATGTCCATGATCACGATGAAGATCCCGCGTCTTTCTTTGCCTAGAGTAGGGGGCTACCCTCGGAGACCTCCTTGGCTCCTCTCTACCTGCCCCCCCCCCCCTTCCCGTACCATGTTTTCGCGGTATACAATGTGTAAAGCGTCCTCCTTAAAGGAATCATATACATAACCCGTGGCGGACGGAATGGTATATTGGTTAGCGAACTCTACCAGACCAACCATAGTGTCGTAGTCCAGAGACTCATTGTGCGAATGTGCAGTGCAGGATGTATCCGTCAGGGAATGGGTTTGGGGGGGGAGGGGGGGACTACACCTAAGCCATATATTGAGGTTTGTGACAACTTATGTGTAGGCATGTTGCTCCTGAAAACCCTTGCACTGCTGGTATGTCTCGTTTGTGGAATTGTATAAAATTGCAATTATTTTCTTGTAGGGAAACTTGCAACATCCCTTGTTCGAGAGTTTCTTACTTATTTCAATTTGGACTTCACGGTGGCTGTATTCGACCCGGAAACGACATGCGTAAGTACCGTTGCTGCTGCTTTATACCGATACGGCTGGTTTGTAACTAACATAATTATACTTGCATGTGGATAGATACACATTTACTTTATTTGCAAATGCTAAATCTGAAAATTTGATTCGAATTTCCTTTTTTTAAGTATCAGATTCTCGATGCATGTCATTTTGCATGCGACCGTTATATTTTTTAAATCCAGACTGACGTCATGTTGGAAAGGCCGTCACTGGCCAAGGACCTGGATCTGGAGGCTGATGAGTCAGAGCCGCTCCTATCGGCATTACTGCGGAGACGAGCTGAAGATCACACTCGTAAATCACGCTCGGAGGTAACACAAATCTTCTGCGTGACATACCGAGAATTTGATTTATGATTATCTACAGCAATTAAGCATACCTTTAGAACCAGTAATGGCTCTTTTTTTGCACAGTAATAATCATTTAACTTCTAACTAGGTATAACCCAGTAGATTAAAGTGTTGATTCCTAGATTTAAGTTTACTTACTTTTCCTCTGTTTGAGTCTCAACTGTTTTGACTCTACTGAATATTACTGAATAATACAGTATTTATTTTTCTCTTGTAAGTACGATATATCTCACTTTGAAGAATATCACCCATAACCTTGTCAATGAAAACTGAGAACACTTCTCCGATATGTGAAACTATTGCAGACCATTCACTGTAACGGAAGACATTTTGAATATGTGATGGTTCATATCGCAGATGGCCGTTTTTGGAAATGAAACATGTATCCATCATTTTGGGATGTACATGTAATGGTTTCACGTTTCTGCATCAGATATACTTACAGTACTATCCCCAAATTATTTGTGTATCTTCGGACACTCTAACTCACTTCGCCTTAAGTTTTGTAGGGCATAAAGCGTTGCACAGTTCCATGAGTGTCCTTAAGATTAATGACTGTCATGCTGTGTATTTTATATATGAATTAGGAAACCAGATTGGTGTGACCTTCTGGATTTACAAATGTATTTCGTATTTTTGAATATCAAAAAAATCCTGACCGACTAGAGAGGATGTCCGAATATACACGAACTAGATTACTACATCTCTTGGTAAACAAGAATGCCGAGGAAATTCTTGTACAGACCATTAGATAATGGCACACCTCTTATATATGTCATTTGTTGACTGAGCGAACTTTGTTATATATAAACGTTATCTCTACGTGTAGACATTTATTTTGCAGTGTTCGTCTTCCATTTCCTTCCACTATTTCCACATAACTTTGTTGGACATTTAACTTTCATAGTTTCTCTCCTAGTCGGCAGTTGGCTGGTAACACATTATTTATTTGCACTAGCCACTAGCACCTACTACATTATGCCTTCAAAGGAAGGTATTGTTGTTTCACATTCCATCGGAGGGTTACCGGTAAATAGCAGTCGAGTATGTCGCATCATCATAAGTTCATGTAATCGAGCAGGAAAAACCAACAAATATAATTAGTTATGTATAAATCGCTAATTTTAAATTACTAAGTGGGCTACGTTTACTTAAAGTTGCCTTCTACGAAAAGCAATCATATATATTCGTTTTTTGAATAAATTGATACATTTAGCTTTCTTGCCGTGATAATAGTATTAAAATCAGTTGGTAGATAATGTTGATTTTCTGTGTAAAACTATTATGAACGTTTGTCTTTCATGTTTTTTGCATGCTTTGAACTATTCTTTAATTATTATAGGAGTTAAATCCCAAAGATATTGCCTTGGCCAAAAAGAAATTTGAAGAATACGATGAAGTAAGTGACGTAACCTGCTTGTCGAATAGTTTTCAACCTCGACTACAAGTACGATGTTGGCATTGCTCTGCTTAGATCATACTTCAGGCTGAAATATATTTGTATTACTAAATTTTATTACCAGTTCCTGATTAAATGGTTAAATATTTTGATTGTAGAACGTTTCTATAATAAAGATCAATATGGTCCACCACTACATATTGAATGTTAGTGCGTGTAACTTTGCTTACAATAAACGGGCTGTGACGAAATATTTTAATGAATTCCATCTATC
Source organism: Arenicola marina (assembly GCA_964019135.1). Taxonomy (NCBI): domain Eukaryota; kingdom Metazoa; phylum Annelida; class Polychaeta; family Arenicolidae; genus Arenicola; species Arenicola marina. Next base: position 72,710,573 of record OZ025248.1, read on the forward strand.
TTAAGTCAACGCATATAGCCGATATCAGCCACGGTTTTCGCAGAAATTAATACTGATGTTAACATTTTGTAGGATAACAGTGGATTTATTGAAAAGGATGAACTACGGGCACTCTTCTGTGATATATTTCCCAGCTTTCCTCCGTAAGTCAACATTTAATTGTTACCTGCGTATAACGACCATCTTCAATACGTTCTTATCTAAACGATAGCTTCCGTTGTGCTGTAATAATAATTATGTACTTGTATATCATCGAAAGTACCGACGATTGGTAAGGAATCTTATAGATTGTTACATGTATCACATGGTAAAGCGATAAACACATTGAACGCACGGCATGTGACTGTTATCTACGTGGTTGGTGTCTTGTCATGCCTTTCATTTCTTCCTGTTCCAGTCAAATGTTGGACAGATATGTTAATGACGAGTTCCGAGCTGCCGATAAGGACTTCAGCAATGGTATGGAATTATTTTATATGTGTACACGTACACAAGAATAGTAAAATTTAGTACGACAAGATTGTGAACGAGCCGAAGCCGAGGCTTATTCGCCTTAAATAGAAACAGACGCACACCAGTGACATGTCATTTTACCCACGCATGCAATAATAACTAACGTGCAGTTGCTGTCGTATGTTTACCGGAAATTGCATATGCATTCGCTAAAAGATGTCTTTGTCATATACGAAATGAAACTACCTGAGAAATGTTACATGGCTCCCTGATAGGCAAAAATCGTAAAAAAAAATTACGAAGTAAATAATATCGTTGCGAAGAACTTTGCAGCTGTAGACATGGAGCCACCATCGCAACCCTTCCGAAGTTGCTTGTGCATGTACATATATTGTAATAGTATACGACAATGGATAGCCCAATTGAACTATATATCTGTGTTACTTGTACAGAATCTACATTTCTGGGTTCGTAAGTGGACTACTGTTTGGAGCTTTTCGTTCTACGCTCTCGTAAATATCGGAGATTCAGCATTTGTGTACATGGGCTTAAAATGGACGTGACTTACCGATACTAAAATTGTTTACCTCCCGTGTCATATCTGCAAATTATCGTATTATTTTATATGCACATCTCTGTTTTGCTAATACGATGTGATTAGGAATGGACAAAGGTTTGTCATATCGATATTGTGCTTACTGTCCACTGTCACTGCGGATGCCCTTTGGGCTCTTGTTTGTTGAATGTTTGTAACACTCCTTAATGTAAACAGGCATCACTCTTCATGGGATTATAAATTCTATAGAACTAAGGAATTTCTGGATGATTCATTCTATGTACTGTTACAATATGTACCTCTCAGAAGACAAAGGCGCGACTTTTGAGTGTCAGTATATATTGTCCATACTCACAAAGAACTTTGGGGTTTTACACAAATCTTTGTATATTAGTGTAAGTAAAGTTTATATTTGAGAAAATTGGAAGCGCGTTAACTCCAACATATGGTGTGACACGTGTCTATAAGTGTTTCACGGATTGCGTCTGTACTTTGTGTCCATATTTATTGTCTGAGATTGTAATACTTAAGGTCGTTCTATGTTTCAAGCCTGCAGCTTTTTATGTGAAAAAAGGCCATAATTGTCATGGACGTCGTTGAATGGTTGATCTAAAATATATATGTGTATCTGTCACCAGCGATTGACAAGGAAATTATAATACTATATTCGCTGATGTACATTATGTCTATGCATCTATCTCCAGCGATTGACATGGAGTTTATGACATGTATATTCGCTGATGTACATTATAGATATGTATCTATCTCGAACGGTTGACATGAAGTTTATGACACTATATTCGCTTATGTACATTATGGATATGTATCTTTCTCCGGCGATTGACATGGAGTGTATGACACGTATATTCGCTGAATATACATTATATTTATGTATCTATCTCCAGCGATTGACATCGAGGAGTTTATGGACATGTATCGGCGTCTCTTCGTGCAATGTCGAAGTGTGGTCTCTCGTGATGTCATGGCAATTACGTCCCCGAGAACAAGAATTCCTGCTCCAGCTCCAGTAAGACAGGTCAGTGACTCACGGTGTTTGTGGATGTGGATGAGGCTCACTGTTTCTGTCACGTATCTCGGCAGCCACCGCTGAAAGGTGGAGGGGAACTGTAAGCAGTATTCGTCTTGCACCGGAAGGTTAAGGAGGGTGTAAGCAGTATTCGTCTGGCGCCGGAAGGTTAAGGAGGGTGTGAGCAGTATTCGTCTGGCGCTGGAAGGTTAAGGAGGGTGTAAGCAGTATTTGTCTGGCGCCGGAAGGTTAAGGAGGGTGTGAGCAGTATTCGTCTTGCACCGGAAGGTTAAGGAGGGTGTAAGCAGTATTCGTCTGGCGCCGGAAGGTTAAGGAGGGTGTGAGCAGTATTCGTCTGGCGCTGGAAGATTAAGGAGGGTGTAAGCAGTATTCGTCTGGCGCCGGAAGGTTAAGGAGGGTGTAAGCAGTATTCGGAAGGTTAAGGAGGGTGTAAGCAGTATTCGTCTGGCGCTGGAAGGTTAAGGAGGGTGTAAGCAGTATTCGTCTGGCGCCGGAAGGTTAAGGAGGGTGTAAGCAGTATTCGTCTGGCGCCGGAAGGTTAAGGAGGGTGTAAGCAGTATTCGTCTGGCGCCGGAAGGTTAAGGAGGGTGTAAGCAGTATTCGTCTTGCACCGGAAGGTTAAGGAGGGTGTAAGCAGTATTCGTCTGGCGCCGGAAGGTTAAGGAGGGTGTGAGCAGTATTCGTCTGGCGCTGGAAGGTTAAGGAGGGTGTAAGCAGTATTCGTCTGGCGCTGGAAGTTTAAGGAGGGTGTAAGCAGTATTCGTCTGGCGCCGGAAGGTTAAGGAGGGTGTGAGCAGTATTCGTCTGGCGCCGGAAGGTTAAGGAGGGTGTGAGCAGTATTCGTCTGGCGCTAGAAGGTTAAGGAGGGTGTAAGCAGTATTCGTCTGGCGCTGGAAGTTTAAGGAGGGTGTAAGCAGTATTTGTCTGGCGCCGGAAGATTAAGGAGGGTGTAAGCAGTATTCGTCTGGCGCCGGAAGGTTAAGGAGGGTGTAAGCAGTATTCGTCTGGCGCCGGAAGGTTAAGGAGGGTGTAAGCAGTATTCGTCTGGCGCCGGAAGGTTCAGGAGGATTTAAGCAGTATTCGTCTGGCGCCGGAAGGTTAAGGAGGGTGTGAGCAGTATTCGTCTGGCGCCGGAAGGTTAAGGAGGGTGTAAGCAGTATTTGTCTGGCGCCGGAAGGTTAAGGAGGGTGTAAGCAGTATTTACTTTGGGCTGAAAGTTGGGGGAAAATGTCGTTTTATTATAGGAAGACTAAGCCAGTGACGATGTAAGTAATAGAGCGATAATATGTTTATTGTCGCTGTTGTGGTAGGTTTCTATTTCTGTGTCTGCACGGGGTCCAGCCGATCATTTGGCCATGAGCATATATGTGCATAGACAGAGAAAATATAATGTTGATATTACTATTGCACTATTAACCTCGGCTCTGACATTTGTTGAATGCTTTCGTCTTTCTTCAGACTCATGAGTTTTGTACATACGTACTCCGCGAACTAATTATAGTCCTTTACGAATAAACCAAATAATATCGTTTTCATAACATCTCTTGGCATCTAATAAATAGATTGTTGTCTAGACATATAATATTATATACCCTATGACTAACTACTATTATGTTATTGTTTCAGATATAGCAGCTATTGCACGATAACTGCTGAATGGACAGATTAGCGAGTGACTTTTCTCTCGGAAACTTTCGCTACCTTACGTCAAGTGTGGAGCCTTCTTTAATCTTTATTTCCTACCCCTTCCTTTCACATGTTTCTAATCATGTAAGAAGTGTTCTCAGTTTTCTGACAATATTTTCCACTATACAAGCGATGTATATTGGCATGTGCAAACTGAAGTTTAGCATAGATAAAGATGACCATGTTAAAATTTCTTATAGGTTGTCAACGGCGAAAATAGTGCAGCATCACAAAGCATTCCCGAGAATAAGTCTTCAACACATGGTGTTGCCAAGGGTGATATAACCAAGCCTGAGTCTGCAGCGCCCTCTCTCGGCAACAGTACGCAGTCCAAGACGAGACAGGCGAGTGACAGTGATGACGACTCCGTCTTTGGTCAGCATCGTCACGGCATTATTAAAGAAAATAAATCAGAAAAGTACGTATCTGGTTGTCAACAATCCTGTATCAGCACTTTCTTGTGTTTCAATGTATCACGTCACATTCCAGATAGGTTGATATCCACATGTTTGACAACTTATTGAGTTCACGCGTATTAAGTTTGATCTACTTAAAATTTGTTGATTTCCTTTGCGTGTAGTCAAGAAAATCGTGTCTTCCCCCTCTGCTTTGGCCAATGCTATTGTGTCTGATGAGTGGCCAATTGTTAGAAACAAAACAAGTTTGGCTTTGGGACGTTCTCCGTTTGATGCCGTGTGGAGTGTTTGTATCGTTTTGTGCCTGGTACGTCCGCAGACACGGTGTAGCGACAAGTCCTCGAGCCTCACAAATACCCGTGAAATCCCGAAGGTTAGTCCACGGCGCGTGCTCTCCCGGGCGAAGGGCTTCCAACATATGACTTCAGTTTGCAGTTATTATTAACACGACTTGCTGTTTTGCTTGTTTTTTTCTTGTTTATATTTGTTTTACTGTTTCTTGTAGTGACTACTTGAACAATTCTACGGAAAAGAGTCATTATGCATGAAATTTGAACATACTTGCCGCACGCATATCCTGAGGATTATTTTGTCGCCAAACACTTTTGTGGTGTATATACCAAGGTGACAAAATAGCACGTTAATTTACCCATTGTTAAACATGTAAATATCATTCACTTTATATCCGATCGGAATGCAATTAAACTCATGAGACTGCATGCAATTACATGCTTCTTGATCAAAAATAATCCAAACGATGATTTATGCCGATACATTATTTGTGTTTTGACCCACAAGTAACCTAAGAACATGCCAAGTGAATTAGTAGCTTGGGAAACGTGTTTGTAATATTATACTCTTGACTACATATGTCTGCATGACGTATACCTGAGCATGCATCATGAACAATCGACACTAGAATGCACTCTCTCTGCAATGATCATGTAAGGTACAAGCCATGAATACGTTTATTGCTAGCACTGATTCGTTTTGAGGATTATGTTTAATTTTCTGAAACAATGTCTGCTTAACGGGGAACAAAGGTCAGACGACGCTAAAAGAAAGGATCGAAACACTTGTATCAGAAATCGTTTAGTTACCTACGCAATACGTTTAACATTCAGATACTTGCTCCACGAGTTTTATTGGACGAATTTAGCCTTCATAAAGGATCACAGGTTGATTTCACTTCTGTGGTACTGTGCCTGAATTCAAAATCGAAAGTTGCTAACTGGATCCGTAATTACTTTATTTATTTATTTATTTATTTATTTGACCCCGGATTACATTTGGGGCACTTTTGAGCATAAGGCTGACTAATTGCCTTGTGTGGGCACTCCCCACATCTGACAATGTTAAGCCGGTAACATGAATTGAGGTGGCTGGCTGTTGACGACCTGCGTATTGTATTGATTATGATGTCTAAATTTTTTTTCCAGATATTCCCTCCAAATGTAATGATAAATGTATGTTGTTGTTTGACAGATCGTTAGGGATGCTAAACAGACCTCAGGCAGTGTAGTGACTAGGCGAGATTATTATTGCACTGATGATCAGATCATAAAATGATGCAATTGTAGGCGCTGACGTCACTGGCGGGAGAAGCTTATTGGATTGCTCTAACAACGATAATACTTTAAATGGCATATACAAAAAAATGTGTAACGAACACGAATTATTGAAAGAAAGTACAGTCGCAACGAAAGATAACATCTTCGTCGGTATATAGGTAGACGTTTCCTATCTCTTAGTACATTCCTGACGGTAGTAAGTTCAATTTCTGAAGTTAGCGCAGCGGCTTATATAGTGACCTCAATATGGCATCTTGTAGTGCAAGTGATTTGATATTAGTTTCAGACTCGTATTCTACGCCACTCTGCTAGAAATAGATTCATAGTCAACTTGTAGCATTTCCTCCTTTGTTCGAATTTTTCTGTTTACTTCTACAGTAAGGTATCAACAATAACAAGTTAAATCTGATTTCAGTTTGCCTAAAATTAGTTTCGTCAATCGCGAGGAATGAACCGTGAAAGCATCTCATGATGATGAAACCGTCTTGTTCAACCGCTGGTGTGTCGAGATGTCACTGGCATTACTTTATTCTAGTCCTGGTTCGTTTCCAATAATAACTTCTATCTTTGGGATGGGCAGCTTTGTTGTCAGTCAGCAAAGACGCTGTGAAGCTGTGGAGAAGCAAACTAGGCCTGTGCGAAGGTTGTACTGAAGCCTCCTTCGAGATGCATGTCTCCAGCTACACTGGTGTGCTTGGTGTGTGTAAAGGCTGTGGTTTGGCTCTGCTTACAGTGACAAGAAGGAAGCCCCGACTGACAGCGGCACGAAGAAAGCCAACCCTCCCGGCACCGATATGAGCTCTCTGGCGGGTTTGCCATCACTGAGTAAGTTACCTTTTGACATTCTGTCATTCTGTATATGTGCTATTGTGGAGTTTGTCAAGCAGTGGAACGATACAGTAACATTCCTAATCCCCGAAGGAATGGTCGATCTGGGTGACTTAGGCAGGAAACCAGTGTAACACGCACGGGCTTTGCTCGTATATGAGAAATAACTTAAATGATGCTTTATCGGTTGGTTTAAGTAAGGCGCTGTAGCCTCTGAAAGTTATATCAAGACAAAGGGAAGTATTGTTTGTGTATCCTGTACAAACCGATACACTATAATAAACACCGTTCACGGATTCGAGCTGATCGTTATGCCACGTTATGGAAATGTACATCGAGATTACAGTAATAGTTGCGTGCAAAATATCTTTCGTTTAAGATAATATGTAAACTTTTCTCCGAAATTATTTAAAAATAATTTGTTAATATGCCTTTATTTATGTGTTGTTACTAAAGGTGGAGGCACAAAGGAACAGCAGGCCCCCAAGGTTAACGGACTGGAGAAAGATCTACGGGCAAGCGATAGGAAAGCGGCTGATCTCGGGCTTGGTATGTGTTACCATGGTGATGTCATGGCGGAGACTGAACCGCTCAATGACGTTAGATGGCCATTACACCCATTAGTGACATTATGGTCATCAGATATGTAGGTGACGTCATCAGGTCATTAGACCGGTTACTGACGTCATGGAGTCATTAGACCGGTTAGTGACGTAATGTGGTCATAGTGGCGTCATTAGACCCTTTAGTGAAGTCGTGGGGTCATTAGACCCTTAGTGACGTCATGGGGTCATTAGACCGCTTAGTGACGTCGTGGGGTCATTAGACCGCTTAGTTTACCTCATGGGTCATTGGACCGGTTAGTGACGTCCAGGGGTCATTAGACCGCTTGGTGACGTCATCGGGTCATTAGACCGGTTAGTGACGTCATGTGGTCATTAGACCCATTGGTGATGTCATGGGGTCATTAGACCGATACGTAACGTCATGGGGTCATTAGACCGGTTAGTGACGTCATGGGGTCATTAGACCGCTTAGTGAGGTTATGGTGATTATCAGATCGATCAGTGACGTCATGACCATCATCAGATCTATTGATGATGGTTATGAGTGGATGGTGACGTCATAGTGATCATCAGACGGAGTGATCGTGATGTCAGCTTTAGCCGTTTGATGCAGGGCCATGCGGAGGTTAAGACACAGATATGATACGTAATGCTGCATTCCGCCTGCCTTGCATTCACTGCGCTAATCTTTATATGCTGGTTCGATAGAACGTCGGTTGATCACTCTAGTGACTGTGTCGCCACACGATACACGAGTGAGCTCCGCATGTAAGTGAGTCAGCCTGAGCATGTCAAGAGCCTCATGTGAGACTTATGTTTTTCAGAGATGGGTAACGACTATGACTATGATGAGGACTTCGAAAGCTCAAAGTGAGTGCTCCTTCATTGTATCCTTGTCATTGTCTCCACTTTTTAGGCCATGTTGGATATACTTACCTAAGGAGGATAATGTAACTGGATGTGAAGACACTGATGAGTCTAGGGTAGGTAGGTGTTTGAGATGCTAGTGTTGGTGAATGTTAACATTTCACTTCCTCACTATGAAGACACATAGGAGTCTAGGGTAGGTAGGTGTTTGAGATGCTAGTGTTGGTGAATGTTAACATTTCACTTCCTCACTATGAAGTCACATAGGAGTCTAGGGTAGGTAGGTGTTTGAGATGCTAGTGTTGGTGAATGTTAACATTTCACTTCCTCATTATGAAGACACATAGGAGTCTAGGGTAGGTAGGTGTTTGAGATGCTAGTGTTGGTGAATGTTAACATTTCACTTCCTCACTATGAAGACACATAGGAGTCTAGGGTAGGTAGGTGTTTGAGATGCTAGTGTTGGTGAATGTTAACATTTCACTTCCTCATTATGAAGACACATAGGAGTCTAGGGTAGATAGGTGTTTGAGATGCTAGTGTTGGTGAATGTTAACATTTCACTTCCTCACTATGAAGACACATAGGAGTCTAGGGTAGGTAGGTGTTTGAGATGCTAGTGTTGGTGAATGTTAACATTTCACTTCCTCACTATGAAGACACATAGGAGTCTAGGGTAGGTAGGTGTTTGAGATGCTAGTGTTGGTGAATGTTAACATTTCACTTCCTCACTATGAAGACACATAGGAGTCTAGGGTAGGTAGGTGTTTGAGATGCTAGTGTTGGTGAATGTTAACATTTCACTTCCTCACTATGAAGACACATAGGAGTCTAGGGTAGGTAGGTGTTTGAGATGCTAGTGTTGGTGAATGTTAACATTTCACTTCCTCACTATGAAGACACATAGGAGTCTAGGGTAGGTAGGTGTTTGAGATGCTAGTGTTGGTGAATGTTAACATTTCACTTCCTCATTATGAAGACACATAGGAGTCTAGGGTAGGTAGGTGTTTGAGATGCTAGTGTTGGTGAATGTTAACATTTCACTTCCTCACTATGAAGACACATAGGAGTCTAGGGTAGGTAGGTGTTTGAGATGCTAGTGTTGGTGAATGTTAACATTTCACTTCCTCATTATGAAGACACATAGGAGTCTAGGGTAGGTAGGTGTTTGAGATGCTAGTGTTGGTGAATGTTAACATTTCACTTCCTCACTATGAAGTCACATAGGAGTCTAGGGTAGATAGGTGTTTGAGATGCTAGTGTTGGTGAATGTTAACATTTCACTTCCTCACTATGAAGACACATAGGAGTCTAGGGTAGGTAGGTGTTTGAGATGCTAGTGTTGGTGAATGTTAACATTACACTTCCTCACTATGAAGTCACATAGGAGTCTAGGGTAGATAGGTGTTTGAGATGCTAGTGTTGGTGAATGTTAACATTTCACTTCCTCACTATGAAGACACATAGGAGTCTAGGGTAGATAGGTGTTTGAGATGCTAGTGTTGGTGAATGTTAACATTTCACTTCCTCACTATGAAGACACATAGGAGTCTAGGGTAGGTAGGTGTTTGAGATGCTAGTGTTGGTGAATGTTAACATTTCACTTCCTCACTATGAAGACACATAGGAGTCTAGGGTAGGTAGGTGTTTGAGATGCTAGTGTTGGTGAATGTTAACATTTCACTTCCTCATTATGAAGACACATAGGAGTCTAGGGTAGGTAGGTGTTTGAGGTGCTAGTGTTGGTGAATGTTAACATTTCACTTCCTCATTATGAAGACACATAGGAGTCTAGGGTAGGTAGGTGTTTGAGATGCTAGTGTTGGTGAATGTTAACATTTCACTTCCTCATTATGAAGACACATAGGAGTCTAGGGTAGGTAGGTGTTTGAGATGCTAGTGTTGGTGAATGTTAACATTTCACTTCCTCACTATGAAGTCACATAGGAGTCTAGGGTAGGTAGGTGTTTGAGATGCTAGTGTTGGTGAATGTTAACATTTCACTTCCTCACTGTGAAGACACATAGGAGTCTAGGGTAGGTAGGTGTTTGAGATGCTAGTGTTGGTGAATGTTAACATTACACTTCCTCACTATGAAGTCACATAGGAGTCTAGGGTAGATAGGTGTTTGAGATGCTAGTGTTGGTGAATGTTAACATTTCACTTCCTCACTATGAAGTCACATAGGAGTCTAGGGTAGGTAGGTGTTTGAGATGCTAGTGTTGGTGAATGTTAACATTTCACTTCCTCACTATGAAGACACATAGGAGTCTAGGGTAGGTAGGTGTTTGAGATGCTAGTGTTGGTGAATGTTAACATTTCACTTCCTCACTATGAAGACACATAGGAGTCTAGGGTAGATAGGTGTTTGAGATGCTAGTGTTGGTGAATGTTAACATTACACTTCCTCACTATGAAGACACATAGGAGGGTAGGGTAGGTAGGTGTTTGAGATGCTAGTGTTGGTGAATGTTAACATTTCACTTCCTCACTATGAAGACACATAGGAGTCTAGGGTAGGTAGGTGTTTGAGATGCTAGTGTTGGTGAATGTTAACATTTCACTTCCTCACTATGAAGACACATAGGAGTCTAGGGTAGGTAGGTGTTTGAGATGCTAGTGTTGGTGAATGTTAACATTTCACTTCCTCACTATGAAGACACATAGGAGTCTAGGGTAGGTAGGTGTTTGAGATGCTAGTGTTGGTGAATGTTAACATTTCACTTCCTCACTATGAAGTCACATAGGAGTCTAGGGTAGATAGGTGTTTGAGATGCTAGTGTTGGTGAATGTTAACATTTCACTTCCTCATTATGAAGACACATAGGAGTCTAGGGTAGGTAGGTGTTTGAGATGCTAGTGTTGGTGAATGTTAACATTTCACTTCCTCACTATGAAGACACATAGGAGTCTAGGGTAGGTAGGTGTTTGAGATGCTAGTGTTGGTGAATGTTAACATTTCACTTCCTCACTATGAAGACACATAGGAGTCTAGGGTAGGTAGGTGTTTGAGATGCTAGTGTTGGTGAATGTTAACATTTCACTTCCTCACTATGAAGACACATAGGAGTCTAGGGTAGGTAGGTGTTTGAGATGCTAGTGTTGGTGAATGTTAACATTTCACTTCCTCATTATGAAGACACATAGGAGTCTAGGGTAGGTAGGTGTTTGAGATGCTAGTGTTGGTGAATGTTAACATTTCACTTCCTCACTATGAAGTCACATAGGAGTCTAGGGTAGATAGGTGTTTGAGGTGCTAGTGTTGGTGAATGTTAACATTTCACTTCCTCACTGTGAAGACACATAGGAGTCTAGGGTAGATAGGTGTTTGAGATGCTAGTGTTGGTGAATGTTAAAATTTCACTTCCTCATTATGAAGACACATAGGAGTCTAGGGTAGATAGGTGTTTGAGATGCTAGTGTTGGTGAATGTTAACATTTCACTTCCTCACTATGAAGTCACATAGGAGTCTAGGGTAGGTAGGTGTTTGAGATGCTAGTGTTGGTGAATGTTAACATTTCACTTCCTCACTATGAAGACACATAGGAGTCTAGGGTAGGTAGGTGTTTGAGATGCTAGTGTTGGTGAATGTTAACATTTCACTTCCTCACTATGAAGACACATAGGAGTCTAGGGTAGGTAGGTGTTTGAGATGCTAGTGTTGGTGAATGTTAACATTTCACTTCCTCATTATGAAGACACATAGGAGTCTAGGGTAGGTAGGTGTTTGAGATGCTAGTGTTGGTGAATGTTAACATTTCACTTCCTCACTATGAAGACACATAGGAGTCTAGGGTAGGTAGGTGTTTGAGATGCTAGTGTTGGTGAATGTTAACATTTCACTTCCTCATTATGAAGACACATAGGAGTCTAGGGTAGGTAGGTGTTTGAGATGCTAGTGTTGGTGAATGTTAACATTTCACTTCCTCACTATGAAGTCACATAGGAGTCTAGGGTAGATAGGTGTTTGAGGTGCTAGTGTTGGTGAATGTTAACATTTCACTTCCTCATTATGAAGACACATAGGAGTCTAGGGTAGGTAGGTGTTTGAGATGCTAGTGTTGGTGAATGTTAACATTTCACTTCCTCACTATGAAGACACATAGGAGTCTAGGGTAGGTAGGTGTTTGAGATGCTAGTGTTGGTGAATGTTAACATTTCACTTCCTCATTATGAAGACACATAGGAGTCTAGGGTAGGTAGGTGTTTGAGATGCTAGTGTTGGTGAATGTTAACATTTCACTTCCTCACTATGAAGTCACATAGGAGTCTAGGGTAGATAGGTGTTTGAGGTGCTAGTGTTGGTGAATGTTAACATTTCACTTCCTCACTGTGAAGACACATAGGAGTCTAGGGTAGGTAGGTGTTTGAGATGCTAGTGTTGGTGAATGTTAACATTTCACTTCCTCACTATGAAGACACATAGGAGTCTAGGGTAGGTAGGTGTTTGAGATGCTAGTGTTGGTGAATGTTAACATTTCACTTCCTCATTATGAAGACACATAGGAGTCTAGGGTAGGTAGGTGTTTGAGATGCTAGTGTTGGTGAATGTTAACATTTCACTTCCTCACTATGAAGACACATAGGAGTCTAGGGTAGGTAGGTGTTTGAGATGCTAGTGTTGGTGAATGTTAACATTTCACTTCCTCATTATGAAGACACATAGGAGTCTAGGGTAGGTAGGTGTTTGAGATGCTAGTGTTGGTGAATGTTAACATTTCACTTCCTCACTATGAAGACACATAGGAGTCTAGGGTAGGTAGGTGTTTGAGATGCTAGTGTTGGTGAATGTTAACATTTCACTTCCTCATTATGAAGACACATAGGAGTCTAGGGTAGGTAGGTGTTTGAGATGCTAGTGTTGGTGAATGTTAACATTTCACTTCCTCACTATGAAGACACATAGGAGTCTAGGGTAGGTAGGTGTTTGAGATGCTAGTGTTGGTGAATGTTAACATTTCACTTCCTCACTATGAAGACACATAGGAGTCTAGGGTAGGTAGGTGTTTGAGATGCTAGTGTTGGTGAATGTTAACATTTCACTTCCTCACTATGAAGACACATAGGAGTCTAGGGTAGATAGGTGTTTGAGATGCTAGTGTTGGTGAATGTTAACATTACACTTCCTCACTATGAAGACACATAGGAGTCTAGGGTAGGTAGGTGTTTGAGATGCTAGTGTTGGTGAATGTTAACATTTCACTTCCTCACTATGAAGACACATAGGAGTCTAGGGTAGGTAGGTGTTTGAGATGCTAGTGTTGGTGAATGTTAACATTTCACTTCCTCACTATGAAGACACATAGGAGTCTAGGGTAGGTAGGTGTTTGAGATGCTAGTGTTGGTGAATGTTAACATTTCACTTCCTCACTATGAAGACACATAGGAGTCTAGGGTAGGTAGGTGTTTGAGATGCTAGTGTTGGTGAATGTTAACATTTCACTTCCTCACTATGAAGTCACATAGGAGTCTAGGGTAGATAGGTGTTTGAGATGCTAGTGTTGGTGAATGTTAACATTTCACTTCCTCATTATGAAGACACATAGGAGTCTAGGGTAGGTAGGTGTTTGAGATGCTAGTGTTGGTGAATGTTAACATTTCACTTCCTCACTATGAAGACACATAGGAGTCTAGGGTAGGTAGGTGTTTGAGATGCTAGTGTTGGTGAATGTTAACATTTCACTTCCTCACTATGAAGACACATAGGAGTCTAGGGTAGGTAGGTGTTTGAGATGCTAGTGTTGGTGAATGTTAACATTTCACTTCCTCACTATGAAGACACATAGGAGTCTAGGGTAGGTAGGTGTTTGAGATGCTAGTGTTGGTGAATGTTAACATTTCACTTCCTCATTATGAAGACACATAGGAGTCTAGGGTAGGTAGGTGTTTGAGATGCTAGTGTTGGTGAATGTTAACATTTCACTTCCTCACTATGAAGTCACATAGGAGTCTAGGGTAGATAGGTGTTTGAGGTGCTAGTGTTGGTGAATGTTAACATTTCACTTCCTCACTGTGAAGACACATAGGAGTCTAGGGTAGATAGGTGTTTGAGATGCTAGTGTTGGTGAATGTTAAAATTTCACTTCCTCATTATGAAGACACATAGGAGTCTAGGGTAGATAGGTGTTTGAGATGCTAGTGTTGGTGAATGTTAACATTTCACTTCCTCACTATGAAGTCACATAGGAGTCTAGGGTAGGTAGGTGTTTGAGATGCTAGTGTTGGTGAATGTTAACATTTCACTTCCTCACTATGAAGACACATAGGAGTCTAGGGTAGGTAGGTGTTTGAGATGCTAGTGTTGGTGAATGTTAACATTTCACTTCCTCACTATGAAGACACATAGGAGTCTAGGGTAGGTAGGTGTTTGAGATGCTAGTGTTGGTGAATGTTAACATTTCACTTCCTCATTATGAAGACACATAGGAGTCTAGGGTAGGTAGGTGTTTGAGATGCTAGTGTTGGTGAATGTTAACATTTCACTTCCTCACTATGAAGACACATAGGAGTCTAGGGTAGGTAGGTGTTTGAGATGCTAGTGTTGGTGAATGTTAACATTTCACTTCCTCACTATGAAGACACATAGGAGTCTAGGGTAGGTAGGTGTTTGAGATGCTAGTGTTGGTGAATGTTAACATTTCACTTCCTCACTATGAAGACACATAGGAGTCTAGGGTAGGTAGGTGTTTGAGATGCTAGTGTTGGTGAATGTTAACATTTCACTTCCTCATTATGAAGACACATAGGAGTCTAGGGTAGGTAGGTGTTTGAGATGCTAGTGTTGGTGAATGTTAACATTTCACTTCCTCACTATGAAGACACATAGGAGTCTAGGGTAGGTAGGTGTTTGAGATGCTAGTGTTGGTGAATGTTAACATTTCACTTCCTCACTATGAAGACACATAGGAGTCTAGGGTAGGTAGGTGTTTGAGATGCTAGTGTTGGTGAATGTTAACATTTCACTTCCTCACTATGAAGTCACATAGGAGTCTAGGGTAGATAGGTGTTTGAGGTGCTAGTGTTGGTGAATGTTAACATTTCACTTCCTCACTATGAAGACACATAGGAGTCTAGGGTAGGTAGGTGTTTGAGATGCTAGTGTTGGTGAATGTTAACATTTCACTTCCTCATTATGAAGACACATAGGAGTCTAGGGTAGGTAGGTGTTTGAGATGCTAGTGTTGGTGAATGTTAACATTTCACTTCCTCACTATGAAGTCACATAGGAGTCTAGGGTAGATAGGTGTTTGAGGTGCTAGTGTTGGTGAATGTTAACATTTCACTTCCTCACTGTGAAGACACATAGGAGTCTAGGGTAGGTAGGTGTTTGAGATGCTAGTGTTGGTGAATGTTAACATTTCACTTCCTCACTATGAAGACACATAGGAGTCTAGGGTAGGTAGGTGTTTGAGATGCTAGTGTTGGTGAATGTTAACATTTCACTTCCTCATTATGAAGACACATAGGAGTCTAGGGTAGGTAGGTGTTTGAGATGCTAGTGTTGGTGAATGTTAACATTTCACTTCCTCATTATGAAGACACATAGGAGTCTAGGGTAGGTAGGTGTTTGAGATGCTAGTGTTGGTGAATGTTAACATTTCACTTCCTCACTATGAAGACACATAGGAGTCTAGGGTAGGTAGGTGTTTGAGATGCTAGTGTTGGTGAATGTTAACATTTCACTTCCTCACTATGAAGACACATAGGAGTCTAGGGTAGGTAGGTGTTTGAGATGCTAGTGTTGGTGAATGTTAACATTTCACTTCCTCACTATGAAGTCACATAGGAGTCTAGGGTAGATAGGTGTTTGAGGTGCTAGTGTTGGTGAATGTTAACATTTCACTTCCTCACTATGAAGACACATAGGAGTCTAGGGTAGGTAGGTGTTTGAGATGCTAGTGTTGGTGAATGTTAACATTTCACTTCCTCATTATGAAGACACATAGGAGTCTAGGGTAGGTAGGTGTTTGAGATGCTAGTGTTGGTGAATGTTAACATTTCACTTCCTCACTATGAAGTCACATAGGAGTCTAGGGTAGATAGGTGTTTGAGGTGCTAGTGTTGGTGAATGTTAACATTTCACTTCCTCACTGTGAAGACACATAGGAGTCTAGGGTAGGTAGGTGTTTGAGATGCTAGTGTTGGTGAATGTTAACATTTCACTTCCTCACTATGAAGACACATAGGAGTCTAGGGTAGGTAGGTGTTTGAGATGCTAGTGTTGGTGAATGTTAACATTTCACTTCCTCATTATGAAGACACATAGGAGTCTAGGGTAGGTAGGTGTTTGAGATGCTAGTGTTGGTGAATGTTAACATTTCACTTCCTCACTATGAAGACACATAGGAGTCTAGGGTAGGTAGGTGTTTGAGATGCTAGTGTTGGTGAATGTTAACATTTCACTTCCTCATTATGAAGACACATAGGAGTCTAGGGTAGGTAGGTGTTTGAGATGCTAGTGTTGGTGAATGTTAACATTTCACTTCCTCACTATGAAGACACATAGGAGTCTAGGGTAGGTAGGTGTTTGAGATGCTAGTGTTGGTGAATGTTAACATTTCACTTCCTCATTATGAAGACACATAGGAGTCTAGGGTAGGTAGGTGTTTGAGATGCTAGTGTTGGTGAATGTTAACATTTCACTTCCTCACTATGAAGACACATAGGAGTCTAGGGTAGGTAGGTGTTTGAGGTGCTAGTGTTGGTGAATGTTAACATTTTACTTCCTCACTATGAAGTCACATAGGAGTCTAGGGTAGGTAGGTGTTTGAGATGCTAGTGTTGGTGAATGTTAAAATTTCACTTCCTCATTATGAAGACACATAGGAGTCTAGGGTAGGTAGGTGTTTGAGATGCTAGTGTTGGTGAATGTTAACATTTCACTTCCTCACTGTGAAGACACATAGGAGTCTAGGGTAGATAGGTGTTTGAGATGCTAGTGTTGGTGAATGTTAAAATTTCACTTCCTCATTATGAAGACACATAGGAGTCTAGGGTAGATAGGTGTTTGAGATGCTAGTGTTGGTGAATGTTAACATTTCACTTCCTCACTATGAAGTCACATAGGAGTCTAGGGTAGGTAGGTGTTTGAGATGCTAGTGTTGGTGAATGTTAACATTTCACTTCCTCATTATGAAGACACATAGGAGTCTAGGGTAGGTAGGTGTTTGAGATGCTAGTGTTGGTGAATGTTAACATTTCACTTCCTCACTATGAAGACACATAGGAGTCTAGGGTAGGTAGGTGTTTGAGATGCTAGTGTTGGTGAATGTTAACATTTCACTTCCTCACTATGAAGACACATAGGAGTCTAGGGTAGGTAGGTGTTTGAGATGCTAGTGTTGGTGAATGTTAACATTTCACTTCCTCACTATGAAGACACATAGGAGTCTAGGGTAGGTAGGTGTTTGAGATGCTAGTGTTGGTGAATGTTAACATTTCACTTCCTCACTATGAAGACACATAGGAGTCTAGGGTAGGTAGGTGTTTGAGATGCTAGTGTTGGTGAATGTTAACATTTCACTTCCTCACTATGAAGTCACATAGGAGTCTAGGGTAGGTAGGTGTTTGAGATGCTAGTGTTGGTGAATGTTAACATTTCACTTCCTCATTATGAAGACACATAGGAGTCTAGGGTAGGTAGGTGTTTGAGATGCTAGTGTTGGTGAATGTTAACATTTCACTTCCTCATTATGAAGACACATAGGAGTCTAGGGTAGGTAGGTGTTTGAGATGCTAGTGTTGGTGAATGTTAACATTTCACTTCCTCACTGTGAAGACACATAGGAGTCTAGGGTAGGTAGGTGTTTGAGATGCTAGTGTTGGTGAATGTTAACATTTCACTTCCTCACTATGAAGTCACATAGGAGTCTAGGGTAGGTAGGTGTTTGAGATGCTAGTGTTGGTGAATGTTAACATTTCACTTCCTCACTATGAAGTCACATAGGAGTCTAGGGTAGGTAGGTGTTTGAGATGCTAGTGTTGGTGAATGTTAACATTTCACTTCCTCATTATGAAGACACATAGGAGTCTAGGGTAGGTAGGTGTTTGAGATGCTAGTGTTGGTGAATGTTAACATTTCACTTCCTCATTATGAAGACACATAGGAGTCTAGGGTAGGTAGGTGTTTGAGATGCTAGTGTTGGTGAATGTTAACATTTCACTTCCTCACTGTGAAGACACATAGGAGTCTAGGGTAGGTAGGTGTTTGAGATGCTAGTGTTGGTGAATGTTAACATTTCACTTCCTCACTATGAAGTCACATAGGAGTCTAGGGTAGGTAGGTGTTTGAGATGCTAGTGTTGGTGAATGTTAACATTTCACTTCCTCATTATGAAGACACATAGGAGTCTAGGGTAGGTAGGTGTTTGAGATGCTAGTGTTGGTGAATGTTAACATTTCACTTCCTCATTATGAAGACACATAGGAGTCTAGGGTAGGTAGGTGTTTGAGATGCTAGTGTTGGTGAATGTTAACATTTCACTTCCTCACTGTGAAGACACATAGGAGTCTAGGGTAGGTAGGTGTTTGAGATGCTAGTGTTGGTGAATGTTAACATTTCACTTCCTCACTATGAAGACACATAGGAGTCTAGGGTAGGTAGGTGTTTGAGATGCTAGTGTTGGTGAATGTTAACATTTCACTTCCTCACTATGAAGACACATAGGAGTCTAGGGTAGGTAGGTGTTTGAGATGCTAGTGTTGGTGAATGTTAACATTTCACTTCCTCACTGTGAAGACACATAGGAGTCTAGGGTAGGTAGGTGTTTGAGATGCTAGTGTTGGTGAATGTTAACATTTCACTTCCTCACTATGAAGACACATAGGAGTCTAGGGTAGGTAGGTGTTTGAGGTGTTAGTGTTGGTGAATGTTAACATTTCACTTCCTCATTATGAAGACACATAGGAGTCTAGGGTAGGTAGGTGTTTGAGATGCTAGTGTTGGTGAATGTTAACATTTCACTTCCTCACTGTGAAGACACATAGGAGTCTAGGGTAGGTAGGTGTTTGAGATGCTAGTGTTGGTGAATGTTAACATTTCACTTCCTCACTATGAAGTCACATAGGAGTCTAGGGTAGGTAGGTGTTTGAGATGCTAGTGTTGGTGAATGTTAACATTTCACTTTCTCACTGGTCCCTTGGTCCATAAGTGTTGGTAATTTAACCTTGCTTGATGTGTCAATGCCGTTCTGTGTCTCTGGCAGCGTGAGTCCGATGGGCCCCACGCCGCGCTCTGCCCGCTCCGACCACAACGTAAAGAGTCTGGAGGAGGACATCGAGGAGGACATTGACGACGACCTCTCGGTGGCTGAAGAACTCCTCGCCAGTGACGACAGCTTGGTGAGTGCCTCTCCACTGGTCTGTAGTGGTGAGCTGTGTAAGTACTATGCTATGCTTGTAAACGTGCGTAACATGGGGGGGAATGCGGCCGGCGATGTAACCTTATGCTTACCGTTTACGTCACTGACCCACACGATGATGGAACTGAATCATTGAGACTAGGTATTTAAGGAAGTTTATTTTGTAATAGATTCATTTTCGTGATCATTACAGAATATTGTCAACGATATTATATTATCCATTTTAAAACCATGAAACATATATATACGATGGAGGTATATATACCATTGGCCGTAGTGTCCACGTGGTAACCTCCGTTCTTGTATAGATATATTTTTTACTGAGAATCGCTCTGGTACTTAAACTGAACCATGTGGGCTGTAAAATGGCGAATTTTGATGAAAGAATTTGTCAAAATCATGGCGTCGCCACCGGGAATCGAACCCAGCACCGCCGACATGGCGCGTCGGCAGCTCTTACCACTGAGCAACAGCAACTACTGGTGAACTAGCCAGGACCTTCACGGCTTGGGTCCACATGCAATGGAATATCCAACCCCGGTGGAACAGACCGGCAGTTGTAAATGGATAATATGTCAGTGGCTGTTGTGAGCACGTGCTAAGCTGGGGCGCCTCCGTAGCCGAGTGTTAGAACACTCACCAGCAGATCGATAGGTCCCTGTGGTTCGAAACCACGGGATTATGCGATCTAGTCTATGGCACTTTTCATCCAAATTACTCAGTGTGCCCGGAGGCTCCATGGCCTAATTTAGCCCTCGTGTTCACCCAAGCGGTATACAGCAACAATCGTTTGACTTCCTCCCCCTTGGCTCCTCAGATGGACGACCTGACCACAGACCGAACGGTGTCCCCCACTGAACAGAGTGCGGCCTTCGACTATGCCGAGGATATTCCGCAGGCGTAATACACCGTGCTGATCCGTTGCGTATGCATTATGTCGGGGTAAAGCTACATACTGCATCTATCAAATTCTGTGAATGTCCTTGAAAGAATTTGAAAGAATATACTGTACTGTATTGTACTCTACGAGTATGAATTTAGAACACTTTGGAAAGAGGTAAATCAGAGAAAACAGAAGTTCCTAAGTCATACAGCATATATCAAATTCGTTGAATATCCGTATGGTATTTAAAAGAAAATACTGTACCTCGGACAAATAGGTAAATCGGAGAAAACAGAAATTCTTATGTCCTACGTCCTCACAATGTGGATGTGTCGTGTTTAGAATAAGAAGAAATTAGTTAAAATATTTCTATCCCAGAATTTGAAAGCCAACAGTACAGTACGTACTGTATTGTACTCTACGAGTATGAATTTAGAACACTTTGGAAAGAGGTAAATCAGAGAAAACAGAAGTTCCTAAGTCATACAGCATATATCAAATTCGTTGAATATCCGTATGGTATTTAAAAGAAAATACTGTACCTCGGACAAATAGGTAAATCGGAGAAAACAGAAATTCTTATGTCCTACGTCCTCACAATGTGGATGTGTCGTGTTTAGAATAAGAAGAAATTAGTTAAAATATTTCTATCCCAGAATTTGAAAGCCAACAGAAGCGTCGAGTAATTATTAAAACAAAATCGGCGTATAGATAGGAAAAATACTGTATGTGCAGCTTGAAGGAAGTGTCTTTATCTCAAGCCGTCATAGCTCATGCTGAAATCGTTATTAACTACCGTAGGAGATTCTGTGTTACATGTGCCCATATGGCAAAGCCGTCTGTTAATATTTAGTGTTCTGAGCCAGATCGTACTATATCAACTGAAAGCCTCTGTGTTACATGGGACCAAACCCATCCGCATGTGTCTAGGGCTGGAAGCCTCATTTAGATCTTGGGCCTCGTCGACGAAACTAGGGTTTGTTGGTGATTATGCTCGTTTGTGCCCAGCGCCGACTGATCTCGTTAATTCAGCCGCTTATAGCGACTCTCTTGTGTATGTTCTTGGCGGTATCGTTAACATTGTTCGTGCGCTTAACGTTATTATGGTCACCCGCGCGTCGCTTGATGTTGTATGTTATGGCAGTGCACATTTAGGTTACGTTACGCACGTATATAGGGTTGCATGTAGTGTATGGAAGAAACCTAGTTCAGCCTGGGCAATATCTTGGTAGAGCTTCAAGACCGTTGGACAGGGACAAGCTGAACAACCGCCAGAACCGTTTGAGGCCTTGTTGTTGTTTGAGGTTCGCTGTTGCAAAAATAGCTCTTGACTCACTGTGATAGATGCGGGTAACAAGGATGCTGATTGAGAAGTAAATGTACTTGACATTGCTGAATGGGGGAGGATCGCTTGTTTTCATTTCATTGCCTAAGTCCTTATTGAATAATGATGCTCCCCATGCGTAAAGAAGGCAGGTTGTCGTGGTAGTTACGCTTCTGTGACTCCTTCACCAGATAGCATGACTCTATGTGGCTTCTAGGGCATTCGGACCCACTTGATGGTCCCCTAGTGGTGGACCAACTTTCAAAGCGTCTGGGTGACATTTCATGCTCAAAATAAATCTGACCAAAGTTCGTGCGTAGTTAGATGTACAAACGCCCATTTACCTTCTCAAGACCATCTCAAAATGGCTAAACGTCGTCCAGTGGTGGTTTGATCGAAGCCATACAAGTGCTGACAATCCACGTGTAATTTGCTTGGAAATCGAATGAAGATATAACTCCGTCCCCTGATTATCTCAGCGTTAACCCGCGTGGACCCTGGATTATTCACTCTGAAATACGAGTATTTAGCTGTTCAATGGTGTTACCCAGTGTCGCGGTTCTTCTACGGGATTCATACCGGTACCTTGTTTATATTTACTGTGTATGTACGTGATGCAAATAACAGGAAGTGATTTTATCATATGTTATAACATTCCCTTATCACAGTGTTATTTAAAGAAATCGTGGTATATTCACTACCTGTATTAAATAGACCTTATTATTGTATTAAATGTACCAATTATCGCCCACGTATCACATGGGTTCTATGACGCACACCACGTGTTCTAAGCAGCTTCAGTGAAGCCTTTGATATGGCTAGCGTTTGGAGCTCACCACGCTTCACGGTTAAGCAATATATCAGGCATTGATTCCGTTCGAAGAGAACCCAATATGTTTGTATACTTGTCACTGATCCAGTTTTACTATTGGTGCTGAACAAACTCGTGTGATGAAGGAGGAATGATGGTCGACGCCGAGTCTAAGCGACAGCGTCTGAGATATGCCAGAGTCTGAGAGACGCAAAGCTTTGGAGACGTCACTTGTTTGTTAAAGATAATGTAACATTCACTCATTAAATGATGTAGATATAACTGACTTCTTAGACTCAGTCCATCAGTTAAGCCTTTGCTTTGTGTTTTTTGTAATAATCAAAGAGATTCTTCGACAAGTTGGTTGAAAATGAAACATGTATTTCTGCCTGGGCGCATCACTGTTGTTTGCAAGCACACACTTATGGACATTTCGACGACACGTACGGGCAGCAGTAAGGAAGTAATGTATGTGTGTTGTACACCTACGGGCAGCAGTAAGGAAGTAATGTATGTGTGTTGTACACCTACGGGCAGCAGTAAGGAAGTAATGTATGTGTGTTGTACACCTACGGGCAGCAGTAAGGAAGTAATGTATGTGTGTTGTACACCTACGGGCAGCAGTAAGGAAGTAATGTATGTGTGTTGTACACCTACGGGCAGCAGTAAGGAAGTAATGTATGTGTGTTGTACACGTACGGGCAGCAGTAAGGAAGTAATGTATGTGTGTTGTACACCTACGGGCAGCAGTAAGGAAGTAATGTATGTGTGTTGTACACCTACGGGCAGCAGTAAGGAAGTAATGTATGTGTGTTGTACACCTACGGGCAGCAGTAAGGAAGTAATGTATGTGTGTTGTACATCTACGGGCAGCAGTAAGGAAGTAATGTATGTGTGTTGTACACCTACGGGCAGCAGTAAGGAAGTAATGTATGTGTGTTGTACACCTACGGGCAGCAGTAAGGAAGTAATGTATGTGTGTTGTACACCTACGGGCAGCAGTAAGGAAGTAATGTATGTGTGTTGTACACCTACGGGCAGCAGTAAGGAAGTAATGTATGTGTGTTGTACACCTACGGGCAGCAGTAAGGAAGTAATGTATGTGTGTTGTACACCTACGGGCAGCAGTAAGGAAGTAATGTATGTGTGTTGTACACCTACGGGCAGCAGTAAGGAAGTAATGTATGTGTGTTGTACACCTACGGGCAGCAGTAAGGAAGTAATGTATGTGTGTTGTACACCTACGGGCAGCAGTAAGGAAGTAATGTATGTGTGTTGTACACCTACGGGCAGCAGTAAGGAAGTAATGTATGTGTGTTGTACACCTACGGGCAGCAGTAAGGAAGTAATGTATGTGTGTTGTACACCTACGGGCAGCAGTAAGGAAGTAATGTATGTGTGTTGTACACCTACGGGCAGCAGTAAGGAAGTAATGTATGTGTGTTGTACACCTACGGGCAGCAGTAAGGAAGTAATGTATGTGTGTTGTACACCTACGGGCAGCAGTAAGGAAGTAATGTATGTGTGTTGTACACCTACGGGCAGCAGTAAGGAAGTAATGTATGTGTGTTGTACACCTACGGGCAGCAGTAAGGAAGTAATGTATGTGTGTTGTACACCTACGGGCAGCAGTAAGGAAGTAATGTATGTGTGTTGTACACCTACGGGCAGCAGTAAGGAAGTAATGTATGTGTGTTGTACACCTACGGGCAGCAGTAAGGAAGTAATGTATGTGTGTTGTACACCTACGGGCAGCAGTAAGGAAGTAATGTATGTGTGTTGTACACCTACGGGCAGCAGTAAGGAAGTAATGTATGTGTGTTGTACACCTACGGGCAGCAGTAAGGAAGTAATGTATGTGTGTTGTACACCTACGGGCAGCAGTAAGGAAGTAATGTATGTGTGTTGTACACCTACGGGCAGCAGTAAGGAAGTAATGTATGTGTGTTGTACACCTACGGGCAGCAGTAAGGAAGTAATGTATGTGTGTTGTACACCTACGGGCAGCAGTAAGGAAGTAATGTATGTGTGTTGTACACCTACGGGCAGCAGTAAGGAAGTAATGTATGTGTGTTGTACACCTACGGGCAGCAGTAAGGATGTAATGTATGTGTGTTGTACACCTACGGGCAGCAGTAAGGAAGTAATGTATGTGTGTTGTACACCTACGGGCAGCAGTAAGGAAGTAATGTATGTGTGTTGTACACCTACGGGCAGCAGTAAGGAAGTAATGTATGTGTGTTGTACACCTACGGGCAGCAGTAAGGAAGTAATGTATGTGTGTTGTACACCTACGGGCAGCAGTAAGGAAGTAATGTATGTGTGTTGTACACCTACGGGCAGCAGTAAGGAAGTAATGTATGTGTGTTGTACACCTACGGGCAGCAGTAAGGAAGTAATGTATGTGTGTTGTACACCTACGGGCAGCAGTAAGGAAGTAATGTATGTGTGTTGTACACCTACGGGCAGCAGTAAGGAAGTAATGTATGTGTGTTGTACACCTACGGGCAGCAGTAAGGAAGTAATGTATGTGTGTTGTACACCTACGGGCAGCAGTAAGGAAGTAATGTATGTGTGTTGTACACCTACGGGCAGCAGTAAGGAAGTAATGTATGTGTGTTGTACACCTACGGGCAGCAGTAAGGAAGTAATGTATGTGTGTTGTACACCTACGGGCAGCAGTAAGGAAGTAATGTATGTGTGTTGTACACCTACGGGCAGCAGTAAGGAAGTAATGTATGTGTGTTGTACACCTACGGGCAGCAGTAAGGAAGTAATGTATGTGTGTTGTACACCTACGGGCAGCAGTAAGGAAGTAATGTATGTGTGTTGTACACCTACGGGCAGCAGTAAGGAAGTAATGTATGTGTGTTGTACACCTACGGGCAGCAGTAAGGAAGTAATGTATGTGTGTTGTACACCTACGGGCAGCAGTAAGGAAGTAATGTATGTGTGTTGTACACCTACGGGCAGCAGTAAGGAAGTAATGTATGTGTGTTGTATATTAAGACAATACACTGTAGAATCTAGTCGATCGCCCGAACAATATTTATTTCTAACATAGTGAACCCTTTATAAAAATCGACTTAATTAGATCGTTACACGTACCCTAATCAATCGGTGCAGTGACCTGTTTCCACGGAAAATGGGATTTTCTGGAAATATAGCAAGAATTCAGCCAACGACGATGTACTGGTGACAGTTCAATAACGTAACCTGCAAAGGGATCGATGTTCCGTCTCCACCTTGGTGAGATTAGGTATGGATTGCCCGAGACACTGTTAGGGTTTAAAGACCCCATGACAAAGAAACTATATATATATAACCTCTTGTTGGCCTAAGATGTCCGTAATTACCACCGGTAAAATGTTCATAAGCGCGACAGGCCCGTAAACACGAACATTTGGGGAACTCCTAAATAATTAAATATGACCTGTACTGGATGCAGGGAAAATGACTACAGGACGGTGAGCGGGATTTTTTGTCTCTTTGTCTTTTGCGATTCTTGTTGCAACGTGAAGGAAAATGGTTGGGGAAACAAGTAAACGGGAGTAGATTGAATCTGGCCCTACTTATTCATCGAATTGTATATTTTGGAATTCTCATCCAGTACACGTCATACATGGGGTCAAGGGGTACAAATATAGTTTTCTAAATGAGAAAAATAAACGTTTTAGTTTCCCCGTATGTTTGAGCGTAGATCCAGATCTGTCGAGCAGTATCAACGGTCCGATGGCAGGCATGGAAGTGCGCTCCCCATCGACCATGGCGGAGTCCCTCCAGGAAAGCATTGCGCGGGGCCAGAAAAGTCTCCTACTAGATAGCCCGAATTAGGAAAAAAAAATCCATCCAATGTTCAGCAACAGGCTTAAGCGACTCAACTGGACCTACCCGAGTGCATCGTGTTGCAGCATCGTAATATATTAAACTACAGATTGTTGAGGAGCCAGAACTAATCGGTGTGGTCATTGGTGACAAGGAACTCACTTAGAATTTTACAGGTTGAACAACGTTCTTTTAAATTTATATCCTCTTTCAGCTCGTTAATCCTTAATGAACAGTTTAAGTTTGCTTCACCAGCCGAAAGAGGCCACTTTTGGCACATAATGGATAAATGTGGCCCAGAAACCTCCCTGGATGGCGTGCTCGCCTGTCCAATCTTCGATTCGACTGAAGATCATATACGCAATGGATGCACAAAACCAAAACATTTAAAAGCGTCCACTTTATTTCTAATTCAGGCAACTGAAAGCAAACAAGGCAGCACATTGACCATCTCCCACATATGTAGGAATGCTTCGAGTAAACTGTGACCAGATCTAGCACACATGTAAATGTTATAATAAATACATGTATAACATAAATTAACAAAATGGTGTATAAAAGAAATAATTTGTGAATGGTTAAAGCGATACGTAAATAACGACAACTTGTTTTCCAATTATATTATCTGAACGTATAAGGACGGTTTGACGGTGCTTTCCTTGATGATGCGATGTGTAATGACACCAGCAAGCTGTGTGTTTTTGAGTTTCTTTGATACTTGCTGGTTACATAACAATTTTTTTCTAGATACACTCATTCCTTCACTGATACTTCATGTCACAATACACACGCCTCAGTCCATCACTGATACGTCATGTCACAATACACACGCTTTAGTCCGTCACTGATACTTTATGTCCCAATACACACGCCTTAGTCCGTCACTGATACTTTATGTCCCAATACACACGCCTTAGTCCGTCACTGATACTTCATGTCACAATACACACGCCTCAGTCCATCACTGATACCTCATGTCACAATACACTCTGACATAATCTTAGCTCTGCAGGCGAAAACATTACCAGTAAGTGTTTAAAGGAATAACAAACCATACACCGTGCTCAACATGGCGTCGTTGATCTAGAACTCGACAAAATCTTCCAAAACATAACATGCTGTCTTTTCAAACTAAAGATCAAAAAACACGTACAACAAGATGCTTACAAACCACACCCTGGATAATCCGAAGTACATGTACTCTCACTATACCAGCTGCTTTCTCAAGTCCCCAATAATTACATACACAAATCGCAAACGTGATAAACCTATCTTAAACGGTAAAGCCGCGCTGTTCTGCAGAACATTTTTACGGGTTATAGAGGTTCTAAGATACAGGTATACACCGTATACATGTGTAACAAAAACAGTGACACACATCAATGGTTTTAACATGTTTGAACAATTTGAATACATTGAAAATATGTACTATATGTTATTTCTCATAATGTAACTACATCGACTAGAGGGAACAGTTACGATAAGACTGAACAATCATATTGTCAAGCGTTTCCTATTGGATAGCGTCCGTACATTTCTTGGTGCATATGTACTAAATTTACATCTTTTACTAATGACTAGAACATACATCAACATACCTCTAAATTAACATACCAAGCTTTAGGCTTTAAGACCTGCTGCCCGTGGCTTTCTGTTTTTATACAAAGCATTGGTTAAGAGTCACTGTTATTATTGTCATTGAAACCTCTTATTGAAAGTCCTTGTTATGGAAATCCCTTACCTCATTATTTAACAGCAAAACAAATCTAGATATTTACATGCCTTGAAATCGCTTCACCAATGCTTTATGAGATCTCAAATACCAAATCTGTTGCCACTCAATTACAGCAAACCTAATTTGTAGACTCCCTTGGCCTGGTTTCGAAATACTCATTGCGGTAACTAACATATTAAGTGACACCTGGTCTAACATTGAACAAAGACCGACACCGACTCCGTGGCTGTCACTTAATAAGAACGCCCTTATGGCAGTCGACAAAATACCCTGTTGGATATGTCTGGCTCGAACGGCAGCAAAGCTATGTGAGGTTACCGATAAGCACCAATCTTCGTGTCAAGCCACTCACCAATATTAACCATATTAGAAAAGCTTTCACATGAAACCATGCTATGTGTTTGCACAATGACGTCCTGATCGCGGAGAAGACAGCACAAGATACCTAATTTGAAATGGGCGCAGTGAATAGCATCATTTATTCATTCTGTTCTAACCCTCTATTGTTCAAGCAATCTGTCAGGCACCGAACGGGGCATCATTCAGCATCATTCTTCTCAGAAATATGACTTTTAAAAACCGTTTCTCTTTCCAGTTGCCTTACAAGCCAGCCGCAAGTACGAATGCATATATTCACCCTCGCATCCGGCCAAAAGTTCCCTAATTATCACGCATATCTAAAAGAAATATAGTATAAGTTAACAAGTAAAATATTCGGGTAAGGTAAATAATAAATTAAAGCACCACTGATAATTGGGGCAGTATTAAATCCTAGTCTGCAATACTAGAGATATCATGGCCAACTGAAGGATGGCCAAATGCAAACAGCGCATGAAACTGACTAAAACAGTTTATAGCTAAAATATCATTCACATTAGCCAAAGAGAGGCATTAGCGTAACACAACCGGTACATCTACAATTCATACATACAAAAATACAAAGCATGTATCTTCCTACATAGCACGTAAATCTTTGATGACCTTAGTGTGACCTCTGCGGTCTAAAGAAGACCTCATAGTGATACCTGCCACGTGGTAAGTCGCTATCGTGTCACGTTAGAATGTAATATAGTAAATCCATTAGTCAAAATCTAGAGCAAATGCTGAACAGTATCTATGACTATACAGAGCACAAAAATAGTTTTTCGTTATAAATGTGTCGTAAGAAAGAAGATCATGACGATGTTCCAAAAAACCCAGGTGCAGTCAGAAACAGGTAGCTGTAATATATTAATCAGATTAGCAGACTACCTCAAACGAGAAGGCGACATTTACGAAGTCACTAATATTAAATACTATAAGGGAATCTGGGTTGGAAGAAGAGTAACGTAACTCGTTAGAGCGATATCAGTGGCGGATTTCACGAACGCAGTTCAGCCGACTACGAGGCTTAGTCGGTGGCTAAAGTTACCATATAGATGATGAGCGGTTTTAAACCAAGCCCCGTAGCCGGCTAAACTATGTACGCAAAATAGGCCCCATGAAGCGACATGTTAAAGCCAACAAGAATGTTCACACCTGAACTTTTGGACCTCAGCTTATAGCATTTCTTATCCAAGCAGGAATCCAAAAGAGCAAGAACCACCAGTAACTTGGTAATTATAGTGTGTGCGGGTGATTTCACCACAATCCGACAAAAGCGACAGAAGTCATCTACCTAGCTCTTCGGTCACATTAAATATGCATTTCGCTGCTAAACTGGCCAAGTTGATCGTTGCCAAAAAACTTCTTATTTCCGGGTTCCGATGTAAAGGCTGCATTGTAATGTCTAGTCGAGATAATAGAGATTGCACACTGTGGCCGGCTGTGAAAGCTGTCTAGGAAGCGTACCCTGACGGGGAGGTACAGGCAGAGTGCTGTCTACATGTCCAACCGGAGCGGTGGCTTAAGAGTGAAAAGTACACAGCGCCTTGAGAGAAGCAGATTTCGCCCTCAGCGGCTTGGGAGACGCCACGCCGTCACCGTTGGGGGCAGCACTGGTCTGCAGAGCGCCCCCTCCCGGCGCCGAGGAAGATCGCTTCCGGACCGGTCCGCGCTGTATCTGGCGCGCCCGCTGCCCGAAACCGAGGCTCTGCAAGGTTTCCGCCATCTGGCGGCGCGTCGGGGAAATACAGATGAAGATCAGTAGCTTGGAATCTCCACCTGTAATCGAACAAAAGCGAATAAAAGTGAAGCGTGTTATTAACGTTTCGATCTGCTATGTGCATATCTTTAGCTCTCACAACATGGAACTGAAATGAAATGCTGGTGCTTCAGGCCGCTTGTGTGCATATTACAGCTAACCTGGGCCAATACACCCCCGGGGCAACACATGAAATAGCCCTATATGCAGGTGCCATGGTACATGGAATCGACAACAACTCCTTGGCACTAGATCTATATCATCGCGAGTAAAGACACAAAACAAAAGTAAATATTGCCGGTGGGGGATGAGGGAGGGGGGGGGGGCGTGGCGGCGTCACCTACCAATGGCGTCCTGTAGTAGGTGGGTCAGCTTGCTGTTCCTGTAGGGCACGTGTTGCCTGTTGTCGGCCAAGGCGCCCAGCACGTCGGACAGAGCCGAGAGGCTGCGGTTGATGTGGGCGGTCTCACGGAGCTTCAGTCCCGACGTCCCCGATACACCTGCAAGCACCGCCCGCACGTTAAACGCTGGCCTCCACACGCACGTTAAACGGTTAGCACACGGCCCCTGGCCTCCACACGCACGTTAAACGGTTAGCACAAGGCCCCTGGCCTCCACAAGCACGTTAAACGGTTAGCACACGGCCGCTGGCCTCCACACGCACGTTAAACGGTTAGCACACGGCCGCTGGCCTCCACACGCACGTTAACGGTTAGCACACGGCCGCTGGCCTCCACACGCACGTTAAACGGTTAGCACACGGCCCCTGGCCTCCACACGCACGTTAAACGGTTAGCACACGGCCGCTGGCCTCCACACGCACGTTAACGGTTAGCACACGGCCGCTGGCCTCCACACGCGCGTTAACGGTTAGCACACGGCCGCTGGCCTCCACACGCACGTTAACGGTTAGCACACGGCCGCTGGCCTCCACACGCACGTTAAACGGTTAGCACACGGCCCCTGGCCTCCACACGCACGTTAACGGTTAGTACACGGCCGCTGGCTTCCACACGCACGTTAACGGTTAGCACACGGCCGCTGGCCTCCACACGCAAGTTAACGGTTAGCACACGGCCGCTGGCCTCCACACGCACGTTAACGGTTAGCACACGGCCCCTGGCCTCCACACGCGTTAACGGTTAGCACACGGCCCCTGGCCTCCACACGCACGTTAACGGTTAGCACACGGCCCCTGGCCTCCACACGCACGTTAACGGTTAGCACACGGCCCCTGGCCTCCACACGCACGGTGTACAGCGGAAAAATACCGTCCGGTACAGTTTTGACTCGCTATAACACTGTTCTGAGGGATTGATGGCCTATTTCTGTCTCAATCTGTCTGTTTCTGGTCCACGAGAGCCCACCAACAATAGCCCGGGCAAGAATAGTGTCATTCAGAGGAGGATAGCGCATGACATGTTGGCATAACATTGATGGCCAGGCAGGGTGGTCAATGCCACTTAATCCTAATGAGAAAGGGTGTACTGATAATTCATATAAGAGCATAACATACTCAGACCATGTTAAGACCAATTACCATTGACCAACCAGCAGACGTTTAACAGCTCACTAAGTACCGAGCATCAACAACTGCTACTGCCAACACTTCCACTCCTTGCACACACCAAAGGACACGCTAACCACAAGAGCAACACTAAAATACGACACAACGATACTTATTGTAACAGGAGTAACACGCCATTGGTACATCCATCATTACGATAGTGACACAAAAGCCCGACCCTACAACAGTGACACTAAAGCACTACACAAGGGCAGCCGCACTTGAAGCACCCACCAGCACACTCACTGCCAGCCAAGTCCACCAGCTGCAGCTTGGTCTTCACCACGCCCTGGGTCAGCAGCGACTTGCGCATGGGTGACGGCGAGCGGGAGGCGGGTGTGGTGTAGCGGGGGATACGGCTGGAGGAGGGGGACCCGGGCACCCCCGTCACACCCCCGCCGGGAGCCACGCGCTTGGTGGGGCTCGGCGGCAAGATGGCGCCCGTGTGGTTCCGCTTAGTGGGGCTAGGGGGCGTTCCTGCTGCGGGGTGTGGACAACACTGTCTTGTCAAGCATTTATTTTAGTTAGGGATACATTTCAAGTAACAATCATTACATTTAACAATAAATCGTGTAACAACCATCTGCGAAGCATACCACCTTCCGGGTTAAAAATGTCAGACATATTCGTCATATACAAAGAGTTCTTCCCAATAGCAATTTGTTACCAATAGCATACACAAACCAAAATCATTTTACAGAAACACTACGACAAAAAGGGTGATAGAGCACAGTACGGGTGTAGTGATTACAAGACACACGCTTGGCGTCGCTCACCTTGGGAGACGCCGTTGACCTTGGCCGCCCCGGGGACGCCACTGTGACGTCCCCTCGGGTCGTCCATGCCAGGGATCGTGGTGACGGTGATGACGGTGATGAGGTGGGACCGGCTCGAGTGCTCGTGCACCAAGGTTGCGGACTGACAGCGGGCCGCCAGGCCCCTCTTTATCAGCCTAAACACGTCTGATATGGAGTCCACACCTCTGTCAAAGAAGGCGATGAATATTTATAAGGTAGGGGAGAAATATTTTTTTTTAGTAGAACCTAACTATATCGATCTAGACCTATATGTGACACACTATTTACTGTCGCATCACAGTAATAGAAGTGACGTCACGCGTCGCCAACGTCGACGTCACGTCACGCGATACCCACCTCGACTTGACGCCAACCGTAATGCGGTACCCGATTCGCGGTGACGCCACGTGTCACCAAACCGTTGTGACGTGGTACCCGCTTAATTGGATTGAGCGTTTTATACCACTCTTGTGCGTATATGGGCTAAAATGAGCCCATGACATAATGAGATGCAGAGCGTGGCAGACTTCATATTAATAGGTCTTGGATTCGAATCAGAGCCTGGGCACCTAATCTGGGGCATGTTTTACTTTTCGTCCGTGAAGGTTTCTGGGTCCAGTTTAGCAAGCGGCCCAACACACCAATCCTTATTATAATAGATAATCTGAAGCTCAGTGTGCAATCAGCAGCGCGACTTAGGCAGCTCCACCCACCTTGAGGTGACGGTTGGGATGTGCACGGAGCCGTCCACGCCCTTGACGATGTCGTGTCTGACCACCGGGAGGTCTGGCGAGGCCAGCAGGTCGTGCAGCTCGTTGTTGTAGATCTCCACTATGGACAGCTCCACGGCGTGCATCCCAAACGGCCTCTCTCCAATTAACCTGGTTGGTTAAGGAAGTTCAAACCAAAATTACTTTTATTAAAGTATACAATAAACATGTCATATGTGAACTTTGTACACAGTGTCTGATAACAAGAATGGTGAAGGGGGCCTACAGACAAATAAAGCAGAAAGTGTTGGTATGAAATTAAGCCACAGCAGTAGCGAGACAAGTCGGCTTGAGCTCAGATCCAATTGATAGATAACCAGTGACCAACTAAGCTTCATCGTAACGATATTCGGTTTATTTCATCGAGTATGACACTTGTGAAGGGTAGAGGGGCGCCATGTCCCCGGGGGTAACACCTTATTAATTTTATAGGTCATGAGATCTTTATCCAGCAAGAATCATATAGAGGTTCACAATGGGATTCGAACCCTCTACCTCCAGCAACATGACTGACCCGGCAGAACGCGTTATTACCACCGGGCCACTCGAGGGGTGCCATGACCATATTAGAATGTCACTGTTTGCATAAATAATTACGGAATACGATACATGCAGTGTGAAGTCTAACAAGTACAGTGTTACACGGTCATATGCTTCCTTCCCTCGTTATGTTTACAAACGAGCCACGTCCAACAGCACCACGTACCTGTAGAGTTCTCTGACGGTCCTGGGCACTATGCCTTCTTCTGGGTCGAGCTTTATATTGATGTGAAACTCTTCGTTTTTGTGCCCGCCCAGCATTGTGTGAGTCTTCCCGCTGGCCGTCTGACCGTATGCCATCACACAAACGTTGTACCTGACCAACAGGAATGAAACCAGATCAGTAAACAGGGCTAAGACTCATTTGAATAATCCAAGACATGGATATACATGTAGTAGAACAGAGGTATAGATGGCAGTGACGAAACTGTATCATACATGCGAGATCAGCGTCAAACGCCTGTGGAATGGCCCATAAAATCGATTACCAAATATATAAAGCATACATAACTGTGTGAAGAAAACATGTGTGCAGATATGTTTGGACAGAAACATTTGTACGGTACGTATACACTTGTGTATAAATGGGTGCAAAAACTGTTCGATATCCATCTTTCAGAGGGACAGTTAACATACAACGTTCAGAGGTACAGTATTTACCCATCAAGCAGTGACTGCACTAGAGGTTCCACTTCATTGAATACAGCTTCTTGTGACTCTTCAGGGCCATAAACTCTGAAAAAACATGAATAAAACAATTGATTTCCAACATTATTCTGCATATAATCAATCATGCGTGAAGCTATTTTGTGCGAATTCAACTTTCTCTCCCAATCATTTGGCTTTCTCGATATATATTTTTACCATATACGTCGAGTTGTATCTACGGAAAAATGTTAGTAGTAATCCGACATGACATGTAATCTAAGAGAATTGCACCAACCTTTCAAATTCAAATGTCTTGCATTTCCTTCCAGTTCGAACTGACAAATTCTCCTGCAAATATTACAATGGCTGCCTAGCATCAGAGCATGTGCCTCGAAGCGGAATGAGACTGGGTACTGTATCAAATCTAAATCTAAACCAAGCAAAGCGGCAGGCTACAGCAGAGGATGACTACCGTGGTATTAAGTTTTAAAATTTAAAGCATTTTTGTCATTTTTATGTAATATTTATTCAAATATAAACTTCAACGACTGTATTAATGGTAAACATGCTGTATTTAGATGGTGGTATTTTCAAATTTTCTTTCCCTGAGCCGATTATTTAACATGTTGTGTTTTCATTTGCTGATTATGATTACGTTTAAGCCGTAAATGAAAAATCCTTACCTCGTCAATGACTTGAGTAACAGGCTCAACACATTTGGAAGGGCTAAAAACATAACATAAGCAGGAAAATTACACAATATCTTAATCTGCCTGACTGACAAACGAAAGTCTTTGCACACCCTGGTTGGTTCATCAACAGGTACCGGGTACATGTCCCCTTATCGTGACACGAATTTAACAGATTAGGGAAATTTACACCATAGATGGATGCGATGTGCAGCAACACCATGGCAGTGCCGAAGATAATTCTGATACTTTACAGTATGCCGTGCGCACTGTTCGTCATCGCCCGCCCATACCCGACCATTGTCTGTAACCTTCTTGGCTCGGTCATGAATTGGTCGTTTAAATCACTTTGTCTCCACTTGGAACAGGAGTGTCTTACCTTGCGCTGCTGCCCGCACTCTTTATGTCGCAGTCTACAACAGGTCTCACTCGGCAATGAACTCTGATGTTTCCTTTCAACTCCTGTACAACGAGGAAAGACCTTCAAGCAAGCGATGCAATGGCGAAAATAAACGCCACTTTTTTTATTC
Organism: Arenicola marina; assembly: GCA_964019135.1. Classification (NCBI taxonomy): domain Eukaryota; kingdom Metazoa; phylum Annelida; class Polychaeta; family Arenicolidae; genus Arenicola; species Arenicola marina. Next base: position 72,746,166 of record OZ025248.1, read on the forward strand.
CAAGTTTTCTCTTCTTTTCTCTTAGTGTATTGCATGTAAAGTTTGGCTTCAATGTGTCCAGGGCACTCCGATCCAGGTGATAAACGAGCCGAGCGTTATCAAAGGAGGATCAATAGCATTAATGACGCTGACACTGGTAATATAATACATTTTTGCAAGAAATAATAAGTGAGAACAATTATTATAATTATAATACATGTAATGTAATTGGGCCCTTCATATTGACTTACCAAAACTGTGTTATGCAGACTTCTACGCTTTTGCTTCTCCTTGCCCAATTTCTCGGTTATCTTTGATAGCTCTTCATCTTTCTCTGTTAACTTTTCCCTAAGATCTGCAAAGCAAAATATGTATATGATATTGTGAACATTTACATTTATATTTTCTCTATATGTTCCCGGCCAAAACATATTACTGGTAGATGAATTAAATAAAAGCTGTTGTAATGTAGTGCAACCAGAATCAGTCACCTGAAGTGGGTTCTCTTACACACCAAGAGGGTGCAGGCATAAAAAACAATTTTCGCATAGTCTTCTCACCATTTATCATGGCAAAGGTGTCCGGTATTGTGGTAGCCTTGTCTTCAATTAATCCCTGCACCAGGTCACATTGTGCCTTTAAATGGTTGGGTAGATCGCTAGCCAGGCTTCGCAATGTCTCTTGTTCACCTTTCAAGCACTGAAAATAATATTTTAATATAACATACATACTCGATGATTATTGCATCACGTTTGTTGACCATGCATAATTAGATTTCTCTGATAAACAGGGATCACAGTACCCAGAACATGTATGTTAAAAGTAAGTTTAAAATGGTAACATTACTACAATGACAAAGAGTTCATTGTAATCTACTTAAAGAGTTTATTATGCAAGGGGTATCATCCCCTAGGTGATAATAAGCTGGCAAGATTCATAATATTACTTGAATGCTACAGAGCAGTGACATTGTACATGAACATATATCTTGTTTAATTTACAAAATAAGAATTAGGGTACAGGGATGTATAATACTCAGATGATGACAAGGTAACCACACTTAGAAAATGAGGTTGGAGGGCTTTAACAAAGGGTATTATAGCCCAAGACCTGCCTGCCTGCCAGATATGTGGGCAGTTTCAATTTTGGCAGGCAGTTTTTCTGGAACGCTGGCATTCAGCTGTTGTTTACCCACTCCAAAAACAGCCCTTTTGGTCACAAGGTCTTGCAGAAAATCATAGCACTCACAATTTTATATAACAATGAGAGCTACACTGCTGTTAATTAAATTGTAAAATGCAATCTCAAAATGTGACAACCTGATCAACTGGCACCAGATTATTTACGTATACTGATCACTTTTTTACCAGCCAAAATTTAAGCTGGTACAAAGAAAATTCAGGCTAATACCCTGCTGTAAACCTATATAACCACAGTAACAATACCCATCCGAGTATGAGTATATGCTACAATCAGAAAGTGATAACTGTACCTGTGACAGTCTAGCACATATGGCTACGGTATATATCAGTTCTTGAAAAACTTACTATTAATTCTGAATGGATCTCTTTCAATTTGTTCATATATTGTGACCGTCGTTGCTTCATATCTCCAACTTTGTTGTGCAGATATGTGACCCGCTCAGATTTATTTTTTAATTCATTGCATAATCTGGCATTTCTTAGATGCAGTAAGCCATTTTCATCCTCCATCTTGGAACTCTCAATGCTGTCTTCCTATAAATACAAAAAAAATATATTTACCATAGGCATTCACTAAAGATATTACAAGAAATTCATTAATTACCAGTATTTATTATTAAAGATATCGCAAGATAATACTTTTAAGTTTTAATCTATATAAGATATACCATATATTCAAAGTAGAATTCATGAAAAATATAAAACAGTGGTAAATGCATAATTAAACTTCTGCATCAATGAGTCAGAACTTATAAGTTCTGTTTTCTTTCCTCAGGCCAGGATAGACCCTTGGCACAACTGCCCCTAAGCCTTACTGACACTACCAATACTATAGTGCTAGACTAGTGAGATAACAGGATAAGGCTAATTCACTGATATAGTTCTGATCTGATGATCTACTTTACAGTGGGGCACTCATTAATACAGTGGTATATATGGATAGAGTACTTGTTCATTGCTATATATATAATGAGTGATATATACATTTAATACAATTTTCTGGTAGCCATTCAGGCTCCCAACTTATATAAATGTAGTTGCTGGGGTAAAGTTTTAGATACCAAATTTTGTAGGAGGTTTGGTAGTTAATATTTGAGAGGGTGGAGGCATGCCCAGGTAAAGGTGCATTAAGATAAATCACAGCAGGGAAGTGGATACATATACCAGTTTATGATACAATTTCTTGTTTTATTCTATTAATATGTACATATATATATATCTAATTCAGAGGCTTAGGTAGGTAATGGGAAAGAGTGGTGAGATTAGATACAGTGACTTGTACAGCTCCGGCCAGCAGCTAGGATACTAGAGTAACTAGACAGGTAGTGCTAAATCACCCCTTCATCAAAGATGTACACAACAGTGGACAGGGTGATTTAGCACTACTAGACAGGGTGCCATTCCCAGTATGAGGAGATGAGGTCTTCAAGGCCTGAATCCCTAATCACACCTGCACTTAATTGCCCTCCTCTCCACCCTATCCATGCTATGGAGAAACCAACAAGTTTAAGTCATTGGTGCAGAATTTTTGTCAGTTTGAGTCATTGGTGCAGAATTTTTGTCAGTTTAGTTTGAGTAGATCTCGGATATAGAATTATAATATTATTGTCTGGTTGTTTGGGCTGTTGGAACATTACCGCCGCAAATGGATCGAGATCAGAATTGTCATGCATGCTATCGCACTAGCATATCCTTCTTCGACTCGTACTAAGCCCACAATCCAAACATCAGACTACAAATTTAAGCCTACGCTATCGACACCGGGCTGAAACACAACAGAGCAACATTTGTTAAGAAAATAACAAATTTCCGTGATCGCGTATACTAAAACCGCAATATAGATGAAACTGCTCCATAATGTGGTCTCACCCAACCATATTATCAAGTGCTCGTCTGTTCGGCATGCGACATCTCGATCGGTACTCTACGACATTCGACATTTTTAGTGGAGACATGAGTCGTTACGACGGAAATCTACGATTTTCCGTTATATTTCAGTCTGTCCTTGCACATCCTGTGTTTTTCTGTCTGTGCGCGCTCTATAGATGTAGGTCGCAAAACGCAATAGGCCTATTTCGTCTTGTAAGTTGGCCAATCGATAGGTCTTTGAAATAGCTATCTTGGCCATATATCGGTTCACGCTCAAGGTTACAGTGACGTCATTTGTCCCATACATTACCATGGCACTGAAAGTCCCCATTATAAACCAATGAAGTTTTTCTCTCACCGACTTCGACAAAATACATAGAAGCCTATATTAAGCCACGTGTAGTATCTCGGTACCGGACCGGTGCGACATAAAAAGACCAAAAACAACCTGCGCCAACGGGATTATCCCTTTGACGCATCGCGTTTGACGTTTCGCTCCGAATGTCCTAGAAGATAAATACTATATTTCCAGGGTATTGGCAAGGCATGTATAAAAGTAATAGGCACGTCTAACTTACATTCAGATTACGTAACTTTTCCGTTACATCAGTGACAATATTGCATATTTAAGTGTCTACAAAATACGTTGTCATGCGATGACGCCCTTTTGACATCTCGCTAAAACCAAAATAATACCCAGAATGAATCGCACATGCAGTGGCGCCTCACAGTGGAATAATCTGAACTATGATTTGCGAAGTCGTCTGTGGCGGGTACCTGAAAACTTTCCGGGTCAGTTCGTGCCCCTTGATCCCCGTATACAGGGGTAGGCCATATATGAGGGGTCCACTTGGGGCCGGACCGAGAGATATCACACACGGACCTCATCTTTGAAACATAGCTTACATTTATCCAGCGACCTAGGTCAAAGGTCAAGGTCACAACCTTGACCTCACTCATATCCTTGAATCATTCAAGATTGGTTTTGTCTATACTCCACCTCTGCCAGACTGCCAAATAGTGTCTCTTAGCCTTGCCCGTGATATCAATTTACCACAAATTTTCATTTCAGTGGTAAACGTCATCAGTTTGTGTGCTTTGCGATGCTTTGTAGCAGTGCCGCGACAGAGTGCTGTGGTGTCGCGGGATAGGAACGTTTGCCACACCACAGCCGAAACGGCGAGGTTTATCATTTTTCTGAATTTATGGAATGCAACAATCGAGTTTTCTGCAAATTTTGATATAAATTTCGCCTGGGCTTAGTTTTGGCGGGAAAGAACTCGACATGCAACTTTAACATGGGGTACCCTATGAAGCTACAATGTGGATGCCGCAATGTTCTCACCGCAGGTACACGACAGTGACACTAGACCGATCCAGGCGGTCAATCATTCACTGACGTCACTGTTGCTTATATCCAATCGTGTGGTGAAAAGAGGTCTTCCACGTGCGTTATGTCGGACTGACAGATAAGTCGGGCAAACAAAGCAGTGCGTTACTTTCTTGTCAGTTTCAGAGATGAGTTCTTCTCACTTGCACCTACCATCAGCTATTGTCAGTTCCATGCTCACTAGTAAGGAATACGACTCAAGCGTGGGCGGGGCTTAGTGTCGGAGCCTGGATCGGTCTATTCAAGAGACCCGTTTGCGCGTGGTTGAGTATCGCTAAAATATGTGAGCTGTGGCAAGAGAGGGTTGTAGCGTTGGGTTGTGTCCATCTGTGCGTGTGTGTGCGTGCGTCTCCTAGATCACTTCGGATCCTAGGGATCAAATATAGATATAAAGGGGGGGTAAAGATAAATCGGGGGTGTGTGTGTGCGTCTCTGTAGGTCGCATTGGTAGGTCGCCTCTGTAGGTCGCCGAAAATAATATTTCCGTCATCATCCTTCACCCTACGGGTGACGCAATCTCGTTTGAAACATCTGCTGGCGCGCAATTTTTCAATGTAATTGCGTGAGCGCTGAAGGATCCGGTGGCGGGGGGGGGGGGGCTGGCAGGGGTAATATAGTACACAAGTTGTACTGTAATTCAACTTGAGTGAGCCCCCCCCCCCTCCCTACATGCAAGCCGTCATTAATTAAACATAAAACATTAATTACCTCTTGCCCAGTCGTAAGTTTTAGTGTATCAAAGTGACCCCATACACGCCACGCACACACACTTTTTCAAAATCCTGGATTGGTTTGACAACATAACTACGTGTTTCTGATTTAAACTATACGAATATCTTTCATGACCTCCAGCATAAACTCGATCGACCTCTGGCTTGGAAGGGATGTCTCGATCATGATATAGCAATTCGTTTGAAAACGAGGCAAAACGGGGCAGCGGTGCTGTCTTATATATCACTTGAACGACAGACAAAGCGTATATCTCAGTGTGAGATTATCATTTACTCGTTATCAAGTCTCAGTTTCCGGTCCGGCCTAAGAACGGGGGCCGCCCATGATGCGTGATTTATGCATTATACGGCTGCCCCGCGGAATCAATTTTGAAGATTATTTAGGTGTTATTTGCATCATTTTCACTACATGTAGTCACAAAAGGGGGTGGATATCTATGATAAACCGTAATAAGTTGGGAGGGGCGTGCCTCTTGAGCACTAAGTTAAAAAGATCATTTTATCATTGTCGGTCAACATCACTTGTGCTAATGTTTCTTGTTGACTTTTATATACCGACGTTAAATAAAACTTTATCTTATCTTATTGCGGTTACAAAAGAGGTGCGGGGTCCTTCTATCATTTACAGTCACAAAGAGGCGGTCCCTCTGACAATAACAGTCACTTTGTGCCGTTTGACCTGAAAAAAAAACCACTAAGGAAAAGGGAGGCTACCTTGGATTTTTAGAAAACAAAATGACGAGTCGGAAAGGAGCCCGAAGGTTAGTTTAAGCATATTTTATTGGCAATTGGAAAACAGGCACACTGCCTATGTTAATTCCTCTTGCTGAACTTGAAACAAATATACACATAACAGTTGCGTACATCACAATGTAACAGAAATTTCATAATTAACGAGCCCGAAGTTTGCGATGTTAGTCGTGTGATACCTAATTTAGGGCCGCTAATTTACTTACATTACATTTTCGCGGCCCCGGTTAATGGAACGTGTAAGAGGCCAACTCAGATGAGAGAAGGTTCTGTTCTGTACTACTTTTCGTCATATTTTGAGTTTTATCAGTTTATTCTGTCTAATGTGTCCTAAGCTATGCCAGATTTACGATTCTTCACTTTTTGTTTGTACTGATGATGATTGTCTATGATCTTACCCATCGCTACATGGAGGGTAGGGGCGGATCTAGGAATTTGCAAAGGGGGGAAGGGGGGGCTCACTCTGCAAACTTGCGACCCGGGCGGGAGGGTGCTCGGAGGCGGAGAAGCAGACTTTCACAACGTATGACGGTATGTTCAAGTTCTCAAACCCGCCCCCCTAGATCCACCCCTGGGTGTTTGTACGGGGAGCTCCCCATATCGATGACCTTTTACTGTTGGCGGCCATTGCACAGTGCGTTCTCCCCTCTCAGATGCCTAGCAAGAATGGTGTTGATGGCTGTCATGCTGTCACGTCTGCATGCACCCCTCTCACCATGCATTTGAGTGGGGAGGAGGCAGGCAGCCTTCTTGGTGTGACCAACAATTCTTGCGTATCTCAGATATGTAGCCAGTTTAGTGTTGGCGGCTGTCTCACTATATGTCATTTCCAGCATACATCTGGGTGGGTAACCCAAGTCACCCAATTCAAAATCAAAGAATAGGTGTTTTCCCTAAAAAATTTATTATAAGACTACTGGATCAGGCAGTCGTCTGGGTATGGGCTGTGGCGGATTAATTTGACCTCTCTAAATCTATTATGAATAGGTATAAGTTATTATTAACATAAAGATATACATAGGTATATCCACTGGTATACTGCAGGATTTGATTGGCAAATAAAACAGTGATCAGTTCTGTACATATGAGGGCAATGTTAAAAAACAAATATATTTTAATAAATGTACCGTAAACTGCCTATTAGAAGCCGCGGCTTAGAGGTGAATGTTGTTAGTAGTTGCGACTGCTTGTATAAACAATTAATTGGTTTGGTAAGGTCCAGGAGGGCCAGCCACTGGTGTGACACTTGATAAGAGGTGTGATCGGAGAGGGAAAGGTGAATGCTGTTAGTGGTCGCGACTGCTTGTATAAACAATTAAGTGGCTTGGTTGGCCGGATGGATTAAGCAGGAATACAGGGCGGAGAGCGGGCCGGTAGGGGGGGGGGGGGGGGGGGGGGTTGGAAGGCCAAAGTCGGAGTGCAGCTTATAATATGTAGTTTTCCAGAAATGGTTCTGGGCGCCGGCCAACCCGGTTTTTAGGCCAAAGTTGGGGTGCGGCTTCTAATATGTATGCGGCTACTAATAGGCAGTTTACGGTACCATTGCAACATTCAATTACAGCATCTATACTGCTTCAATTAGCATATATATCCAGCCACAAGATTAAATAAACAAAAAATGCTGCTGCCTGCCACCTCACTTACACAACGTCTTTCACTGGATATCATTCGCATCCCACACCCCTTCCCCCGGGTAGCATTGCTAGAGGGTGTAACTACTGGTATGATTATAGCCCCTGTTGTCTAGAACAGGTGCATATCACGTTGTAGTTCCGTGACTGGACCCATATCGAAGCAGACTACATTATATCTATGGAACTAATCATGTTGGTGCCTTAGCAGGCGGATCTCTACGATGCACAATCATAGTAAATTTGACTGACACAGAGGTATAACTTTGAGATTCATGTGTAATCTCATAACCAAATATAACCTGGTGTAAAAAAAAGTTCGGAATATGATCTTTTAAATGACTTAAATCAAGATAGATATCATTTATTTGCATATGGGTGAGAAATGTTAAAGCTACATGTGGAGCTGACCGTTGCAACGGCTGTACCAAAATAAACATAAACAGGAAATGTTACCTTTGAGCGGCGGTACCAGCTTATGACCACAAGCAGTGTCAACAGCCACCGCCAAAGAAAAAGTGGCGCTCCGGACGCTTCTATTGTCTCATATAATTTAGCGCTTGGGCGCCCCTGTCAGTGGCACCAGTAAACGGCTTGTGTACACACATTTATGACGTTCCAAATCAGCACAAGTTTTCATTTTTGTGGCGGACAATTCATGAATTTGAAATGTTTTGCTCATTGGCAGATAATTGGTGAGCGATATGGTAGGTGTTTATTGTCTGTTATGACCCTTAAGGCCTTAGGTTTGTGTTCTTATACGCAAATTTGGCATTCAAAAACAGCGAAACAACTCCACATGCAGTTTTAAAGATATAAACTCATTTTGATGTTTTCAGATATGGTGAAGAAGTACGTAGAAGGATCCACTGCATGGGCATAGCTGATCAGGCATTAGGAACTCTGATCTTGTTCCCATCTAACCATCAGCTATGCCACCTTATTCACGTGCGAGAGGTCCTCCAAGGATGGTGATGACACACCGCAACTTCTTTGTGGGATTATTTATCATTATTGGCATCGGCCTGCTCATCACCACCATATTGCAGTTCTATCCTCACCAAGTCCATTCTGATGATGACTTTAACATGGTATTTAGGGTTGTACAGCCTACTGTTGAAGTAATTGTCAGCAGAGACAGCCCCAAGCCTGCGAGAGGGGATAAGAAATGTTCATTCCACACCTGTTTTGATGTATATCGTTGTGGCTACAATGATGACAATAGAATTTCTGTGTACATATACCCACCTGCAAAGTTTCTGGATGAGGATGGCCTGCCACTGATGCTTCCAGTCTCCAAAGAATTTAGCGAGATTGTTCAAAGTATTAGCAATAGCTTGTACTATGAACCAGACCCGGATAAGGCATGTCTATTCCTGCCTCCTGTGGATGTTCTCAACCAAAACAGCATCCGTTTGGAGGAAACAGCTCAGATACTTGCATCATTATCCAGGTTGGTGCACATTGGTGACAAGCTTTACTCTAATACAGGTAACTGGTACATTGTACTCAACCCCAAACTAGATTTTTAATGGTAACCTAACTGAAATGTTATCTGTTATTGGTAATGCAGGGTCATTGTGTATGCAGTTTCATTAGTAGAAAATGTTAAATTAACAAATTCTTGGTTGGTTGTATGTTCAGGACGCTTTAATCTCTTTTTATCATAACATGTCAATGGAAAAAGGAAGGGAAAGTGGAGCCATGTCCCCAGTGGTAACCCCCTACTCTTTGCGAAGAAGGACATGGGATGTTTATCCTGCGACCACACAGACATGGTCACAGCGGGGCGCGAACCACCGATTCACGTGCCGTTGGAGTCTCAGGTGGCCCGAGCACTCGAGGCGAGCTCTCTAGCCCACTGAGCTACCGGGCCGACTCCACAAAGTATTCCATAGGGACTTAAACAATATTTCTTTGCAGATGGAATGATGGGATAAACCACTTGCTGTTCAACATGTTACCTGGGAGTAGCCCAGACTTCAACACTGCCTTGGATGTGAACTATGATAAGGCCATATTAGGTGGTGGCGGCTTTTCAACGTGGACGTACAGGAGATCCTATGATGTGGCAGTTCCAGTCTACAATCCGCTTACTGCCGGCATTCACTTTCCTCCCAAACCTGACACGTGAGTGATTATCATGTGCCCTTTGACATAGTTGCTGTAACAAACCTCACAATGAGGTAGATCAGCGTTCTGAATGTACAATAAAACAACGCAATTGTCTTACTCGTGCACTAATGAATGGCGAATATAAATGGAACTTTTGCCAAAATTATAATTAGCTTAAACAAAAACTGATCATTGTTTCCTTTCCTCTTCAGTGAATCTCGCCCGCTGTTACTGATATCCTCTCAGATTGGCTTACACCCGGAGTACAAGGAAGAGCTTCATAATCTAGTCGACCACTATCCCAGCAAGATACGTATTCTTGACAAATGTAATGACGATGTATTCAACTTCACGCGACGGTGCGGTGGGGGCGGCGAGGTCTACCACTACCCCTCGGTGCTTCGTGAAGCCACTTTTTGCCTTGTGATTCGAGGGTCTCGGCTGGGAACCCCTACCTTGAGTGACGTCATGAAGGCTGGCTGCATCCCAGTCGTGGTGGCGGATACCTATGTGCTGCCGTTTTCTGAGGTTCTGGATTGGAAGCGGTAAGACTTATGTGTTACCGGGATAATTGCGTTCTTTGACTGCGTTGTTTGGTCAATTGGACATTGCAACAGGTATATGCTAAGGCAGTATTTTGGGGATGTCGTACTTAGCGTCATTTGGATATATGTAGACTTCAACGTTTGTATAGCAGAAAGAGTCAGAGAACTTTATTAAATGCACGTGTGAAAGGGTTTCATGAATTGTAACGGCATGGAGAAATACCACCTACCCCAATAATAATAAGGCCTCAGGCCCATGGTACAAAACACATATACAAACGCAATTGATCTTCCTTGTCCCTGTATAAACCAGTTAAATTAAAATTGTTACCCTTAATCTCCCTGCATAGGATATAAATTGACCCAGCTGAGACCATTTCTCGATTTCATTATGATTAAGAAGTCTGAAATGCAATACTTTCTGATCCAGGGTAAGTATTTCTTACGAATGTCTGATATATACATCACATACGCACACAAATGGAAATTCGTCTTCAACATAAAATATACCTTTACGGCTACAATGTTGGCAGTATCTTTCATCTCTGGATATATTTAGTCTCCTACCGGTTTCAATGGCTAAACGATGGTCCGGGCATCTAAATTTTGAAAGTGCTCGTCGAAATTTCCTAAGGTTTATACAATATAAATATTTTTCTGGTTCCAAAAGAGTCTTAAACAAGGCATAAGTCCGAAGTTTACTGCTGTCCTTAACATCGTTGTTTCGATCTTGTTGGGCACAGTCTTTCTTTATTTAAAACAAACTCTTTTATCAACATATTTATATCACCAACTTCCCCAAGTCACTATTAATATCGTTTCTGACGTGGCAGCGGCAAATCCTTCACTGTAAAAGTTCATCCGTCTTTACAAATATAATGAAGCTGTCTGTATGTCCCACCAATGCACCCGCTGCATGAAATGCAGCCGCCTCGGATGTGTCCGCAATGTCGCTGGGCGCTTGTCGCTCACCGTGTCTGGGGTGAGCCCTGGCGGAGCGGAGCGAGCGGCGTGTTTACTTGCCTGAATGTCTCCGTAACTCTGTACTTGCTAACGCCATAAGCGTCGCACCAACACACTAATGTTTGATCCTCAGATCATGCGTCAGTATCTGAATCTGGAGATTTCTTTCTTTACATGTCATCCATATGCATCTCGCAGGAATTTTTGTTTTTTTACCCATATGCACATGTAAATAATCCGTTGATTCTATATGCCGCGTGTAGGGCAGCAATAGAAATCTACGAAGAGGACTTGGACACCGTGATGGACGTGATCCAGGCTGTATCAGAGGAACGGGTGGTGGCCATGCGCAAACAAGTGCGCTTCTACTGGGAAAACTACATCGGCACCATCCGTTCCATTGTCATGACAACGCTGCAGATAATTAACGACCGAGTCTTCCCCTATGCGGCCCGGAAGTACGAGGAGTGGAACAACCCTCTGAACAAGGTCGATACTGATTTCATTCATTGAGTCCGTTTAATTTGGGACGTATTGATATATGTTATGTGGCATGTTTTCTTCATTCTTTACAAAAAATAACGTACATACCGGTATTTAGTTACGTTTGTATCCACAAGATTTTGTTGACATCGATACCGCTTCCTTATATTATATTACGTACTTGACTGGGAAGTAATATACTATTCTTTAGAATTGATATTCAAACAGGAGGTCTGGATTCTTGTCTATTGTTAAAGCTATTTGACTCCATGGTGCTTCCTATTCTATTGTATGGCGCAGAAATATGGGGACTTAGCTGCATAGAGGACGTTGAGAAGGTTCACGTTAAGTTTTGTAAATACATTCTGGGAGTTGGCAAATCCACGTCGAATCTAGCTGTGCTCGGTGAATTAGGCCGTCTACCGATTCAGTATAATAGCGAATTAAAAGTAATCAAATACTGGGTTAAACTGTTACAGATGCCAGAAGATAGATTGGCTAAAGCCAGTTATAGACTGTTATGCTCGCATGATGACGTCGGTAGAATAAGGAAAAACTGGGCGTCACAAGTAAAAAATTGGTTATTTAAGCACGGATTTGGTGTTGCATGGCTTAGTCAAGAAGTGGGTGACGCGAGGTTTTTTATTCAGGAAGTGTCACAACGAATGAAGGATATTCACTCACAAATATGGTATACGGACGTATGTGAAAATGGCAAATTATCGAAAGAATATTGCTTTTATAAGACCTTATTAAACCCGGAACGCTATTTAAAAGTAATTAAGAGTGAACGATTAAGAAAGGCCTATAGTAGATTCAGATGTGGTAACCATGATCTTATGATAGAAAAAGGTAGACATTTAAACATGCCCTTAGAGGAGAGACTGTGTCCGTATTGCCTAGGAATCTGTGTTGACGAAGTCGAGTCTCAAATCCATTTCCTACTTAAATGTCATTTATACGCCGATCTTCGACAAAAGTATATTAGCCCCGTTTATTATAATTATCCATCAATAGACAGTTTTGTGCAATTGATGAGCAGCGAAAATGAGAAGACATTATACGGACTATGTAAATTTATCGTCGCTGCCTTGAGAAGGAGAAGGCAAGAGGTGTTATCTCCACATTAGCGCACTTTTGTATTTCTTTTTTTGTCGCTGTGTTTCTCTTCTTTTTTTTTGTACTAATTAATTGTACCAGGGTTGGAGGCCAGCCAATAGTACGCAAATTACTTTGATACGTTGAAAGGAAAGAAAAGGACAAGGGGATTCAATGACTTTAGTCATGCCCTTATAGGCTGCCATACAGAAAGTCGTTCTGGCCCTTATAGGCTCCCATACAGAAAGTCGTTCTTGCCCTTATAGGCTACCATACAGAAAGTCGTTCTTGCCCTTATAGGCTACCATACAGAAAGTCGTTCTTGTCATTATAGGCTGCCATACAGAAGATCGTTCACGTCCTTATAGGCTTCAGTACAAGTCTTTCTTGTCCCTATAGGCTGCTATACAGAAAGCCGTTCTTGTCCTTATACTAAAAGTTATAGGCTGTCATACAGAAAGTCGTTCTTGTCATAATAGGCTACCATACAGAAAGTCGTTCTTGTCATTATAGGCTGCCATACAGAAAGTCGTTCACGTCCTTATAGGCTTCAGTACAAAGTCTTTCTTGTCCTTATAGGCTGCCATACAGAAAGCCGTTCTTGTCCTTATACTAAAAGTTATAGGCTGCCATACAGAAAGTCGTTCTTGCCCTTATAGGCTGCCATACAGAAAGTCGTTCTTGCCCTTATAGGCTGCCATACAGAAAGTCGTTCTGGCCCTTATAGGCTGCCATACAGAAAGTCGTTCTTGTCCTTATAGGCTGCCATACAGAAAGTCGTTCTTGTCCTTATAGGCTGCCATACAGAAAGTCGTTCTGGAATGGAATGTTGGTGTTTTAGGCCACTTTTGTGCACATACAGGCTAAATTGGGCCAAGGAACCTCCCGAGACGATGAAGGATGAGGGAATGAAACATGCCCCAGATTAGGTGCCCGAGTCCGGATTCGAACCCAGGACCTATTGATCTGCGGTCTAGTGCGCTAACCACTACACCAGGGAGGCCCCTATGAAAGTCGTTCTGGCCCTTATAGGCTGCCATACAGAAAGTCGTTCTGGCCCTTATAGGCTGCCATACAGAAAGTCGTTCTGGCCCTTATAGGCTGCCATACAGAAAGTCGTTCACGTCCTTATAGGCTTCAGTACAAAGTCTTTCTTGTCCTTATAGGCTGCCATACAGAAGCCGTTCTTGTCCTTATACTAAAAGTTATAGGCTGCCATACAGAAAGTCGTTCTTGTCCTTATAGGCTGCTATACAGAAAGCCGTTCTTGTCCTTATACTAAAAGTTATAGGCTGCCATACAGAAAGTCGTTCTTGTCCTTATAGGCTGCTATACAGAAAGCCGTTCTTGTCCTTATACTAAAAGTTATAGGCTGCCATACAGAAAGTCGTTCTTGTCATTATAGGCTACCATACAGAAAGTCGTTCTTGTCATTATAGGCTGCCATACAGAAAGTCGTTCACGTCCTTATAGGCTTCAGTACAAAGTCTTTCTTGTCCGTATAGGCTGCCATACAGAAAGCCGTTCTTGTCCTTATACTAAAAGTTATAGGCTGCCATACAGAAAGTCGTTCTTGCCCTTATAGGCTGCCATACAGAAAGTCGTTCTGGCCCTTATAGGCTGCCATACAGAAAGTCGTTCTGGCCCTTATAGGCTGCCATACAGAAAGTCGTTCTTGTCCTTATAGGCTGCCATACAGAAAGTCGTTCTTGTCCTTATAGGCTGCCATACAGAAAGTCGTTCTGGCCCTTATAGGCTGCCATACAGAAAGTCGTTCTGGCCCTTATAGGCTGCCATACAGAAAGTCGTTCACGTCCTTATAGACTTCAGTACAAAGTCTTTCTTGTCCTTATAGGCTGCCATACAGAAAGCCGTTCTTGTCCTTATACTAAAAGTTATAGGCTGCCATACAGAAAGTCGTTCTTGTCCTTATAGGCTGCCATACAGAAAGTCGTTCTTGTCCTTATAGGCTGCCATACAGAAAGTCGTTCTGGCCCTTATAGGCTGCCATACAGAAAGTCGTTCTGGCCCTTATAGGCTGCCATACAGAAAGTCGTTCTTGCCCTTATAGGCTGCCATACAGAAAGTCGTTGCCCTTACAGGCTTCCATACAGAAAGTCGTTCTTGCCCTTATAGGCTGCCATACAGAAAGTCGTTGCCCTTACAGGCTTCCATACAGAAAGTCGTTCTTGCCCTTATAGGCTGCCATACAGAAAATCGTTGCCCTTACAGGCTTCCATACAGAAAGTCGTTCTTGCCCTTATAGGCTGCCATACAGAGTCCGTTATTCCTGCCGCTCATCCCGCCCAAGATGTCTGGATTCACGGCTGTCATTTTGACGTACGACCGCCAGGAGTCGCTGTTCCAAGTTATAGAGCAAGTGGCTCTGGCTCCAAGCCTGGCTAAAGTGTTGGTTGTCTGGAACAACCAGCAGAAACCGCCACCGCCTGGTAAGTTAGCGGCCGACATGCATGTGCCATCGCTTTTTTTACAAAACGATCGTCATTGACATGGTCGAGCAGCTGATAGTAACATGTATTTACTCCAGTAGAGACTAACTTACGCGTGTTATTAACATAAAGATTGCTTGTTTTATATGTCATTGAACGTTTCTTCCTCAGCCTCCGAGTGGCCTGTAATAAACAAACCCCTCAAGGTGGTGCAAACGCGACACAACAGGCTCAGCAACAGGTATGCAAGATCAACTGATATAGAATATATACTTTTTGTCCTTTTTTTAATTTTCCTATTCAAGTATCCAGTATTTAAATATGGGTGTGATTTCTAGCCGTATACAAGTGATTGTTGAGACCTCGCCAATGCTTCCTAGATCAGCCCTGCGGCCGATGCGCTGGCTCAATACGCACTTGTTTAATAGTGGTGTAATTGTGCAAAGCAAGATTCTAGGCTGTTCTTGGCAAAAGCAGTAACGGGCCTCCTATCGTAAGCATTTCCATCGTTGACCTTACGAACCTCTATACATTTTTCTTCAGATTTTACCCTTACGATGAAGTGGAGACAGAAGCCATCTTAGCCCTGGATGATGATATATTGATGTTAACGACAGATGAACTGGAGTTTGGATTTGAAGTATTATGATATGAGCATTATTTGAGAGGGATTATTAGAAATAATTGTGTATGAACGTCAATTGTAATAGGCATTAAGCGGCATTGCTGGAATTAACGACATTGTCGTCGCATTGGAGACTAGTTTAAAACGTTTTGTCGTCAAATTGGCCCACCAAAGTGTAGAAATGTAAGTGATTCTAGAACAGCCGCGAACGTACTGCATTATGTAATAGGATTGTTTGTGATGTGCCATTCTGACTTGACGTTTTCATTATAATATAACACTTACTGATGTATCCATGCCGTTCTCCTTACATAATAACACTCACTAGTGTATCCATAACGTTCTCCATATATTATTCCACTAAGTCATATATCCATGTGTGTCGTAGGTATGGCGACAGTTCTCCGACCGACTGGTGGGCTTCCCGTCCCGACTCCACCTGTGGGACAACACGACAACACACTGGAAGTACGAGTCGGAGTGGACCAGCGCAATCTCCATGGTCCTCACTGGTGCCGCCTTCTACCACAAGGTGTGCGACGGGGAACCAGTCAGTTGATCATGATCGATCTCGCGCGCTGACCCAGAGCCAAATCTTTTACAGTTTGCCTCTACTCCACGCCACTAGTTCAACCGAAGTGACGCGTTTGCGGGTACCAGTCGGATTTAGTGACGTCTTTCCGGTGTCAACCATCGTCGGACGGAATCCGCGGATACTTATCATCTAGATGTCTTCTCATTCCGTGAAAAACTAACTTATTTGTAAATAATAATAGAGATCCTTTTTTGACGGATTGTGTGACGAATGGTTGCTCGTAGTCGATCGCATTGGAGATCTTTCGATATCCGGCAAACGACCGATCTCAATATAACTAATCTTTGACTACGCTAGATCAATTTTTACATTATTCACTGTCATAAATATGCACAACTTGCTATATATATATATATACGCTTGTATTTACGGGAAGATTGGTATCTGTATTGCAGTATTACAGCTACCTGTACACCAACTCGATGCCGGGGAACATCAAGGCCTGGGTGGACGAGCACATGAACTGCGAGGATATCGCCATGAACTTTCTGATCGCCAACACGACTGGCAAAGCGCCCATCAAGGTGGCGCCGCGCCAGAAGTTCAAGTGTCCCGGATGTGTGAACCAGGCCATGCTGTCGGCCGACCTGTCCCACATGGTGGAGCGCTCAGAGTGCCTCAACACCTTCGCCGAGAACTACGGCACGCTACCCCTCAAGACCGTAGAGTTCAGGGCAGACCCGGTCCTCTATAAGCAGAACGCCGAATTCAACTGGTTCAAGGATATCGGAAGCTTATAGCGAGCTGGAGACACATGGATTTTTGTCGTTGCATTAAGTGCGTGGCAGTCATTTAGCAGTGAATCCTTTGGATGAACTGCAGTACAAAAACTCGGTCGTTTGGGTTAAGGAAGTCTTCAGTGAAGCAAAAACTGTTATGATTGATCATATGATTACATTTTTGCGGCAAGCATAGCATTTTTGAAAAGATCTAACGACAGTTATTGTAATAAACAGTTGTATATATGGCCACAACTTTAGGCGGTTGAGCTGTAATGTATCATTGCCGCTCACTCGGTGTTAAACGGTCTTGAATGATCCATCTTCCATGTTAGAGCCTACGAAATGGATTATTGTAGTATATGCTAGGCGTGAGTTATACGTGAGCGATGCTGAAATACTGGTTTGCTATAACACGGAAGAACGACCTACTCCATAGCAAATGACACTGGATAGGTCCACAAACCTGTGGTTAGCAATATGGTTTTAACTTACATTTGTACTTTACCAGTTTGTTGGGGAGACCCGTTGCTTGTGCTTACGTATCGTGATTTTGTAACTAGTGTTCGTAACAACTGGACATTGTAGTAGGAATTGATAGATCTTTCCGACCCTTGTTAGAGGTCCAGTTTGGTATTTATTACATTGTGTGGATTGTGGTACCTGAGGTAGCATATGTCATGGCATTTAGTCTTGTCTACCGCGTAAATGTTGAGCTTCCTCTGGAAGCAATATCGAATATAGCAATAATTCCTAGAAAAAGTGAAACACCAAGGAGATTCTACCAGAAGGCTAGTCCAGTCTATTCTATGTACAGTAATTAAGGAGAGAAACAACACTCCTAGCATGTAATTTCTTGAGCTTTCCTTACTCCTCTGTGATAAAATCGTGCAGCCTAAACGGAGAGTCTGAAAACAGGTACCCTGCTTGTCGTCTATTATACATGTATATTGTAGTTAAGCAAAAGTCTGGAATAAAGTTGAAGGAGTTACATAAATAAAAGTTTATATTGGATGGATTTATAGCCACAGAGAATCTCCTTGTGTTGCAGAATTGCTATTACGTTTATTATGTAATTCTTGTAGATCTCGTGCTAATGAATACGGAGAAGTCGTTAATTATATAAAGGTGCTAATGTGTATGAATGTTCAAAGCCTGCTCAGCGAATTTATGTAAGTATTTGTTTACAATGCTGGCGTAGTATCAAACACATGTAACAGTCACTGATGTTGTCTTTAGACGAAGGCACTCTATTACAGATAAAATAAATATTACAAACGAGCTAAAAATGTGTAGGTCTTTTATCAATCTGTCCGATGGTGGCCTGATTGACCTGACCGGACCTAAATAAATGTAGCTTCTGTAAAAACGCTACCACTGTTCTCATCGGCTCTCTCCCTAAGCGTCATTGTTCTAGCGTCCTGTGCATCTTACATATCTCCCTCCTCCCAGCACAATTCTTAATACAACTTATATTCTCATTGCACATCTTTACACTAACACTATCACAGTGAGGGCACCGGCGGTAGGCCAGTGACGTCATGGGGTGCCGGCGGAGTACCAGTAAAACGAACACCATGCGTAGGAACCAGTGGAACCAGCCTAATTTAGGACTTCTGTAGAACCGCCATGTTTCCCGCGTGTGCGTGATACAAGAGATGTTCCTCTCTCATGCGCGCGCACATCTCTGGGACCAACGAAGCGGCGGGCGGTGGACTGATGTGATATAGAAATAAAAGGCGCATGAAGGCTAAATTGGTCCAAGAAACCTCCTGGAGCAATGAAATCAGGTCAAGGTGCCAGAGTTTAATTGAATCAACTACCTATTAATCTGTAGCTCACACGATGGACCAACTGAGCTGCTAACGTTGGAATATCTGCACCGGTGACAGTCTCAGACCGAAGGCGACAATCGGCACAAAGTTTTCACAGTCTCTTTTTACATCAAAGTGGACAGATAAGCAACCTGAACCATCGAATACGAGAGATAAATGGCCATATCACAAAGGTACATTCGATATTTAATTTGAAAACGTCATCAAATTGTTTTGATTTGATTTATTTACGTCATCAAATTGTTGTACAAAGCACACAAGAGGAACAGTTTTGAGCTTGTAGCCATTTTGTACTGCATATTTATCATATCTTTGTTGCGGCAATGGCGTAGCATCGAGGAGACGTCACCGGATCAAAAGCCTGAACTAAAAATCCTTGGCCAATGTTATCCTGCAATGGAAAAAAACAAGATAAACAAATAATAACATTAACTCGTACTTCTACGCAGCAATAAGCCGAGAAGACTTAGCAACTCTACAATTTACGCCTTCATGTATAATAGACAGCGTTTTAATTGTAGAAACCCCGTTTTGAATATCGTTGAAAAAGTTATAGACATTCGCTCCACGAAGGATAGGCGCACATTCGAGTATATCTATGACGATATCATCACGTATTGATCAAGAAGCAATCAAAGCTATGGCAACATATGTACCGGCTCGACTAGCCGGTACAACATATGTACCGGCTCGACTAGCCGGTACAACATATGTACTGGCTCGACTATAAATATAGCAAAATACACAAAAACAATTGATTAGGTTTTTGTGATCAACACAGTTGGGTGTTGCCTAGCCCGTCCACCCACCTGCTCCAGAAGAAAACACATGCGATCCAGAAGAATGGCAGCCTCCACACAAGGAGCCAGACACGCTTTCAGCTGCATGAATGCATTTAGCTTGGCTGCCTCTGGCGCGTACGTGTTTTCGTACTGAGCGATGTCCTCCACACTTGGCTTAAACAATAACATCATACGGCAATAATACTCAAACCTTCAGATAATTATTACTACCGGTATATGCCACGTAAGGTCCCATCGTACATGTGCCTGCAGTCGGTCATGGCATTGTACAGTACAGGGACATTTGTCAATCAATAATCGGGTTTAAAACAGAAAAGTATTCCCCCTAAGAGGTACATTTTCTGAATTAAGGAAGTACTAAAATTATATTGAATATGATTTCTTGATCATGAGTACAACCACAACGAGCTAGTGAGGCTACGACGACAACGCCTTCTTCCTGCGTAAGCTACGCGAGTTACACTGATACCGCCCCTGGAGAACAATTTATCTGACAGCAAATTTACGGATGATACTATACAAATAAAAATGAGAACGAAAAACACCGGGTACATGTAACTGAATAGTAATCATATCAAAATATGGCCCATGCAAGTGGATATCGTCATATATTCCACACCCAAACTTATAGTTACATTATTAAGTCCTACAAATTAAATCATTTTTGTTTTCAAATGCAATGGAAAATACGGGGACAACATAGATTGTTCACGAACCTGTTTGTCTTGCATTCCCAGCTTCTGAAGTGACTTCTGAACATACTCAGGGAAAGATGTGCATTTGGCGGCTATTTTTCCGACCTGCCAATCTTTACTTCTC
Organism: Arenicola marina; assembly: GCA_964019135.1. Lineage (NCBI taxonomy): Eukaryota > Metazoa > Annelida > Polychaeta > Arenicolidae > Arenicola > Arenicola marina. The sequence goes on from OZ025248.1 coordinate 72,766,768, forward strand.
TGACCCGTGATGTCTACCAAGATGACTTGTAACAAGGCCCTCCAGTACAGGGACTTGGAAGGCAGCTGTTGAGAAAATCTCGTAATTATAAGATTGAAGAACAGCGCTACAGCAATTCACAGAAGAGTCATTAGAAGAGTATATTTACCCTTCCATCACATTAACGCGGTATAAAAACATTATTACAGATATTTTGTACACGTATGTGTAATGATTGTATACTAATCACTCATATATACCACACTCACAAAGAAAGACCACAATTTTGCCGGTTATCGGCCTTCTGTGGTCTGACTTTACTACAGGCCACCATTTCTGGCTGTTTCTTATGTTTCAGCCTACTGTCTTTTACCACCGCTTGCCTGCCCGCCGCAGCGTCAGTTTGCCATTGCGTGTATGAAATGTTACTCATTTATTACTACAATGAAGGAACAAACCAACCATAGCACATACAGAAACACGCCAGAATCACTGGCAGGTTTCCAACAGCCTAACCTCCGCACGCCTGCCCACGTGCGCAACCAACGAAACCGCGACTCAGACGAAAGGCAATGTTTGGAACTTTTACTGTATGAACGATGGAAGAATAATGGATCATTCTCTAATAGATGGCGCCACTCCATTTTTTCGAACCGTACTTGCTGGAGTAACTTTTACCAGTTCAGGTAGTACAAAATATTCTGTGTTTGTAAGTCGCACGTGCACATAGAAATGGAAATATAGAGATGTAGCCCTACAGACTGAAAATACTCCAATCAACTGCAGCCTTACCTTGCGATGCTCAGCCACTCGCTCAGGCGCTTGAGCCGCCAACATCCGGGCATTTCGTCCAAGCTGAAAAAGCCGATCGTTCAAGCAGGAACTCATGGGAAAGCCAGAGTCATCAACGCCGCAGCGACCTGTAAGCATGAAATGAATTTAATTTAAACTTTGTGAATGCTTCAATTGAGCTTCACCGCTCACCGGATAAATATATGAAGGCGTTGGTGTAGTGACATTGCGCGACTCGATACCGAGACAAAGACGTTGTCAGGAGGGCCACAGAGGGCGTCAGATATCACTCGCCAGCCACAGTGTGCGTCAGATATCACTCGTCAGCCACAGTGCGCTTCATGCAGTTACCATTTACCAGCCACAGTGTGCGTCAGATACCATTTGTCAGTCACATTGTGCGTCAGATATCAATTGTCAGTCACATTGTGCGTCAGATATCATTTGTCAGTCAGTGTGCGTCAGATATCATTTGTCAGTCACATTGTGCGTCAGATATCAATTGTCAGTCACATTGTGCGTCAGATATCATTTGTCAGTCACAGTGTGCGTCAGATATCATATGTCAGTCAGTGTGCGTCAGATACCATTTGTCAGTCACATTGTGCGTCAGATATCAATTGTCAGTCACATTGTGCGTCAGATATCAATTGTCAGTCACATTGTGCGTCAGATATTATTTGTCAGTCACAGTGTGCGTCAGATATCTATGTCAGTCACAGTGTGCGTCAGATATCATTTATCAGCAACGGTGTGCGTCAGATACTATTTGTAAGACAGTGCGCCTCAGATATCATGTGTCAGTCACAATGTGCGTCAAATATGATCAAATAGTAGCACAGAGGCTAAGGAGATCAATTCCAGTTATAGTACCCGTTACATTTTTGCGATATGAAGCCCATAAAAGCAAAAAAGACTAGAACAAAGATTGAGTGCCTATTGATACTTTATTCAGTCTAGCCTAATAGATCATAAAATCAGTAATAGCCTTTCAAAGACATAAATCGAGCGATCGATTATGACGTCGTGACAGAGTGTGGCTATAAGAGCCATGTTCCCATCGTCAAGTGGCATCCTTCTTTTCTACACGGGAGGCAGGAAGTAGATGCGGCGGTCGTGGGCCACGGAGATGTTGCAGTCCGTGTAGCCGTCGCACTTGTTGAGGATGTACTTGATCCGGTAGGTGTTGGTGCCTGAGATGAGTCCGATGTAGCGCTTCACCTCCACGAGGTGTACGTGTCCGTCAGCCGCGGCAGCCGTCGTCAAGGTCACCCTGTCGTCGTTACACAGCGTCTCCATGTCGTCGGCCGTCAGTTCGACTTGGTGGGTGTCGGCGGCGTCACCCACGAGGGAGACCATGATAAGGCCAACGTCAGAGAAGTTACCCAGGTTCATGGCCGTTTCCATGTTAGCGACCGCAACGTCTTCCAGGTTGGCCACCGAGATGGGGCCGTCTAGAGAGATGCAGTAGGTCGAGGAGACGGCGGAGTCATCGGGGACGTACTCGCGGGACATACAGGAGTAGTCCGACGGCGCCAGAGTGATGTCCTTCAGGGCTTCCATCTCCTGCCAGGTCGGATTGCCTTCTTCGTACAGAGGCAGGATGGGATAGCGCTGGCGGAGGGAGCCCACGCCGCCGGGAATGTCGGGAAGGAAGATCCGGTTTCCGGTGGCGGCCACTTCGCGCATAGTGCCCTGCGCGTCCAGGACGAAGTGCGAAGTGCCCGTGGTATCGGCGGCGTCAGCCCCGTCATCAGACAGTTCGTTGTAGAACTCGATGGGCGTGAAGAAGTACAGCTTGCTGGTGGTGCCGTTGTAGGCCAAGGTGACGTTGTTCTCCCCCGTGCGTCGGTTGCCGTCCACGTCCTTCACCGCCGACAGGGCCCCGTCGGACCCGTGCACGCCCTTGTACACGATGCCATACGGGTTCCATTTGGGCAGCGGCGTCAGGTAGATGATCTCCAGTGGGATGGCGTAGGACCACTTCTGGGACCAGCTGCCGAAGGCCGTATCGGCCACTTCCGGCTGCGTGTTCATCGCCATGTATAAGTTGGGGTCGTTGAAGGCTCGGGCGCGGAAGTTGGTCCCCAGGGCGCCGATGTTGTTCAGTCGCAGCACCCGGTGGTAGTTAGCGGCGTTGAGGTCCAAGGTGGAGTCGAGGTACTGCTTGGCGCGCAGGCCAAAGGCGTCGTCGTAAACCTCACCGCCGTAGTTGTCCATGCCGGGGATCTCGTACATGAAGGTGTCGAGCAGCGTGTATTTCTTGTTGCTCTCCTCCTCCCAGGTCGACACGTTCCTTGTGTTGAGCTGGTATCGGGCCAGACGGCTGCGGCTGAGGTCCTCCAGTGTGGCAGGCTTGCCCAGGTCGACGCTCAGCTTCATGCGACTCTTGATGTCGTCCGTGACCCGCAGTCTGTCCAGAGGCAGATCGTCCTTCAGCGGGTGGCAGAGGATCCTGTAGTTGTACTGCGACACGATGGGCGCCCCGTTCTCATCCGCGCCAACAATCTTCTTGGGCAAGTAAGCAAAATTTTGCAGTTCGTCCTCTCGGCCGGTGTCCGAGGAGAAGCGGATCTTTTCTTCCATCTCCTTCCAAGTGGTGGCGTTTAGGTTGTGGCGGTCGCTGAAGAAGAAGTTTTGCGAGATGTTTTCACTGGCCATGGTCCAAACGCCCTCCAGGTAGCAGAGGATGGGCTTGAAGTAGGGCCTGTAGTCTCGCGTGGCGTGATCCTGGTCCTTCCACGCCTTAAACCACTCGCGCATCTCCACCACCTGCTCGCTGACGTTGGTCTTCTCTAACACGGCGGGAGGCACCTCTGGAAAATCGATATGCTGCACGGCGCCCATCTCACCACTCGTCTCGCTCTTCATCACGATGATGTAGTCGTTGTGGCGGGTCCGGAACTCCACGCCATTAAGCACGGCCACCAGCTCGCCCATCCCCACCGTCCGGATGTTGTTGCCGTGGTCATGGAGACCGGCCACGGGGACCCCGGAGTAGCTGGTCGCCAGGTAGGACTTGGTGCCTCGCACAAGGTCGCCGCGCATGATCTTAAGACCGGAAGCCCCCGAGTTCCGAGTCGCCTCTTCGTCCTTGAACTGGTCCGACATGACCTCGTAGGTGATCTTCTGAATGGCGGCCTTCAGCTGGTCGATCTGAGCCTGGACTTCTTCCACGGTTGTGGTGGAGACCTGGATGAAGAGAGCCGCCACAAGCAGCAACACGACCCTCATTCTCGCTTCTCGCTTCGTCAGATGGCCCGTCAAAAGAGGAACAACAAGTCTTGTCCTGGACACCTGTATTGCTGGAGCCGCCTTGTGGTGAATACTCGAGTCGAGACTCGCTGAATGCTGATAATGGTACAGAGGCATGTTATATACAGTGCCAACCAGGAAGAAAACTCCTCCTTTCTGCCATCTAAGCAAACATGCTTGTCAAGTACTTGGCGTGACTGGTCAGCGATCGATGCTAGGCGTAATCAACATTCACTTGCCTCAAGCAAACTCTTTATACAGGAAACTAAACTTACACTGCGTCCGCACAAATGATCGTTGCAAAATTTGAGGAGGAACCATTTGTGATTGGCGTTGTTTGATTTCCATTTTATCAGGTTTGAAATTTAAGAACTCTAAATAACCAAATTAATTCAATAGGGGTTTTGCGAAAACAGCGATGATGCATCCGCACGCTCTCTCCTAGCATTATTGACAGGGAAGTCTTAGAGGCAGTATATTGGATCGGCAGTATATTGGATAGCTTGATAAACTGCTTTCCGCTTTTCGTGTCCGCACTTTTTCTGTTTTGTTAACTTCATTGTCTGTAACACGCGCCGACATCAGAGAAATGAAACAACTTTCATGAACCGCAACAATTGTTTTGTGTGCAATTTAGAACAACTAATTTAATGATATTCCTTTACGTAACTTGATACCTTTCAAAATAAAAATGAACGTCTGATAATTTAATTTAAATTTAATTGTTAAAACTTCGATGCGACTCTTGTTTCTATGTAAAACTGGCTTCTGGCACAGGTGTTTCTTGACTTGAACAGTTTTGCATAATTTAAGCGCATTGAATTATATTTGGCATTTTGGCCAGCTTATGTTCGACATCATGTTTCATACAAATAAACGTCGACGGGGCTGTAATACTACATGTGAAATTACATGCGCGGCTCGCTGTTTTATTAAGGGCACTGGAGATAGATGCGCCGCTTAGTGGTTCAGCCCAAGGGACTTACTTTTTCATCTTTGAGAGATTTAACTTTGAAACTGGTGGTCGGGCCGGGAGCGACCGGGTTTAACTGGGTTCGACAAAAGAGTCTCAGGGAGACTATAAACGGGTTTATGGGCTTTTAGAAGAGAAGTAACTCTATGGTATCATTGGCTAGGACAGAGTTCCGAGCCTAGACACAGATAAGCCATATTTCAGACGAATCGGCCTCGTTCGCAAAAAGTGGGAAGTTACTCCCGAAGACAAGGATCCATTCTACCATGACCCTTCCCATAGTCGCTATATGACAGAGAGGTTACAGCGTCCTACTTAAGCCAACCAAACAAGCCTCGATCGTTTGAGAATTCTGCGGGTTCATAATTTCTGTGTTCATAGATGACGCAGCAATGCAACAGTGTTTAGGGCCGAAAAACCTTGAGATGAAGACGAGTCGGTTGCTTGGAGACTTAACCCTATTATAAAAGGTTGTATCGCGTCGATGGGAGGATCACAGGTACTGAGGGTGCATAACTCGATGTTTTCGAACTAGGTCATGGGATCTTTATCCTGTGATAACATAGAAATACGCACAGCGGTGTGCGAACTCTTGAATCACGTATGATGGCTGGCCCGACATCACCGAGATCACACGACAAAGCCGAGGGTGCTGGCCCGACATCACCGAGATCACACGACAAAGCCGAGGGCGCAGACCATCAGACCAACAGGGTAGCCCCCATCGAACCGGGAGAGGACCGCGTCATTGCTTGATTACGGTTGATGAGAGTTCATGTAAGTAGAACCAAATGAAAAGATAGAGATAAAGCGCGCAAATTGTTCTGCTGCGTTCAATTATGTGGTAGTTTGTCATGTGAAATCCTAAAACAAAGACGTACTGCTTACTTGTTTACGAACATCAAAGTTATTTACAAGACAACATGTACGCGTGGGCACGATCAATGAGAGTATTCTATATCGAAATCACACCATAAATGACTGTACTGCATACAAACCATGCTATAATGTCATTTTAATATTGATATACCAGCATAGTTAGAAAAAGTGTTTCAGACTACTGCAGCCGTTCGTTTCATATCTAATGCCAAATATAGGTACATAAAATCAATAGGCACATGTATTTTCACCTGGTACTGCTGTTGGCAGGGGAGTAACATATCGCGACCATGTAATATATATTTTAGCACTATCCGGAGGCCACGTGGTGGATATATGTTATCTCCTGCCAACTGGAGAAACATATGCCTCGCGGGTCGGCTGATTTGTAAGAGTTACGTCAACTAAAATGGGCAGTAAATTAAACAAAGATACTGGTGTGAGCAAGAAGATCGCATGCCGAGCGCAAAACATGTCAACCGTCCTGTCAATTTTAGGGGGTGTTATAATCATGGATAACCTGTCTACTCTATACAGTGTTGAATGTTCAATTTAACATCCTTGCTTATTGATATAATATAAGATCATTCAACCCATTTCCGTTTTGCTACAAGATATGCGTCATTGAGGGTGCAAACAGGTATATATAATATTCAATGGGAAGTACAAAATAGTTGGACACCAAGTCACAAAAATGCGAAAACCAATTACAGACAATGAAATGCAGACGTACCTCCGTCTTCAAAAGGTCCAGCCAGGTAGCGCTCAGTGACGTGGTTGTAGCAGCAGCCCACGTTACACAGCACCTTGGCGTGAGCGTTGATCGCAAACAGCTTCATCATGCTCGCCGAGAGGTTCCCACAGGCATGAAGACCCGTCAGCAGAAACGGAACGGAGCTGTCGCCGCAGCCGGCGCTGGGGGGAAGCTCAGCCACCGGTTCTCGACAACATTTGGGGTCAGTGCACTTTGGGAAATGCTGGTGCATCAGATCTTGTAGGTCAGTATCCTGTGTCACATACTGTGTCACCGGCACATAAAGACGGCAATTTCCACCGGCTCCGCCCATTGTGAGTGTCTCGGTTGTACTTCCATCTGGGTCTTTCCCGACCACACCTGAAGCCTCTTGCGTCACGTCTGAGTTATTGCACGCTGTCCTGCTATTGGGAGTATCGGATACCAGAGAACTATCGGTCAAGAAAGGCCCAAACTCTGACCCAGTTTCCAGGACATCTTCCTTTGGCTTTATCCTACATATGTCCTTTTCATGAGCTATTCTCGAACTATCCAAGGTCAATTGATCGCCAGTCGATGGCCCTTGACCTGAAACTGAAGTGGGCGCATCCTTCTGAAGACTGCTATCCGGATTCTGTTCCTTTGAGACTGAATTTTCCCGTTTCTCCTCATATCGTTTCTTTCCTTCTTTTCGTTTCTGCTTTCGCTTTCCTTGGCCAATAACGTCCACACCATTTTCAGTGAGCTGCCGGGCAGTCCAGTTTCGCAACAGCCCACCCCAATGTTTGCTAAGTTTGCCCTGTCTACTGGCAGCGCTATGCGTGTTCACGGAGGACGAATCAATCCCAAGAACTTGTAATCCATGAAGAAATGCCAGTTGGCATCCTAAATATCCCTTCCCACTGCCAATGTCTATGACCTGATGGTAATGTAAGAACATTTTAAATCTCACAATATCTATTTCGCTCTATATAGGTTTGCTTGTGTAGACTACTGTTATGTTATTACCTCAAAAAGAAAGAATGTTTAAACTGTTCAACATTATGTTAGGTTCCATGACAAACAGTTTATAAAAGAATAACATCTATAGAAAGTGCCAGTCACCACTCTTTCATATTCGAATACTTACATTTTTCAGGTTCCAGTGCTCCGCCAGAGAACTACATAAATAACACATCACATCGACTTCATGGCATTTCTTCTTGGACATGAACTCTGGTATCACAACATGTGAAGCAGCATTTGAGGATTGATGGTGGATCAGTAGTTGGTCAATTCTACATAAAACACCTAATTCTGGGAGAGTATGTTGTCTGGCAGCCTCAATAAATCTGCCTAAAGTTGCATTAGATGGCCAACAGGGTCTAAGGCTTACATCCCATTTTGGCTTGACAATTTCCTTCTGAATGGCTCCAGCATCACCACAGCTCAATAGCATGTTAACCTTTCCATCACTTGTGTCTTTTTTATTTTTAACATGATTATTCTCCCATTGAGACCCCCATCTCCTCACTAGATCTAGCTGTTTTGCAGGAAGCATTGTAAGTTCATCATCAGAAAGGTCTATCAATTCTTGGGCCAGTGTTACTGGCAAGCATTTGTCCCATTGGTTGTCAATGATAAAATCTGTATTATGTAAGTTTGCAAGTGGAAGCAATGGATATAGAAATTCCACTGTTTTTTCCAGTGCCTTATAAAAATGTTTATATTGTTCATGCTTCTCCACAAAAAGATCACTCATTTCAAGTTTATCAGTCTTCTAAGAAAGAGAACAGCTTTTCTTTGGTATCTGCACCTGAAAATATCAAATAATATTATTAATAACTTTTCCCAAACTTGATTCACAGATAACATACCTCAATGAAATTATCAGGGTATATATATTGCTTAAATAGTTCTGATAGAAAAAAAAACAGGGTTCTGGTATTGAGTGAAATTGGATGAAATCTGCTGTGTAGGCCCACTTTGACCGCAGTCAGTTGATTGTAGAAGTGTGGAGAATGAGGTATAGGCCTCATATGTGCCTGGGGAATGGGACCCTGTCTCACTACTTCAGGCAGGCACCTAGCTCATCAGACCCCATGATGCCCAACCCTATATTCCCACCGCTGGAGCTGTCACTGAGTTTATTTTTACCTGTTGCTTGCCCCAGCCACCATGTTTCAGTGGATTAATGATAACAACCAGCTATCTCAATCTCTCTTGACCTGGGCATGCCTCTACCCCCTCAAATATTGACCACCAACATCATACCCAATACAATCTACACCCCTCCAACCCCACTGGTGGTCAAATCATCCAACAGTCAACAAACACAGCATGGCAGCGAGTGCTCATGCTAAGTTTGTTTACTTCCGGGGAGCGGCGGAGCATTCAAAATGAAACAAGAGAGGACACAAATCGTCCGGATTACAAGAGAATATACTACCGACCAAAGACATGACTGTCCGATGAAAGTCATAAAGCTTCAGGAATCAAACGGAGTAACTTGACGGGTAGGCACTGCATATTTATTCTGTTAGGACCTTCAACTTGAGCCTACCGGTCCGCGATTTCTAATTTTAGGCCTGGTGAGCGGCATGGTTCTCACCCTTGCTCCGTTTACGGGCGTGGTAAGAGAGGCATGTACCAGGGCTATCTGTGCCCCACCCCCACCCCACCGCAGTTAAATCATCCAGCGCTCAAAGAGGACTGCAGATTGGAACTATATACGAGTGGGCGGGTGACTGGCACAGACTGGCAGCCCTGTAAATAGTTCCATCTCCGAAACCTGGAACTACCCGAACTACCCTGTATAGCTGTAACATGGCCCACCGGCCGGTACATCGTTATAGCGGAACCGAGCGAAACCGGGTGAAAAGTAGCGGAACCGGGCGCAAATTACCAGTTAGATAAGGAGTAGGAAGTTCAGTTTTGCTTAAAAGTACACTTATCAATGCTTCTGTTATATTCGTATAATATTTACGTAGAAATGTGAAGGTATTGTCTATAGTAACAGAAGGATTTGTCTCCGAGTGCTGAGCCAAGTGCCAGGCCGCCATTTTGGTTGTTGTCGTAGTAAGACTCTTAGGGCGTGATCGATTCGCCTCTTCCAACGTCTACCTCTTCTGGACGAGTGCATGCAGTACGATCGTTTTGCCTCTTCTATTCTGAGAAGACCTCTTCTGCTCTTCCGCCCAGGTAGGTGGAAGTGAGAAGAGGTAGAGGCTATTCCAAGATGGCTGAAGCTAACTATGCAATATTCGCTCAGTGTGACAAAATAGGTTTTAGGGGAAATACATGAATGAAACAATGAATAAAATTCTGTGAAACATATGTAAGACCTTTTATTTTGTTATTTGAAAGATATGTTTCCGGTATATGAGGGCCCATATATGCAGTTACCCATGTATCTATCAGTTGAAGTTGGGCGATAATATAAGGACGTGGGCGATAAATTGTGAACTATAAGTGAGTTTCCGTTGGCCATATTGAAACTACTCTTCCAACTCGTCAGACGCGATTGATTCATCGCTCATATTCTCTATTCTTGGATGAGCTCTCCTCTTCCTGGAAGAGTTGAATCGATTAGACTCTTAGAGTCACCACTTGGCGGGGCCACTGGCGCCGACTAAACCGTGTACATTGACGCCCGTGATCAAGTTGTGGGTGGGGCAGAAGAATATATTCCCCAAAATCAAAAACCACTAATGCACTAAAATAAAGTGGAACAATTTATTATTTGGCAAAAAACGCTCGTCAATGTACAGGGTTTAGTCGGCGCCGGTGGCGCCGCCAAGTGGTGACTCTAAGATTCTTACTAAGACAACAACCAAAATGGCGGCCTGGCACTAGGCTCAGCACTCGGAGACAAATCCTTCTGTTACTAGACAATACCTTCACATTTCTACGTAAATATTATACGAATATAACAGAAGCATTGATAAGTGTACTTTTAAGCAAAACTGAACTTCCTGCACCTGGTCTAACTGGTAATTTGCGTCCGGTTCCGCTACTTTTCACCCGGTTTCGCTCGGTTCCGCTATAACGATGTACCCCCCACCGGCACCGGCCAGACAACCAATTATCGCTCACCGTCCGACGTTACCAAAGTGATATTTCTAATGTTAATTTGACTAACTACTAGCTAGCTAATTCATATACTGGATCACAGTCTGGATGATATAGTGAAATACATTGAGTTCTGCAAACAGGTAGACTCTAGTTACTGAATAATTATGTGGTCACATCAGCAGCAGCTGGCCGAGGCGAGGGAGTCGGCCGAGATAAACAATCAACAGCGCCATCTACAGAAAGAACATCCGACATGAAGGGCACCTGTAAATTTGTACCCATCAAATTTTGTCAAAAGCCTCACTGGATCCGCGTCTGCTGGTCGTCATGTTTTCAAACGGTTTATCCTTCCAAGATCTTCAATACTTTTTGGACCCAAACACGATAAAATCCTGGATCCGCTCGTGATGAACGCCATTATCACTCGGACACGCCCACTAGCTCCCCCCAACCCCACGCATTTCTCTGATTCCCGGGGCGAGGGTACTCTTGAAAAGATTGGGTTCGCGGGTCAAGGCGGTTCACACGATTCCCAACACATATCATGTCCAGTGGGGGGTCAGCAATTATAGGGGCCACATGACGATTCCAAGGAGAGGTGGGTGTTGGGGAACTGCACATGGCCCCCGTCTTTCTCAGCGAGGATGCTCTTTTTTACAATGGTAACCAGACATGGGGTAATCATAATCAGTAATCGTAATCGATTGTAATCGATTAAATTTTTCAAGTAATCGTAATCGATTACATTGGTTTTAAAGGCCATGTAATCGTAATCGTAATCGATTACATTGCTAATGTAATCGTAATCATGATTACTTTTGATGATTACTTTACAATTTTCACTCGGGCTGTTTCAGTCTCCAAACTGAGCTTTACACCTTACCACAGGCTATGTCGCCAGTATCATAAATGAAAATTGGACACGGCAATCCTGCTGTAGAGACGCCCCCCCCCCACTACCCTTCCGGTCCTTCCTGTCCCATCCGAGACATAACCAGACATAACAATTAAGCTGGCTGGGTAACCGAAAGTAGACCATTTAATCCCATGCTAATTTTGTTTGCATTGGATAAGTAGGGATGGTCCAGAGCCACCTGTGTTATTGGGAGTGGGTAGGTGGAGGCTGTAATGGAATGGTGTTAGATGCTGGTGTTATTTTTCTCTTTCAAAAAGGACTGGAAGAGGTGTTGTTATAAAACAAACTTGACTGGGTTCAGTACTGGGGTGCACCAACGTATGGTATGGATATTCCCGTGTTCTATAGCATTGTGGTTTCCTTTATTACCTGCCATTGTATATAATGTCATTAACATTAATGTCATAACATTTTTTAAGTGGTTTGGATCAGCTCGGCACGTAGTTCATTACCGCCAAACCACAAACCTGAAACTCAAGTTTAAACGTACTTCCGCGGTCAATTGAAAACTGAATCCTGAACTTCAATCACGAAGTAATTAACCACCTTGCCCTGCATAGCGCGGAGGGGGCGGGGGCAATTACGGGTATTTGCGTTCCTCGGGATTGGGCTTTTTATTTCACCGTGAACTGGGAATGGGGAAAATAATTATTTGTGAACTGGGAATGGGGTACATTAGCCGACCGCCGTGATCAAGGATTTTCATTAATCGTGACCTGGGAATTTGAATATTAAATAACTGTGAATCGGGAAATCGTCAATTCAGTATCATGTATCCGAAACCATGTATCCGCCCTTCCATTGCATGTCACGACCTGGGAATAAAGAAATTTATTCTTCGTGATCTTGGAAAACGACCCCTCCCCACCCCCCCCCCCCCCCCCCCCCTTGCCCCTGCCCTTTAGGGCCCCTGAGGGGGCTTGGCCATGTCGCGTGTCGATTTTAAAAAAAGGTCCATATCGCGTGTCGATTTTAAGAAAAGTTCCATGTCGCGTGTCGCTCATTCTTATGTCGCATGTCGATTCTAAGACCACCCCAGTGTCGCGTTGTCGATTTTAAAAATCGCCGTGTCGCCGTGTCGAATAAGCCCTTCTGGGCTCTCCCTTTGCCAAGTTTTTACTGACATAGTTGTTGGTGTATAAGGCAAAGGGGGCGCTTCCGCTGTGATAAACTGGAAAAAGATCCTTTGAAACGGAACCTATGTTAATCTGTTCCATTTTGCTTACATCCTAATGTGACAGTGTGTATTCCTTTGTCAAGGTCAAGGATAACATCTGTATTCGATGATCGGTTGACATCACGTGTTGGCCGAGAAAGCCTGCTTCTAAATATTTAAAGTGAGCGATAAATAGTGGGTACGCACAAGCCAGGCTTGGGCAGCGGCCTCACTTTATCAAAGTTAATGTCGTCATGTCGCGAAAAGACAGCTTAAATGCCAATTACTCAATTAAAAGATTTGAAGCTGCTGATCAGGCAGATTTTGTTTCTAATGTTTTTACTGCTCAATGTAGCCTGAATGTTCAGACGGTACAGTCTTGACACTTGTTCTTGTGATAAGCATCAGACTGTCTAACTGTAACGTCTGAACATTCAGGCTAATATCAATGCAGACTGGTGGGCTTTTGCATGTTCATTGTAGGGAGGTCAGGTGAATTTTAATTTTAATAAACGCCTTATAAGCTATACATCTCCTGCAAGCACATAACAAATAGAATGGTGTTTATAGTTCTAGGTAAAAAAAATGCCACACTTAGGCACTTTTGACAGAAATTGAAAATAGATACATTTCTGCCTGTTTTGGGTCTTCTCTATACAGTGTCTAAATTAGTTGTTGGCAAACTTAATAGTAATTTAATTAATTGACAATGTCAGGAAAAGAATATAAACTGGTGACAATGACATAACATAAATGAATGAAGTAACCCAGGAAAGTTCCATTTGCAAACGTCTATGACACTATGTATTTGCAGCACAGATACAAAACTATATGAATGAAATTATGCAGTAGATAAATTTTGAGCACTTGCACTATTTGTACTTAAGAATCATAACTATTCAGAGGAGGATTGCATTCGCTTTATTTCCTAGACATTTAGCTTGAAGATTATCAATATGGTGGAATGTGGTATTTCACACATGAGCAGTGACACTGCAGGGTCGGGTAAAGAGGAAGGAAGCAAGATGGCGCAGTTGTGGCTGACAGGGGGTGTATTTCCTTTACTTGCGCATAAATGCGCTATATACTATCTATTCAAACCATTTTTTTTTGGATAGCTAAGACATTAATCTACATTATATCACAACGTCAAACTATGTCATGCAGTAGAAAATCATAAGGTCATGAATATGTGCCATATTCAACATTACATATATTATGTTTAACATAAATTAAATATCCTGATTTGAGAACCAAAGCATAAACAGACATCACATGCTTCATTTCGGACATGAACAACGCCAAAACTTGCATTCGGACCAGAGTTACAGCGATTTAGTGACAGGCCATGGAATGAGGATTTCTACAATGGCTGCGCCAATGCATGGCAGACTTTAAAATTTCATGCGAGAGAAGTGGGTGTAAGTCCGTGATTGGCACATGTTGTTGTATTAATTAAATTTATTTAGCCACTCCAGCCTGCCTGTAGACAAATAACCTAGAGTAATATATCGCTCGTTTATACACAAGAACAGCAGAGAAAAAATTATCTTCACAGAGCCTCTCACCCATGTTGTCAGAAGGCAAAGTAGCGGTTATGGGATTCATCTGACCTCCCTATTCATTGCTTCAGGTGGTTTGAAATGCTGCAGACTTTGAAAGACTTAACAATGATCTCCTGGTGGTTGCTTTTAAACAATGCAATGAGTAATCAGCTGCTATTTTATATTGGCTTTTTAGTTAGCAGCCCTGTTGTTTGAAGCCTATACTTGATGTAAATCCTCAGCATTGTAATTAACCCATGATTATTGCATATGGGCACTTCAGTGTTCGATTATCGTACCAGCTATAAACAGTGATAACGGTGTGAAAGAGTAGCATCTGACATTAACCCATTCATTTGGCGATCAACATGATTTTTTTTTTATGTATTTATATATTTTTTTTGAACAGTGGAAGATGGACCAGCTTGAAAATAGTTATTTTTTTGTATCTGAAAGCATGTGTGAAGCACTCTTTATTTTTTGGTCTTTGTTTTATATTCAGATATCATAGTATCTTATCATATTTTTACTCTGGTAATTATTTGTTATCAGTTCCATCCATGAGAAAATAAGTGTGTTATGCATTTATGAATGTATGAATTACATGGCAAAATGTATTGTGAGTTACACTAAAACAGTGACTGCTACTCATGTTTGCAATATGTAACCATAGTTTTGAAATGTATAAAATAATTTAGTGGATATGAAATATAATGCAAAGTGAGCAATTAAATGAGCCTGCACTTGCACCTTTTACCAAGAAATTTCACTTTCTTTACAGTTTACTTCAAAGCTGAATGCAGGAACATCACCAGTGAACATTGCTGCAGTGTACCTGATTCTTATGTCATCAAGTACCTCCAATATGGATGATGTCTGGCACTAAGTTCACAGGTTAACTTCCCTCATCATACCAGGATAAAGAAAGAAAAACTTTAAAGTTACTACAATTAAGCAGCACTATGGTGGAGCCTATATTTGACTATCAGTTCCGCCTCATTCTCATCGGTGATAGCACTGTGGGCAAGTCATCATTGCTCAAGTACTTTACTGATGGGAAGTTCAATGATATGTGTGATCCAACGGTTGGAGTGGACTTCTTTGCCAGGCTTATAGAAGTGAAACCTGGCATTAGAGTAAAACTACAATTGTGGGATACAGCTGGCCAGGAGAGGTTCCGGTAGGTATGGGGTTTTGTTGACTCTTAGATATTGTACTGTGTTATAAACTTATAAATATTGCATCAGCCTCAAAGTAAAGACTCCTAATAGTTTCTTGCACCATTCCCAGTGTTCTGGTGCCCTTCTCAAGGAATAGTTTCTACCATCCAGAGAGATACTGACTGCTTTGATACTTACAAAGACCGAATTTGAAGGCGATTAAGGCCTTCTAACTGGCATTTCGTGGCATTAACAGCGATATTACACGGCCAGCCGTTTCAGCCAAGTAATCTGTTATGTTTCTCCATCTTTCAGGTCTATTACTCGGTCGTACTACCGCAATTCTGTAGGTGCCATGCTGGTTTATGACATCAGCAAGCGGCGGAGTTTCGAACACTTAGAGGACTGGCTGGAGGAGGTGCGTATCCACGTGGAGCCTCACAAGGCCTGCTACCTAATCGTGGGCCACAAGGCGGACATCGAGGCCGAGCGAGCCGTCTCCACCCACGAGGGGAAGACCTTTGCCGACTTCCACGGCCTCAGGTTTCTGGAGACTTCGGCCAAGACCGGGCAGAACGTGGAAGAAGCCTTTATGGTGATCACCAAGGAGATTTATTCTATGTTAGAGCAAGGTCAAGTGCGGGTTGAAGAAGGCTGGGATGGGATCAAAAATGGTTATGCGCAGCCCAAAGAAACATTCACGCTGGCCGAGGGTGAGCCGGAAGGGGGTGGTTGTTGTTAAACCATGGCCCATTATGTGGTTTAGCCTATCTTAATTATCCGGCGTATTGTCGTTGCGCCGTTGAGGGTCTGCCAGTCGGTGTCGCTTTAGCTGTTGTCAAGACGACGGCTTCAGTATTTCAGATATTGGTAAACTATGGGATGTTTTCACCAGATGATATATCTATAATTGGTGGAGAAATGGACATTTTGAGTTCTAAAAAAGCCCAACGAACTGTTTTTTCTTGTCGAATTGTTCTCGTGCGCTAACGTAAGTGGAAATATGCCGTAAATTAAGCTAAAGACAAAACCCAAAACGATTCCAAAACTGCTCCTTCTCGTCGTCAGCTGTTGAAATTTTAGATATCGTTGTTTAAAATTTGCTAATATTTTTAGAAGTGTGCCCATACATTCCAGACCCACCTACTTTATAGGGAAAATTTTGATTCTTTGTCTCTTATATATGTGTAATAATTGGTTAATGTGTTCGAAAACTTGTAATAAATAACATGTCCGTGATCATTCAGGCTTCACCAATAATTAAAAGGGGAATATGGTGATACAACTTATTTAATAACCTAACCTGTTGTGAGCAAATGGAAGACGCCGGCGTAGAGCCTAGAGGGGCTGAATGCCCTATGGCTTACTTGATCAGGGCCCCTGTTCGGTTTGTTACTGTATTCGCTCATGGATAACAGCCATAGAAGAAACCAATTATGTGGAAGAAAGCTGCAACAAATGTCCTTCTTTCTTGATGAGTACAAATGTATGTTGTATGTTGATCGATTTGCGCTGCATCGGTTCTGTTTGATCTCATTCCGTGGACCTACAATAGTGCAGCGTAGCCTAGCGTAGCATACTCCTTGTATGTTGGGGTACCTCATTAGATTGGTCGGCTGTGGTAAGCTTCAACTGTACGGATGTGGAGCAAGGACGGTAATATATGGTGTGCATTTATCTAGTCTCATTATGTATGCAGGTGGTGAGCTGCTGGTGCAGTAATTTGCCTGCTTAATCGCGTATTGGTGCTTTGGCAGTTTTAGGATCTGATTTGCTTGTTTACTAGCATTGGGGAATGATGAAATGACCATAAAAACGGTACATTATTTCATGGTCACAGGGAATTTTTAACGATGACTTTTATTTTATGTTCTTGTATGCATTTATTTCAATTAAGTCTAGTCTCAAAAGGGTTCGCATGAAAAATTGTGTCAGATAGATGCTATGAGGTGCTTATTTGTCCGTAGTTTATATTTAGTTTGCATGATGCACTCAATATCTGTTCGTTGTCCTGTAGCGTGTTTCGTAGAAAATGGTAAACTCATTTAGGAAACTACCAAATTAAAATTAAAAGACAGTGGAATATCTATGACCTTCTTTGAGGTAAACTTTCCACTGAAGATTACTGCGCTTCTATATCTACAGAAAATTCTTATATAGAGACTTCTGTATGTTGATCAATATTATGATAACTCAAATATATGACTAGATGTGATATAAAGTTGTACAATGGAAGTGACGTATTTTTTATGAACGCGATGTTTTGCATTACGGGGAATGTGCGTCATTTGCTCATAATGCTTCGCTAGGTACCTTAAGGTGCAAAACGACCGGAAGTTTTAGTTCATACAGATCGAAAACAGCGTATTTGGAATTGGAAATCAGGCTAAGCTAAGGCAAATTAAGGCTACAAATGTTCTTGTTATTCTTTGTTTGCTCTGATCTTACCAGATAATTAATGTTTTTTTGTTTGCACGAGTGTGCTGACATTGTCATCCTTTTTTTGTTTGTTGCACTTTTGTGATTAGAATACGTTGTTTGGATTTCTACTTATTCTTGTTTGGTCGAGTAATTTATTACGGCCTAGATGTCGGCCCAACAGGCTTGCGGACGGGTTCCATGGCAACAGGTGTCTGACCAATGGTTATTGAAGGAACGTGGATACCTTGTTAGTACATGGTATCGCCTGGTTTCGGTAATGACTTGACATGATATCTCAATTTCGTAACATAGACCGAGTGGCTGCCTATCCTTGGGATTTAAGCGTTGAAAAACGCTATTACACATTATTAACCGTCATGGAATCAAGAGCAAGTAATTAAAATGTGTGACACAGGCGAAGATTGAGAAGGATGTAAAGTGACGGTTTAAAGACTCATGCAGCCAGTTTGTGATATGATTTATACCGATTAACAGTCATGGCGCTGTATATATATCCTTTTATCAGCTTTAATTTTATACCCAAATAACGATATCGCAGTTTCTAGACTTCATTTACGTATTTTAATGCAAGATCCCATTGCTTCCGTTGCGCATGTTGATGCACTGCAATGTTTTCTTATCACATTATCGTATCGCATTATCTGCGAAAAGTTGGTCAAGATTGTCTGTCTAGTCATGGTTTGTTGGAGATATACTGTTTAGTTGTTGATAGATATAATACACCTTGACTGAGCGGATATGTAGCGCATTGAGATCAACGTTGCTGTGCTATACATCTGTCTTGTGTTCGAATAAATATCCTAATGAAACGCTTGTAATGTTTTCCCGTCGACCCCAGGTCTCAAAATGATTGTAACTTCCCGTTAGTAGATAGAGCGAGGCAGCTGGTCCATAGGAGTATGTCGCAACAACGAAACGTCGGACAAATGCGGGTTCAGGGTAGTTCAGGCGCTACTAGCAAGTCTGAAGACCAATTGGACTAGGCAACTTGAGTGCGGTTAATGCCAGTTATTTTTCATGTGTTGTGTTTGTGTATAAACAGCAACAAGGCTGTATGCAGTAAATGTAAAACATAATAAATGTGTTAACGACGGAACATACATTGACCTATAGATCTATGACATTGGAAGTATAATATAAAGTTCCGTTCCGGTGCGATTCGGTTCCGTTCCTGTCTGTTAAAAAAAAAAATCTTAAAACTATTTATTTATATTTTTTTTTACATATAAAAAAGGCCTGAAACTAATTATTTTTATTGTTTACACATTTACATTGGCCTATATGACATTGGAAGTATAATATAAAGTTCCGTTCCGTTGCGATTAGGTTCCGTTCCGGTCCCGTTCCGGTCCGTTTCTGTGCGTTCCGGTCCGTTCCTGTATTTTTATGAACCAAAAGAAATCCACGATACTTTAAACCATTCGCTCGGGTTTTTTGGTTGGTGTATTCCAATCGTAGTCCCGCCTTGTCAACATGGAGGGCCCGGCGGCTGTGGCCAAATTTGTCTCCCAGAAAATCAGCCGAGTTAGATGGCAGCCTACACACCGACAAGCCATTGAGAGTTCCAAAGTGTTTGCTACAGGCAGTTGGGACAACGAGGTGACTTACCTTAATCATACGTGAAACGATATTATTACGGGCGATAATAAGTGAAAAACAGTTCCGAAGGATCAGTTGATACTTTGAACACAGGTGCCTCAATCGTGGGTCGGTAGGGCGGGAGGGGGGGGGGGCGGCCGGCTTCACACATATGTCATATAGAGAGAGAAGGTAGGCAAGCCATTTTGCAGCCAGAAAACTCAGCCCGAACAACATCGGTCGATTTCGTCAACAAAATGCCCAGACTGCGCGGTTTCCTCGCTTTACTCAATGCCTCAACACTTTACTCACGAAAATATCACGTAGTCCCATTCAAACACACCTTCAAATCGCTGCATCAAGACATTTTTCCGCCAACTTTACGCGATTTTCACTGATGCCTCTCACCATGGCCGTTGACTGCCGCAGCGCATTTCTTAGAGCCTTCTGATTGGTTGTAACCTCTCGTGTGCCGTTTTCGCGCAAGCTCCTTCGTCCATATGCAAATTACATTGCAGGCTGTTCCATTACTGGTACTCTCGCCTTAAGTACTCATATCGATTAATATGTAGTAATAGTTTTCGCAGGGGGTGATACGGCGTTAGAATAAGTAGCGCTGATCAAGTCATGCCTTTGGCATTAAAGTTTATAGGGGTCTGCACGGGTAAATGGTGACACACGATACAGAGATATTTGAAAATTCAACATTCGACATTGAGGATCGTACAGTTTTTTATTTCTTTGATCCAGCCATTAAAATCTGAAATGTACCTATATGTTATTACTATTAGAATATATTTGGTTGCCTTAAGTAAATTTAGATGTTCAGATCATGACTTAGCAATTGAAGTTGAAAGACGTACAGGAATCCCAGTACACCTAAGAATTTGTCATTTTTGTTCACTTAATGAAGTAGAAGTTGTAAAAGACAAATTTCCTCTGATCTGTGAATGCCCAAAATACCAGGAGCTTAGAAGTTGATACCTTCCTAATGTTAACGCGACGAAGTCTTATTTTCGTAAATCTAATGAAAAAAATCAAAAAATCAAGATACTCTCCATAAATTAAGTTGTTATATATACCATGCTCTGATTCTGTGACAAATGATATTAACTTTGCGTGACTGATGTAGATATTTAACAGATCGCGGTAAATAGGGAAAGGGTCTTCATGTTGAACCAGGAATTGTATGGATAACAATCCCCCAAAATTGCCAACAGCTGATCGCAAATCTCCAAGAATTCCTAGATGCCAATCGTAGAGATCAGAAAAGGTATACCCCCCCCCCTTACTCTATAGTACCTACTCTGTGACAGCACCCCAGTATGATAGGTCATTGGACATCAATCAAACACTAGTGGTGTGATCCTGTTGTACCCTAATTCCTTAAAACCATGGGTGCCTTTCATGTCATCTGGTCAAATCTTAGAAATTTCAAAACTAAGTACCAGTGGGAACAAAATAAAAAAGGTCTTGAAAAATAGTAGGAATCAGAGCTGGGCTCGCGCTAGGATATTTTTTTCATTAGCCAATTTTGCTAATTCCGTGGAAAAACATTAGCCAAAATTAGCCAAATATATTGGTTATAAAGTGGTTATAAATCTCATAATTGGAGATAAATGTAGTAGATCTACCATGTAATGTGTTTTCCAGGCACATCTATGCCTCGATAGCCAGAGGAACAGTTGATAAATGGGGTTAAACACTTATTTTATATTCGCCATTTTGGCGAGTGTCCAGGAAGTTCTTATCGCCAAATCCCGCATTTTCTCGCCAAGTGGCTATTGGCGAATGCTAACGCGAGCCCAGCAGAGAGATCCTAAAAAAAGTAATGAAAAAGTAGGAAAGTAAGGATCCATCACAGGCCTGGAATGGGGACTGATGCCATTTGGGTTATTAATTTGGTCCTAACAACAACATTTCTGGGTAGTCAGAAAACTGTAGATGCTGAGGGGTGGTGTAGGTGGGTCACTAATTGTTTACAATTGTTTGAAAAATTGCAATGAGTACCGCAATCACTTGCTCAATAGTAGTTGGAATCGTGGCAGTTTAATCATGGCACTTTAATAAAACAATGTGTTTTGAGGTTTTCTTGGGGTTGGCGGGAGGACAAGTTAAAATAAAGTGTGACAAGTAAAAGTGAAAGTACTTGTCCTACAGGACAAGTTCAAGCTAAGAGTTAGTGTCGAGCCCTGCTTCATTATATTGATACTGATAGTGAACCTTGCATCCAATCCTATGTCACCTCACATCTGCCCATACTTCATAAAACCATTTTCCATACACACTGCCTATGCTCATTACTGAGCAAGGTGAACAATACCAGAAGTCATATACCATTTTGGATGCCAAGTCGAAGTAAGAGATAAATATGAAAAGCCCACTTTTATATGTAATATAAAATATGTACAGTGCACCTTGGGCTTTGCGCAAAATTATCATGATGCTTGAATGAAGTGATGACAGCACTGTTTTGAAAGTATTTTTATAATACACACAATGAGAGCATTGTGTGTATAAGCTATCATCAAGCAATCATTCATATTGGTCTAGTATGCACTATGCCTCAGCTTCGTAAAGATAGGCATCAAACATAGCTGTGTTTGCCTTAAAAAACTATGCAGCATTACAGACCAATATATGTTAATAACATGATAGAATATTTGGCTTTTCAGGATGAAAACAAGATATGCCTCTGGCAGCTTGATAACCCAGGCTCTACAAGCTTTGATGAAGATAGCCAGCGCAATCTTGATGGTGAGCCGTATCTGCTTTGTGAGAACCTGCATGATGGAGATGTGACAGATCTCATTGTAAGTTGTATAGAGTACAGGTAGAAATGAAATTTTATACTATTGGAGTAAAATATTTAGTTAAAAATGTAAGAAGAAGGATTTAACTTTAATATGTGGGGTCCAGTATGATATAAGCAAGCATATATTGATGTATACTGAGAATGGTAATTTGACTGATTTACCCATACTACCACCTACATATATAAATGGGATATGATTTTCCTGCTTTCATGAACGATCCTTCAGAGTTAAATATTTTGTTGATTTTATATTCATTTACATGTATTTGCCAGTTACATACACCGTTTACTTTCAGCATATCTTCCTTTACAATTAGGCAAAATGCTGACCTTTCCAATTGCAGTTTTTGAACCAAGAGAATATTTTTGTGTCATCTTCTAGAGGCTCAGCGTCGATCTTCAGATACCATCCCAATTCACAGGTGAGGTTATTTTTAAGATTTGGATGTCATGCATATAGTCTAGACTGTTCTACCACTTCCTGTATGTTTCTTTCATGTTAAGAAGTTGCTTACAACAATCACGTACATATAATGTTAAAGATAATTAGACGCTTATGTATGTATTTAATTGATACAGTTCTTTGTCACCAATTCCAACATTTGAGAAGTGATTGATTCATATCCTGATTACTGTAGATGTATTAACCATCATTTCTGTAATGTTATCACTCTTTTAAAGGCTTTGGTTGTTTTGTAAAAACAAGAAGATGTTTATTTTTTGTTTAAATATGTTAGATGCAGTTGCGAAATTGTTGTTGTTGCACTTTCAGACGCTCAGTGAAAGTTGCAGGTGGGAAGGTCTGCACTACTATACCAAGGAAAGCAGTCCTTGCACAGGTGTCGCTGCAAAAGGAGACGAGACCCTCGTGTCTGTTGGCGAGGATGGAAGAATTAATGTCCTCAATATGGACCACAGAAAGCCAATCAGAACTATAGGTCAGTTAGGTATTTTACGTGGAGGAAAATTGTGCCAGTGCGTGCAGCTATTTCAGGTTATTTTTCGCCGACGTTCCCTCGTGTTCGTATTAACTTATACAATGCTAAGCTCGCATGAATGGCTTGACGTTAAAGGATGTAATGGCGCGATATAGTCGTGCTGACTGCAAGTACCGTTCAAATCCAATCAAATGAAAATCTTGCAAGGAAGTACAAGTATATGTGATAATGAAATAATCACCTTTTACTTTTGAACGTCAACGCTCGTAATTTGTATGAATTGATCACTGTGCTTCAGTTAGTCAGTGCATTTCAAGGGAAGATGAGCCTAAACTAATTCAACACGACAGCGTGTTAAAATTGAGTTTGCTAAACTATGCTTTCGGTCATGAATATGTTGTGCGATTACAGAGAAAGCAGACAGCTGCACAATGAATGCCGTGATCTTCCTAAAACAGTCAGAGATCGCTACGGTTAACACGATAGGCCAGCTGAAAGTATGGGACTTGCGCCAAACATCTGACCAGCCGGCCAGAACCTTCCTTCTGTGAGCACATCTTCTCGCTCTCTGTTACATAAAAGTTGTTAAGGGACCATTTTTAAAACGCCGCCTTATTTCAATACACATAAGCGTCCGAAAACATGCTTAATTGTGTGACCTATGGGCACGCTCATCTTGTATGAACTACGTAAATGCTAACACAATGTATGATGCTAACATGTAGAAGAATCTTTTTTTTTTTTTAACATTCTATGTACTTGATTGTTGTAAGCCAGTTGTTAAAATGTGTGGTTAAATTGCCTTTGTTGATTGATGGTTAATTTGTTTGGCTGCAGGACGGGAGAGCGCGTACCGCTGCACTGTTTGGACAAACATCCGACCCAGCCTCACATTGTGGCCACGGGCGGCCAGGACGGAACCCTGAGCATCTGGGACATGCGACAGGACAAGTTTCCAGTCACATTGCTCAGCGCTCACTCTGCTGATAGTAAGTGGTGTTGCTGTTCAGGATTCACTCCATACATAATAAGATAAGGTTTTATTTAACGTCGGTATGTATAAAAGTCAGAGTAAACATTAGCAAAAGTGCTATCGACCGACAATGATAAAATGACATGAGCTTAGGATATATATTACATATGATAATGAAAATCTAACAATTATAGTACGTGGCACTGGTAAGTGGTGTCGCTGTTCCGATCTGATTTAGC
Source organism: Arenicola marina (assembly GCA_964019135.1). Classification (NCBI taxonomy): domain Eukaryota; kingdom Metazoa; phylum Annelida; class Polychaeta; family Arenicolidae; genus Arenicola; species Arenicola marina. The sequence continues at coordinate 72,791,193 of OZ025248.1, forward strand.
AGATTGTAAGCTATGTCAATCTTCAGCGCTGACTCAGCAGAGGGAGAAGTTTCATTCACTTAGCACTAATTGAGTGGTCAGATAACGATTCAATATATACTTGTGTAAATCTAAATTAGATATCTGTCATGTTTGCTTGGTAATTTTTTTTGGTAAAATTAGTAATGATTGTGTTACCCTTGTTTTCAGTGTGGGAGGTTCGGTTCCACACGTCCCACCCAGACAATCTGTTTTCCTGCTCCCAGGAGGGTTCCGTGTGGCATTGGGACAGGAGCAGTATGAGCGCCCCGTCCGCAGCAATCTCTGCACAGAAAGGTCAGTCAGGTCATGCCACGGAATTGTCTCTTCAATCAGTTTGATAAAAAAAAATATATATACCCCCCCCTCCCCCCCATATGAGGGAAGCCTCTGTGGCTAAGTGGTAAGACTCTAGACTGCAGATCAATTGGTCCCTGGTTTGAAACCCGGTCGGGGGGATCTAATCTATGGGATTACTTCATCCAAATCAGTCCTTGTCCACGGTTCCGTGGTCTAATTACGCGCTCGTGTACACACATATGGGCAAAAGAAACCCCAATGATTTCGTTTACAATAATATGATGCTGCGTTATGAAGATAGGTTATGCCGTGTGTACTTACTTTCGATTCCTATTGCAGACGGCACGGCGTCTAAGGGTGTGTCGCTGTCTCAGACTCTGGGTCTGACGGGCTCGGCCTCCACGCCGGGGGCCGGGGGTGGCCAGGGTTCCCGGCGCTCTCCCACCACCAGCGCCTGGCTCTCCGGCGAGGCCTCCACCAGCGGCCTGGACATCACCGACCTCCTGCCCGGCAACACGCTGCCGGTCTCCACACTCGACATCACGGACAACACGCTGCTGTGTGGCACGGACGGCGAACAGGTGTACTCCATCAGGAACCTGGTCATCAAGTGATGCCGTGGGAACAAGTTCGATAAACATAGGGACGTAAAAGTGAGCCACGTGCCCCCATTAGGAACCTGGTCATCACGTGACATTGAAACGGACGTAAAAGTTAGCTGCTTGACCCCATCGGGAACCAAGCTTTCAACCGTACCTACTGATAGTCAAGAATATGATGGATCATATTGGATTAGACTGCAGGTATATACGCGTGTTGTCAGGTTTACAGTGTCTTCATAGGGTGCACGCGTGTCGTCAGGTGTACACGTGTCGTCAGGTGTACGCGTGTCGTTAGGTGCACACGTGTCGTCAGGTGTACGCGTGTCGTCAGGTGTACGCGAGTCTTCCAGTATATCTGGGTCGCTGCGTTTACAGAGTCTGACATCGAGTGGCTATATATAGACTGTACAGAATTATATATATTTGATAGAAATAAAAACTGTGTATTAACTTCTATAATCATGTTCGAAACCTTGTACTTGTACCCCTAATTAGTAACCGTCAAAGACACGTTTAAATAACAACACTTCAAAGAGAAATTATTTATTTATTTGTAAAAAGTTTCATGCGAGTGTCAGTTATCAGCAAATTAGTAAGCTGATATTACAGATCTCGCTCTTGTGACACTGGCCTTAGTGCTTCCCTAACAATCTTGTTGCATTTAAAAAGCTGTGCACTAAATCCACATGTGAAGTCGTAAGCGCCAGTGACTGAGACCGACCTCGTATATCTTGCAATATGAAAATACATGTTTGCTTCGCTGTTGCAGTGGTATGCTGTAGGGCTTGACTGATTGATTTGGAGCGGGCTATCACATATTTACTGGTTGGAATCACCCTGTTTAGCTTTCTTATCTTAACTCTAAGCATGCATATTCAGATTAGAACGTCACCATTTGAGGATAGACCTAGTCAATATATAGCCACCCAAACAGTATGAAAACGACTGAAATGACAAAGATGAATGCAGGCTGGAACCTTGCATTGCTGCTTCCAATCAATGGCCTGTTGGTTGGCGCATTTGGATTGGTCCAGTGGCGTACATCATATCACCCATCGGGCTGTTGGGTGCTAAACTTCCAAAATGTCCAAGATACAAAATCTTCAGTCCTTTACATAGAATTGGGCGTTACCAGGGGCATGCCGCCCCCTACGCTTGATCCTGCTTTCCTAAGCGACATGACCCTCCAGCCGTTACTTTGTAAAGCTTAAAAGTACCAAATTGGGAGTCCGTCACCACAATTCCTACCGACATGTACATACAGGCAAACAAGGTGTCCATACCACGCCCTCCTTCATTAATATGTACATGCGTAGTAACACTACCAAGAGAAATCTAATTGTCCATGCTTACTATAGTAAAGGAGGCTCGTCTCTATATATCAGCGAAACTAAAATATTCTGACAGCATCCCATATTGTTTATTTGCTGTATGTAATATAGATATACGCACAACCGGTATACCATTAACATGGAAAAAAATATACAGGTACAAATTAGCAAAGTAAAGTACAAACTACGTAAGACCTGAGGCTCTAAAATGTTCAATGCGTTCTTATACAAACCCATGGGTCTATCTCACTTGCTAAGAGCCCACCAAATGGATTAGTATAGTAAATGGTAGACATTAGTTTCGTGGAGTTTCATGGAGGAACGGCCAACCCATGTAATATTCACCTGACAGTCGCACCTAAAACAACCATTGCAGATTATCATTCGCCGTTAAACTACTCCGTCCAAAGAAAAAACGATTGTTTTATCCCAGGCCCACTGGTCCCAACAGAGATGCAATGGTGCTGTAAGCAACTTGTGGTAAATCGGGCCAAATAACGCTTTACCACATTTACAAAACACTAAACTTGGAATGTACAAGTAACAATCGCTATTAAATCATAAATATAATTAATTTACGTGATATACGAAAACACAGAACTGCGTCACAAGCTTATTCTGCAGGTTCAAAAATAAACACAGGCCTAAAACGCCTGTTAGTCTCTTATATGTATAATATTTATGGTAATAATACGATAAGTGAGCTCATTGGTGTACCATATTTCAAGGTACCAGGTACCGTTATGCGTGACATCGCAGACAACCTATACTCAAGGTAGCACTGTAGGACATCTAGCACTAAAATCGCGAAATCTGCCATTTCACCTTCCAGTTGGTCCAGGTTCGACTTGCCGGTCCTTTTTCACCAACAACCTCACAGAGGCACCGTCTCTCACCAAGGCATGACCCCGTGTCTGTAGATTACTTCTCGTGAATTGCCGTGGGACATCCTGATCCCTTGACTGTACAGTATATTTCTTGTATCTATCTGCCCGAACCCCATATGACCACTTTAGTTCTCGTATCGACAGCATCTGGATCTCTGGAACTTCCTTTGACCGCAGTCTATATCTCTTGCGGGGATGCAGCCTCTGTCCCGTCGCCTACCAGTACTCGAGGTCCGAGTCGTTCTCGTCGCTGGAGAGATCCTCGCTGTCTGTGGCTCTCCCCCACGAGCCGTCGATGTCCTCGTCGTAGAAGCCGCGGAACCAGTGCAGCTGCCGGAAGTCGCTGCAGAGTCGCTGACGAAAGAGCTCCAGCTCGAAGTAGCGGAGCGCGTCCTGGGGCAGGTGCAACGTGCGGATCAGTCGCTCCAGTTTCGGCTTCGTCAAGATGTACTTCAGGTGGATGTCGAAGTGCCAAGGGTTGTCAATCTCGCCCGGAAGCGTATCTCTCATCTGATAGCCGTCCGCCCGATGATACGACGATATGACGTCACTTGCGTAATCGGATTCCTCAATATTTGAGTGATTGTCGCAGTCACGTGATTGACGCTGCTCATCGGCGTCGGAGGAATGACCGGAAGTGACCCCGCAGGCAAGTCCCGTAGAGGGCGACGTGGAAATTCGGGCGGACTTGCGGAGAACGTAGCGTTGGAAGATGTGTCGTACACAGAGCTGTCTGAGGCTGGAGGAAGTGCCTCCGAACATGAGCTTCAGCAGCTGAGGGCCGAGGGCCTCCAACTCATGGAACTCCGGGAAGTCCTCCTGGATCACATTCAGCAACTCAGTCGTTACGTCGGACGTTTGAGTGAAAACACCTGACAAAAGAAAAACATTTCACATTCACATGGATCATCCCAGTAAATTTTAAAAGATATTTATTGCGTTGTACTATGCATCTTATTGCCACGCAGTATTTTACCTCTTATAGATGTTCATGTCTAACGATTAACTAATGATTTACCTGAGGACATACCGGTCTGTTGTGCTACACAGAAAGAGGGCTGTATGATACGGACCTGATTACCACTTTGGATTATACATTTGATGTCAGTGAAATTACCATGATTAGAGGTACCACCGCCATCCCTAGTCAACCAAGGAGGACAATGATGTCGGTTATATATATCACAAGACGATTGTATCATACACATCGATATAGATTACATAGTTTACTACAATATGCCAAGCTGCACACACACTACATGTTCTTTTATTTTAAGTAAGACTATTACATCTCTTATCGCGACTATGGGAGGGGTCAATGAAGAGAGGAGAAAGAGGAGCCAAGGCTTCGGGAGAAACGCCTTACTCCAAGAATGATAGGGGATCTGCAGCCTGCAGACACATGGAATTGCACCACGCGTAGTCCGTCCTCTTGGGCTGGCCAATCAGGGCACAATCGACAAGCTCGAAAGCTAACGATACGACAATGGTATCCTAAAGCTGAGCGCACCTGAGTCTACCATGTGGGCCATGAAGTGGGTGTCCGCGATGTGGTGAGCCCGGTACTTGTCTCGGTGGTCGGAGATCATGCGTCGGGAAAACAGAGCCGCAAACAGTGGAGAAACCCGCCTGCAACAGAACAGATTGGCTCAAACAGATCGGTGAGGTGCGCGTTGTTCCAAGTTACCAGCAACTAATTTAAGCATAATTGTCGTATTGCTCGCGATAGACCTCCGTTCCAATGGTCGATTCCGTCGATGCGAATATTTACAACGAAGATGGGACCAAACATTTTTATCATTAAACTGAACACCAAGCACTGATAATCGTTTCCCTCACCGTAGGTGAAAGTGAAATAGTCACCATCGGTCGCATGGTAATAAGTTCTATATAGTAGTAACAAGACTACAGTAATAACTTCGTGAAAAAACTGAAAAAAAACTGCATTTAAGCGGACACATGAATTATCAGATAGGTGACATTGAGATTTCTCGGTCAGAGAGCGCTGATGACCGATGTACCATTATATAGTTCCAATCCAATAAATAACTTGGTGTTTATTGTTTACATGACACTTACCGTGTTCCGCCTTTGGGAAGCCACACACGACCTTTCAGAGATGGGTCGCAACCAGAGTTCAACAAGGTTAGACAACTTGTGAGGTCCCCTTTGACCATACAACTGAAGAGCGGGCACCAGTCATATTTGTTCTGCACATCGAGCTACAAACAGAAACCTCTATGGTCTTATGGAAACACGACGGCGCCTTGTATGTGACATTTTACTTTATCCAATATACTCCGGTGGTATTTACATAGTATGCATACACGTAAAATAATGCCATACTGAAAATTAAATTATAATTTGTTTTTAGTGGACCAAAATTTTATTTATGAAAGTAATTACCGATACGTCTTTCTGTTGTACGAGGTGCTGAAGGAAGTTCTCCTTCCCATCTAAGATGCAGCATTCATTGTAGGGGTCCGCGTCAGGATGAACTTCTAAGAAAGTTGACAACCCTACGAGAGAGATATATATATATCTTAGCTTCCTGTATTAAACTCGAATTTTTTACACGCTGTCAGTAGTAATATGTAATTTTACCATGTTGGTCTAAGGTGTTTTGTCTGTATCACGTTATATAGTAACAGACACACGAACTGACCAGCATACGTGATATAGGAACGGACACACGAAATGGCCAGCACACGTGATATAGGAACGGACACACGAAATGACCAGCACACGTGATATAGGAACGGACACACGAAATGACCAGCACACGTGGTATAGGAACGGACACACGAAATGGCCAGCACACGTGATATAGGAACGGACATACGAAATGACCAGCACACGTGATATAGGAACGGACACACGAAATGACCAGCACACATGATATAGGAACGGACACACGAAATGACCAGCACACGTGGTATAGGAACGGACATACGAAATGGCCAGCACACGTGATATAGGAACGGACACACGAAATGGCCCGCGCACGTGATATAGGAACGGACACACGAAATGACCAGCACACGTGATATAGGAACGGACACACGAAATGACCAGCACACGTGGTATAGGAACGGACATACGAAATGGCCAGCACACGTGATATAGGAACGGACACACGAAATGGCCCGCGCACGTGATATAGGAACGGACACACGAAATGACCAGCACTCTTGATATAGGAACGGACACACGAAATGGCCAGCACACGTGATATAGGAACGGACACACGAAATGGCCCGCGCACGTGATATAGGAACGGACACACGAAATGACCAGCACACGTGATATAGGAACGGACACGCGAAATGACCAGCACTCTTGATATAGGAACGGACACACGAAATGACCAGCACACATGATATAGGAACGGACACACGAAATGACCAGCACACGTGATATAGGAACGGACACACGAAATGACCAGCACACGTGATATAGGAACGGACACACGAAATGACCAGCACACGTGACATAGGAACGGACACGCGAAATGACCAGCACACATGATATAGGAACGGACACACGAAATGACCAGCACACGTGATATAGGAACGGACACACGAAATGAGCAGCACTCATGATATAGGAACGGAAACACGAAATGACCAGCACACGTGATATAGGAACGGACATACGAAATGGCCAGCACACGTGATATAGGAACGGACACACGAAATGACCAGCACACATGATATAGGAACGGACACACGAAATGATAGGCACACATGATATAGGAACGGACATACGAAATGGCCAGCACACGTGATATAGGAACGGACACACGAAATGACCAGCACACATGATATAGGAACGGACACACGAAATGACCAGCACACGTGATATAGGAACGGACACGCGAAATGACCAGCACTCTTGATATAGGAACGGAAACACGAAATGACCAGCACACGTGATATAGGAACGGACATACGAAATGGCCAGCACACGTGATATAGGAACGGACACACGAAATGACCAGCACACGTGATATAGGAACGGACATACGAAATGGCCAGCACACGTGATATAGGAACGGACACACGAAATGGCCAGCACACGTGATCCTTGAACCCATATATCTGATCCGGATAACTCACCGAAAGGGAAGGGGTCACACAGCGCCCCTAGCGGCGTGTTTCCCTTGTGGTCCACGGCGTTGAGGGCCGCGCCGTTATCACAGAGAAGCTGCAGCATCCGGGAATCCTGACTGATCACAGCCGTCCGGTGCAGCAACGTCATCCGTAACTCGTCCAGGATGTTCGGGTCGCCTCCATTCCCTATGGACCGTGGGGGGTATCAGTGTTTGAGGCCACATCTGTGCACAAAAGGGCTAAGTGCAGCTAGCAAAGGAACCCTTATGATACACAATGTTAAATGAAAGGACCAAAGCTGCCCCCCCCCCCCCACCCAGCAAACACATAACGTTTTTTAACGTTTTAAAATGGTTCTTACTAAGTTATAACTGTTTTAGAAACGTTACGAAAACGTTATGTGTTTCTGGGACAGAAACGGATGGGGTTTGGTCAGGCAACCAGTCCTGTGTATGCTACTTCTCCACCACAGTGGCTTCACCAACGAGTACACATTGGTCACTGCACTTTTGCATAAAACTTGAGCGTGGCGCTTCTATTTAAATTCGTCGCTGAAAATATGCCCAATAACCTAAATTTTGTTATGATATCGATGCCATTCTATATGTCGAAAATGATCGAAACTGACGCGCTTGATTACAGATCCAGTTCACCTACGAATTAATTAATTTAGGCAAGAAAAAGGACGTAAACAATCTAACGTTCTTCGAAACCTACTAACCGAGCATGATGAAGGCGACATCACACAACTGTTCGATGACGTCACCAATATCGGTCAAGGAGCGGTTGTCTACGCCAATGACTGGCTGGGTCCAAGGATCCCAGCGTTCACGGCGGGACCTGGCACGCAGCAAGAAAATTATTTCTGACCATGTGCAAAATGGCTCAAAGCCGCCATAAAAAAAAACATGCAAGTATGTCCTACAATATGTCGTCAATGCACTTTATGACTATATTTGTAGTTTTACAAAAATTAGGTCTCCAAATATTCCCAATGCATACAGATTTACCCGTTATCATCCTGGATTTTGTCACTTATCATAGGGAGCTCATATTTTGCACAGTCATTAACTCCACTTGACCGCCATTTGCTTTAATTACCTGAAGATATAAAAGTAACACATATTTTAGGCTTGATATGCGCAGGACATGAACCCACTCCACCTGCTATGTGACGCCATTCATGTTGCCTACCATCTTTGCACACAGCGAGTCTTCAGAAAAAGTATCATTCACACAGACACAACATACCCAGAGGAGTCCTTCGACACATGAGACGAGTGCGCAGTGATTGTGTTGTAAAACTCAACAATGAGCTCCAAGGCACTTTTTCCAGGTCCTCTGTATTCAGAACCAAAATATGTCTGGAAGATAATAATGACGTTATTATCATGTTGGTACATACCAAAGACTCCATTATTAGGTATAGTATCAACGAAAGCACATGTATAACTGCATCAAGGACCGAGAAACGGATCGTTAGAAGTATACCAGTACCTGTTACTTCCTTGGCATTTGTGATAAAATTTAATATATATATATATTGGTGTTGAGTAAAAATGAAATATAACATTACTATCTAGCATAAATAGATAATACCAGCTTGGTGTAAAGTAAAGCAATAGAAAATGTACAGGTATACATTTGAACTTACAGCTGGTACCCTGAAGTTGACAGCTGCACCATGTTGGAGTAATAGGAGTGCAATTTTGAGGTGTCTTGGAGCAGGAATGTCTTCATCTTGCTCCGATCCACAAAGGGCAATGTAGAGAGGCGTTCGTTGGTAGCATCCTAGTTAGGGGGTGGAAGCAACAAAAAAAGACAAGAATGAGACAAATCTGTGCAAAGTAAATTTAAAATTATAAGACTATTGCATAATGTAGTTCTACATGCTGGTACTGCAACACAATAAGCTAATGTTAATACATAATGATAGATAAATAAATTTACTGTTCTTTACAAATACCATACATACAGACGAAATGCATTAACTTATATAGCTAGAACTATACTCATGAATTCAAGTAACAATAATTGTAAAAGTAATAATATTTGTTAAGTTGATATATGTTATCAATTAATATATCAATACATATAAAATAGATAAATTTACCTTCACTTAAATATGATGAATGTGCATTATCTTTGATGAGTCTTTCAGCAACAGACCACTGCTTTCTTTCTAAGGTCTGAGTCAGTTCTGTTTCATTAATTCCAAATTCCACATGAAAGACGTTATGACCAGCCATTCTGGATCAAAGCAGCTTCCAGTGACCATAAAGAAGTTAACCTGTAAATGAATTATAAACATTCGTTATAATTTTAACAATCGATGTAATACACTGTTGCATACATATATTGCCTCGGGAACAATTGTTATACAAGCAGCTTTGAAGAAAATAATATTAAGTAAAGGCATATTTTTTCCTCTGAATAATTAATTTATTAACTAATTTTATTAATTCAGTTTAATTGTTTAAAAAGTTGATTTGGCAAAAGCATCATAATGTTTGATGAAATATGCACTGTAAATCAGTGGCAGGGTGGGGCAAGGAGCCCAAGCTGATTTACAGCATATGTGATATTATTATACATATACAATATACCGTAAACGGTCTATTTGAAGCCGCAGCTTATATTAGGAAGTTAGAGGTTCCACTTTCCGGGTTTGAGACGCAAGTCAGGGTGCAGCTTTAAATATGGCCTTTTGCTGATTTAAAGTGAGCGTGGCGAGACAAGCCGGCGGGGTGGGGGGGTGGGGGGGGTAATACGAAAATTACCCATGTTGCCGAAATAATGTATTGCATCATAACGTCATACAAGTAGGGAGATAATTAAACTTGAAAGCTGCATCGTAAGATGTTCTTTTCCTAGGCATTGTGTTACCGTGGCAATCAAGACTGACACTGAGCTACTTGCGGTTGTGTTATTTATTACTACTGCCACGCGACTCCGCCCACACCTATTGTAGACCAATGATCAGAGGCCAGGTTTCAGGTGGTGTAAATTGATATAGCTGGCACCAGTCTCGTACCAAATGCAATAACTTAATTGTGCCAGACAGAAACTTGATACTGGGTAGGTACAACAGTGATCATCATGAACATGCAGTAACAGCAAGGAGAGCCAGACACTGGTGTGACAATTGATAAGAGCTGCGATCGGAGAGGGAGAGGTGAATGTTGTTAGTAGTTGTGACTACTTGTAAAAATAATTAATTTACTTGACAAGGGCCAGGAGAGCCAGCCACTGGTGTGACACCTGAGAAAATGTGCGATCGAGGAGGGAGAGGGGAATGTTGTTAGTAGTCGCGACTGCTTGTATAAACAAACAATTGGTTTCTTTGGAGGGACTGGATTAAGCAGGGATACAGGGGAGGGGGGCGGTTGAGAGGTCAAAGTCCAGGTACGGCTTATAATATGTAGTTTTCCGGAAATGGTTCTTGGTGCCTGCCAAGCCGATTAGGGTGCGGCTTCTAATATGTATGCGGCTTCAAATAGGCAGTTTATGTTATAATGGCAGATCCAGAAGGGATGGTGGAAGTAACAATGCCACCCAACCCTTTTTAACCTAGATATATAGCTTTCATACATGCTGATACCCAATACGAGAGAGCCTTGAAGTACAATCCACATAAGACCAGGAATTGGTAGAGGTATCTATGCATTGTATAGCATTTTACCCTTATCAATAAAACGTCTACTAATAAAAGTAATGAAATGTAATTCTACAAGTATTGAACTTTTTTTTCGCTACTGGTCTTTGTTCATGTTCGTAAGTTTATTTTTTATATTTGCCTAATATTATTAGCCTTAATAATTAGGCCTAATATTATTAGCCTTTATAATTAGGCTTAATATTATTAGCCTATATAATTAGGCCTATACTGTAGCCTAGTGTAGCCTAGTGTAGCCTAGCCTATAGTGTAGGCCTAATATCAAAATTGGCTACAGCGACAAGTTACTTATCATCCCATTGCCAACTGTCTTACAACAGTAACATCTTGTGTTTTAAGGCTACGTCTTATGCAGTTATCGGTTGCATCGTCACAGCCGTAGGCCTAATATCAAAAAAAACCTTTCGGTTTCAACGACTAGAAGTGAACAAAGACCAAAGTCAGACCAACGTCCTTACAAAACAAAGTCAAAGATTTCATTCCGTATAAACATGTAAGCTTAGATCTAATGTAAGAAATACCGTATCTTTAGCACAAGTTCATCAGACCTACGCACTGGGATTTTCTTCGCATTTGCCAATCTTCAGAAAGAGTGACATGGATGTAAATAGCAATTAAATAGCATTATGCATTACTCATCGGCAACAACCACGGAGCTAAGTCCACAAAACGGCCATGACAGTTACTACATTCACCCGGTACGTGGCGCTAGTCGCCCTTGCCGCACCTTCTCACGCTGGTACCCGTGTTAACAATCTGCAGTTGAAGACCACCAGCTCAGAAACACCTAGACTGAAAAGTGTGACTTCTTTCGCTGTTTACGCTTATGATTCACTGGTGAGCTAGTTTGACACCACCATATGTATTTAGCTGTGGTAGCCATATCACTATTACTTAATTACCTGAGCACTGTCGAGAGATTTTAGCTATGTATTTTTTTTTTTTAGAAAAAATATCTGTTTCGCATGGGTATCCGTTAATACCGTGTGTCTATGGATCCGCCCCGTCCACCCACTCCCCACCCCCCGCCGTTAGTTACAGTACACACACAGCTTTTAAAGTAAAAAAAAACCCTTGACTTCGCTAATGAATGCTTATTTGGCGATTGATATATGTGAGCTGATTTGTTCTTTCCATTGTAAAAAGTCACTAAATATTATTCTCCATTTTAAATGAAATATTATTGGTAAGCTATATATGATTCCATTAAAATGTTATTTATCCAATGTTTACCTTCCGTGAACAAATTGAAATGCCCCACATTAATTTGTTGTATTCGTCTTTCCTCTGCAGGCATTATAATTAAACCCTACGTATATATCTAATAGCTTGATCAAGAAGTAAAATGGAACAAACACTCTCACAGTGGTATAATATGTGATAGCCTACAATGCGATATATAACGTGTTGTAGAGTGCCAAGCACAAAATTTGACTTTGTTACATACCTACATTTAATTACGGGGACAAGGTGGATCTTTGTCATCAAAATGTAAACGTTTGCGCGCTCCATCTTTGCCGCAATGCCAGACAAGATCGGATTCAGATAAGCTGGAAAAGGGAGGGCCGGTTTCGAGTAATGGCCTAGCTTTTTGGTTTTCATGTGTTAAATTTTAATATGAATAGGCATTGCCTAAGTTGCGAGCTCACCCAAATTAAAAAATAATAAAGGCCTAGATCTTAAAGCTGCTGTATCAACTGCAGCAGCCAGCTGTCCTAATCTTATAGGTTTCTAGACAACTAGACCCAAAACCAACACAGGTATAGTTGGTTTGAGGTTGAGTTAGCTTGGGGTCGAGTTGGCTTGGGGTTGAGTAGGTGATGGGTCGGGCATGTCGTGGGTCGAGTTGACTAGATGCTGTCTTATATCTGCTGTATTAGCTGAAGTAGTTTATATTCTTAAAACTACCTGTACTGAAATATCTTATTTAAGTTATAGAACTGATATTTTTATCTATTTCTTTTAATTAAAAATAAGATGGATGGCTTAGTTGTTTAACGATAATATTTGGGCTTAAAGTCATATATGCAGAGAAATACTAAAATAAGTAGTTGCTTGAGTCTATAATTAATCATATTAGATCTATTTTATGATAATTAATATCTTATTCATTTTTTATTCTTTTTTCCTTTTGCTAAAATTATATATAGGTTGATGAGATATTTTTAAATCAAGTTTATAGCTGGTCAGAGATTTATAGCAATCTATACCTATCTATGTACCAGTTATATATTCATAAAAAAGCTAAATATGCCCCAATATGGCCAACAAAAATTGATGACAACATGTCCATAAATATTTCTATTTATATTAGAAGGACTTTAATAGATCTATATCATTTCTATTAAAACTATTTTCAGCGGTAACACATGTCAGAAGTACAATGTATGTTTTATCATCATCCGTCTTCTTCTATCATCCTAGATCTATACAATTTGCTACCAATGTAATATTGGTATCTCTCACAAAAAATGTTTTTAGACATAAAAAAAGATAAGTAAACTGGGCAAATGTTACCAAATTTCCAGTGTATAAGTCACACCCAGCAATTTTGAGAAATTATTAGACTTGAGCCATAGATAAGTCGCACCAGTGTATAAGTAAAATGAAGTAAACTGACCATATGTTGCCTATTGCCTATTTACCGGTAGACACTTTTACATGCTAAACCCTGTTTATTATGTATACTTGGTATCTCTATTTGAAAGTAATACTGCTTGAGTAGGAGTAGTCCAGACAGTTTTCTGATCCTCAAAATGGTACACATTTGTGTTGCTTATCAATATGAACTACTAAAACCGTTGTTTCAGTAATTGTTGCCTTTTTTATTAACTTTTAATTCAATAATTGTTGTTTTTTTCTATTAAACTTTAAATCCAATAATTGTTTCCTTTTTTATTAAACTTTTAATTCAATAATTGTTGCCTTTTTTATTAAACTTTGTATTAAATAATTGTTGCCTTTTTTATTAATATTTTAATTATTTGTCAGCAAGGGGATGTTGACAATACAAAGTACAACCATTTTTTGTGTGAATATACTCAAAGCTTGACATTTTAAGAGGGGCTGTTTAGTTTCGGGAAAAGGGATTTCATTCAATATTTGTTAAACTGTTGATATCCTAGCTATATTTTTGCCAGTGATATGTTTAAATTTCATGCCCAAATAGACTGGATACGAAAATATTTGTATGTCCTATATTGTTTTGTGATGGTTATCTAGATCTATATTTGTTTGGCAGGGAAACCAGTTTTTGACAGTTTTTGACATTTGACATGTAAAATGATTGTATTGGGACAATTTTAAACTTAAAATGTTGCTTTAAGGGGAATAAAATATATAATTCTGCATTTGATTAAAAATCGTAATAATGGCATTAATTGAAATAAGTTATATAGATTAAAATCATTTAAAAATTAACAAAAATAGCACTGAAAAACAGCTTTTTTTTCAAATCATAGATGAGTGATATGGTTGTGAATAAATCTGAATTATCCTGGGGTGTCAAAAGTAGGCAAAATGTGTCAAAAAAAGGAAATAGTAAGTCATGTGAACGATATATAATAAAATATTCTTAAAATATTTACAGTTTTGGTTTAAACTCCTGTTTAATTTTTCTCAATTAAACTCTTCAAATTATATATTTCAGGGGTGGAGGCATTTGAAATATAGGTTTGGAGTCTAGAAACCAGAATTAAATTGTTATATTTAAAAAGACAAAAACTGCAGCTGAAATTTTGATGTCCTAGATATATGTGTCAGAATTAGGCAAAAGGTGTCAAATGTTAGGAAATAGTATAGATCTATGAACAATATATACCGGTAATAAAATATTTACAGTTTTTGTTTAAAATCCTATTTAATCTGTCTCAAATAAACTCTTCAAATTAGAGCTATATATATTTCATGGGTGGAGGCATCTAAAATATAGGTTTGGAATCATAATAGAGACCAGAATTAAATTGTTATATTTAAAAAGGCAAAAACTGCAGCTGAAATTTGATGTCATATGGAAAATTTAGTGTTTACCCTACCTACTTTTTAGTTTTACAGTCACAGACAGTGGTGTAAAGCCAAAGGCCCCAATTGGCCCAAAATAACTCGGTATAAACATGATTCCAAAAACATCAAAGTAAAATCTGCATTCCAAATAGCAATAGGCCTACTTCTGTCAGGGTAGCCTGAAAGTTCAGACGCTACAGTCCTGACACTTGTTCTACAAGTGTCAGGACTGTAGCGCAGTCACCAAGAACAAGTGTCAGGACTGTAGCGTCTGAACTTTCAGGCTACTGTCAGGGTCACTGACACTGGTGTTGACCACAGCTATGCTTGTTCTTTCAACCAGTCCAGATTGATTTCATCAGACATTCCTGTCTCCCTGACCATATCCATATGATATCTATGGCTAGCCTGAATGTTCAGACGTTACAGTTTGACAGTCTGATGCTTACTGTTACAGTCACAAGAACAAGTGTCAAGACTGTACTGTCTGAACATTCAGGCTAATCGATGACTATCTGACTTGTTTTAGCTTGGACTAAAACTTTAGTTCAAGATCAAAATTAGCCAAAGCTGTCAAGTTAGATGGTTTTATATCAAAATACCAACCTTCAATCTCAACAAAACGTACTGACAAGTAGACGTCAACAAATCAACGACTGAGTCAGTTATTTGTCTAATTTGACCAGGGTTGACAGTGACACGACAGTTTGACAGACCGACGCGAAGACGACACTCGACTTGGTCACTTATCTGACTTAAAAAATTGACAACCAGGGGCTGAAATATTTATGAAAACTGTCATAGCAATCAGTTGAAATGAACAGATGACTTTCAAAAATAATACACATCTCGTCTAAATTTCTTATCACTTAGATCTATGCCAAACAGCAAAAACAAACAAAACTTTGAGTCGAGTTTCGAACGCGTTCGCCAGGGTTCGCATTTGCCGGATGTTAGCATCAATGTCCCAACAGAGGGCGTTCCGCTAGTAGCCGGGAGAAATGGTGAAAAAAAATGTAATCAATGTTTTATAGTTTTCATAATCATAATCCTTCAATATTCAGACAAATAAAGCAATAAAATTATAATTTTAGGCGTATATTCTGTTATATAATCTGGAACTTTCTGAAATGGCTCCTATTATCGCCTTCATTCTCGGCCATGACGCGCGGCCGACGTTTTTTGAATCGCATAGTATGGCAATGTATGGCAAGCCAAAAAAAATTATTTATTTATTTATTTATTTATTTATTTATTTATTTATTTATTTATTTATTTATTTATTTATTTATTTATTTATTTATTTATTTATTCTCTTCGTATACGTTACCATAATAGCTCGCTAGAGCTCGCTATAAATTTCGGTCCTAAAGGGGTGGGGGGGGGGGGGTCGACCACCCCTTGGATCCGCCCCTGCCAGATCTATTCGCATAGGTATGAAAAACAATATTCGAGTATGTAGCTTAAGGTCTGCTACAACGTGCCTTAGTTATCGGGCCGAAGAACGTAATACAATAGAGTAATAATGTAATTATTGGGCGAACAACGGAATTACCATCCCTCGATTTCATGATTCTACTAACTAAAACAAAAGAATCCTACTATTATAAAGTCCACGTCTTCAATGATTTTTTTTACTTTTATACCTTCGGGACTACATATGCTTGCACGTAAATAATAACACTAACACTTTCTCCCCCCCCCCCCCCCCCACCCCCACGTTCCCTAGTCCCTTCCGCGTTCCTCCGTACGGATATAGTGGCCCGATATACACGCACTCGCACGGTGAGAGATGAGGTGCATGACGAGGTCTATATCAGACAAAGCGAGAGTAAAATCGGTGGTGTATGGTTCGGTGGCTCTGACAGTATTAACACACAAACGTTACACCCGCGCTTGAGTAAACCATAATAATCACATACCATCACTCCCCCTACAGCCTACAGCTGCCACACTTATGACTCGCATCTCCCTCCTCTTAGCGCCGTCACCTCTGCCTGACAACCCCCATCCCCACCCTCCCCCCCACCCCACGACCCTCCCCGTCCCTGTGGCGGCGTTCATCGCATCGCGTGAGAATAACATAAACCGTTAAAATAAGGTACCACCTAACCCCCCCTCCCTCCCGCCACCCCCCACCCCTAACACCACTTTTCCGATATTTATATAGCCATATGAATATTCATGTCAGATTACATAGACATATCGTCGAACTTTAATACCCATTGTTGACATACATTGTAGCTTACTATATACAGTTTAACATTAGAATGCTCACCTGTTTTCTGAATGCCCCAGACGGGAGATACTCTGTGTCGTCGTGCCTTGTCCCAGACACAAATATTTCGTTAATTGCAACTATAACCTAGCAGAGTTTACGCAGTACGGGCAGCAGAAAATAATTAGGTCGATAATCCTGGACGTATATAGGCCTATATTCAAGGATTGTGCGTGGATTTGAATGGCGTGGACCGGGGGGAGGGGATATTTCCCAATATATATCCATCACAACCCTACTTCAGCACCTGGACAGTTCTCACTCCTCCGCGATACATTGTGCCTATGATGAGGATCACTGTCACGCATTCCCAGTCCCCATTGCCCCGTCACCTGCCTCTCATAATAATAGGCATGTTTTTGACCCACCGTGGCCTACCATATGGCAGTGAAGCTGGAAATTCTGTAAACAAGACTCACAAGTTTTGTCAAATTACAGGTTATTAAATCGAGTCTATTAAAGTGTTGACAGTATTATTTCAATGGGACTCTGCGGTAGGCGAAATGACAAGTGCCTCCCGAGTACGCGAAGGAGGAAGATTCAATGGCTAGTGAAAGAAGCGGTCGGGACAACAGAATACGTGCTCACGGGCGCATTCCTTAGCCACGCGGCCGACGTAAAAGCGAGACGGTGAAAATATTCCCTTTTCCATTGATCAGACAAACCACGGAACGATAATGTTAGTTAATTTTTCATCTCCGTGCTATACTTCGATCGTCAGGATAATTACCCGCTAATAATGAAATGTATTTTGTCAAATATGTTAATAAACGTTATTAAATGACCCTATAGTTAAAGTCTACATTTGACAAGTATATACTTTCTGACGTTCTCTCAATACTAATTAAAGTTAATGCGATTTTGCAACATGAAAAACATGGATTATGTAGATAACCATTGATACATTTATCAAAAGATCATCACATTGGTACGGGGGCCAAATCCCGTGGTATAGGCTCAAATGATGGAAGGAATCTTACTCGCTTGGCTGCTGCTTGCTTTATCCCGCCCGGGTGTAATAATGAAGTTGACCCCTGCCAGTGCCCGTCCAGATCTCAGCCCCGCCGGCGCCGCCCCAATGTTATCGGCTCCCCTGACGCTTTCATGAGGATCTCTCATAGAAGTGGAACCGAACGGCTTCACCGTATGAACATTATCAACATAATGAAAAGTCTGGGTACCTTGTGTATATGCATGGCACGTGCAGTAGAATTGGTCATACAGCAAAACAGTTTTTTAAAGTTACTGGACGCTTTGTCTCATCTCCGTTAGTGTTTATTTATTATTAAATAGTAGTATTTAAGGAGTGTATGTATAAGTATATCTCTCTTCATATTAAGGAAGAAGAAAAACGGTCTCGATATCAGAATCTTGAAAGCCACACTATATATACCCAACGGAGTCGCACCAGACTGGCATAAACAGATCTTTAACAATATGCGTGTAATTTATTACACATTGTATCTTTGTATTTGTACAATAACGACATAACTGCATGATTTCCATTTAAACGATTTAAAATGTTTCTCAACGGGGAAAATGTAGTAGGAGCAATTAACAAGCTTGCATATACATGTACATCCAAAAAATCATTTTGACGGCAAATAAATATCGTTTGGAAATTGCTAATTAAATATGATGATTATATATCAGATCGAGAATTTTTCTAACAATTAAAAATTAGTTATATGTGCAAACACAGTGCTTGAACCCAGTTACCTTCTCATGCGAATATTCTGGTAATATAACCTATTATTACCTCAGTAAATGCCATTTCTGCCATTTTATGCAGTTTCATATTTAAAGTAAACATATTACAGCTACGTACCTATTATATATTGGTATTTTCATGCAGTGAATAAAAAGAATCCCTCAAAATAAAAACTAACCCTCTATAAGGATCTATAACACTGTAGATAGAACACTTCAACACTCGAAAAACTTTAAAGATTCGGTTGGATTGTTTCAGTAGCCCTGTCACCTACACATGCTTAATTAAGATTTTGTTCGCGAGACAGAGTTCGACGTGGTGGGAGGACGCTAGCTATATGGCCGGACCCTGGCCATGTTTTATCTTAATGATGCCGGACGATGTGACATGGGTCAGTACGCTACAGTAGTTTTTACAGCCCGGTTTGTTTCTCTATCAAACAGGAACAATGGTCCGAGAGAGGATATTACATTTACAACGCTGCTAACTCAAACCCCAGCCGTCAAGGCAGTATTCACAGAAAAGGAGGCGTGTAATTGCTACTCTAAGTGAAATCGGAGAAATTAGCCTTCTGTCGGCTGCTTGGTCCCGGCAGTGGCCGATAAAGGCTGATGCCCCAGCCTCCGCCCCGCGCTCACAGCTCACCAGGCAGATCTGGGATCAAACAGGGCCCGCCTCGGCCCTGCAGCCCATCGCACTCCATATTACATCCATCGCTCCACACCCAATCACCTTCCCTGCCACCCCGCCACCCCGCCACCTACACCCCCAATTCATACGCATACCCTCTACCCCCCTCCCCCCACCCCACCCCACATTGAGTCGTCACGCCTTTCTCCGCCCCCCCCGCCCCACCCCCCCCGACAAACGGTTGCCCGGCTTGGCGTATCGGTGACATGCCGCTCAAATTACAGCCCAGCTTACCACTACAAATCGTCCCACGTACTTCAAGCTATCATTAGTTATCATTGGTGAGTGTATAATTAATTCACGGTCGGTGAATTGAATCAAAAACGGGTGATGCTGACCGGCCGGTATAGCTTCAAGGTTACAGGTCGAGAGGGTTAGCTGTCCATGCACCCACAGATAAATATCAAATGCTGGCGAGTGTTTATACCTTGTGCAGAACCTATACAAAACTCACTCACACATCAAACCAAGACTGTCGGATGCTCTTTCAGAGTCAGCCCCTACTCTATAATTTTCTTTCAATCGCCTTCTTCTTAAATCTTGACCGAAGCTCATTCCACGCCTGATGAAGCAACGGAGGCAGAGTAGAAAACCACAACCCTCAGCCCACCTGGACTGCACACAGCAACTCTAAACACATCCCCTCATCCTCCCACCAAAGGCGATTACAGAACAGCCACGTGTCATCATGCAAATTAATCCTCGCTATGAAAAGCCTTAGATCTGCCGCGCTCCGATGGGAATCATTAGGGTATTCGTCGCGCGTGGGGTTCGAAGCATTTGCATAATTGCCACATTGGTTTTTATGGTCGCCGGAATATCGTGAACGGCTTTGAGTGAGTTGGAGCGGACACACACCCGCCGTGTGCCGTGATAATCGGCGCCTGTCGCACATCTTGCTGTTAAAGTCCCCGCGTATGTTTGACGTCAAGTAATACTAAGTGCATCATTATGGCATATATGTGGCCAATTTCACAAAGAAACAGATATCAAGTCCACTTATCTTCCTATTACAAGTGATGAAATGTGAATAATATTTCGAGATGCAGGAGAATTTTTGTTTCAAAACTGTTGAAAGGAAAAGGTAAGATATTCTAGAGCCTTGCGTTAAAGGACGTTTTCTTGTCATCGTCGTAGTTTTGTGCAAATATATGCAGAAATTATCTTCTCTTGTAAATCCGTTAAGGAAGAGTAGGTTGCCTACTTTTAATGAATACACTGGTAACCAACAGAATCTAATGTTGGAGACTTCACGAAACACAGATATTGTGCAAACCTCTTGGTTTTAACGACTTTAAAGTAGACAGAAACACTGATATTGGATGCATCAACACAAGAACTTATTAAAATTAAGTAGCCACAGACCACGTAAACGATTTGGCCAATAAATAAAAACATTTTGCTTCTACATACGATGTAACACAAATACCTTTGTTTAACTTGCTTGAACTAGTTGGACATCGATTCGGCTAAACCTTAACATGTTGTCAGTATTTGTAATTTACATACGCTGAGCCATCACCATCCATCACTACCACTAAACAGAAGGAAAGGTTAATAACTAAACACCTTACATATATACGAACCTTCAAAATCGAACAGTTTTGTTTTCGCGCGACGAACTGAAAGCTCTGTTGTGTGAGCGTCGGTCTTAGCCAAATGCATTTACTCAAACTCATTGCTTAAAATCCCAACGACACGTGTCTGCCAAGGAGACTTTAATTACGTACAAATAGGCGTTGTTGGAACACGTGGCACATAAGGACCTAAGGAGCGTCTCCAACTATATGGGACCATCCTTCCACACTTCCACACTTGTGGCCATGCGTTTTTTTGCAGGTAAGCCTATTTTTTCTGTATTTGCTACAATCATATGCAATAGCAATAGAGACATTAAAGGAGGTGTGGCTAAGCATCGCCGCTTACTTGCCCGACAGGTCGCGACCAGCCAACCCCCTTCCTGTCCCTGACCCTCGCGCCCTATCCCCGCTGGGGCCCAGCGGCATTCCCCAGAAAGCTACCGCCCTGTAGGTGAGGGGCACCTTCTGTCAGCACGCTTGGCCAAGTCACTGTTGCCCCTTCATTTATGCCTCTACCCTACCATACCCCCCCCCCCCCCGCTCCCTCTCACCCCCCCCCCCCCCCCGCTCCCTCCCACACCCCGTCCCCATCACCCTCCTCCACCTAGCTTTTGGTCTCGTCCCGAGCCCCCGGCCGGCACCCCTGTGGTCCCTCCCTTTTCCTTGACAATCAGTGTAGGGGAGGGTCATTTGAAAAGAACCACTTGAAGGCAATTTGCTGTCTGTGGCGTGGTCACACTTGATGAAAGCCCGCGAGGTGTGGATGGTTCGTTGGTGAGTGACAGCCCCAGTCGACCACTCGTCCCACGGGGAAACCACTCACCGGTCACCAGACTCTTGACACTGGCTGAGGCACTGGATGGAGCCCACTTGACACTAAAGACGCCAGCTCTTTAGCTGACCCTCGACGCACTTCACGTTCACATTGTCCGCATGGTAATACCGCCTCAAGTGTTTTACGCGGACCCTCTCTCAAGTAACTTTCAGGACTTAATCGTGCTTGCAATTGTTGTAATAATTGTCCTTGAGTTGTATGAAAATTTTCTAAGACGGAAATTTTTATTTTGAAGACATGGCTTCGAGAGGTACCTGTTTAGATACAGACACCGATGATGTAAGCGATATTGAGGTAGATGACGTCACGTCCAATGGAGATGATGATTCCCCCCAGAGCGGTGGATGTGAAAGTCCCGGGGCGCCACACAGGGAGCGCGGGCGGAAGGCCCTGGATCAGGTTGGACGGTCGGGCGGCCGGTGGCTGGATGGAGGCCGCCGGAGAGGAGGAGGAGGGGGAGGCGGCCAACTGTCCCCGGAACTCAACGACTTGGAGCTGCAGGATCTGAGGCTGAAGATCAACAATCGCGAGCGGAAGCGGATGCACGACCTGAACTCGGCCCTGGACGCCCTGCGTGACGTCATGCCGTACGCGCACGGACCCTCCGTCAGAAAGCTCTCTAAGATCGCCACGCTCCTTTTGGCCAAGAACTACATCCTCATGCTATCCAGCAATCTGGCTGAGATGAAGAAGCTGGTACACGACTTTTACCAGCACCAGCCGGCAGAGCGCCGACCCGCGGCGCCGGATATGCCCAATCCCGCAGGCGCGCTGCACCCGATGAGCCCACACGGACCCCCCATACCGACCCCCGCCCAGACCCACGTGTCGACCGCTGTCCTCCACCCGATGGCCCCCGCCCTGGCCCACCCAGCCGCGCTGTACGCCGCCGCCAGTGGCGGTCTGCTGTCCCCGCACTCCCTGGCCGTCGGGCCGGTGGTCAGAGATCCGGGACAAATTGTCGTCCAGACATCTAGCCACTCCAGCCACCCCAGCCACCCCAGCCACTCCTCTAGAGATTCGCCGCGTAGCGGGGTAGCATCCACCGCGGGCAAGCCCACCCGCCAGGGGGCACATCCCGACACCCACCGCGCGTTGCCGTTGCCTAGCAGCATGGCAATGGACTTCCGGTCGATCCACTCGAGTGGGATTCCTGCGCCGATGCACATGAGTGCCTTCCCCGGCCACGGTTCAGCCCTGTCCGGCGCGCCCTGCACCTGTATGTACTGCATCCTGCCCGCCCAGATGGTATCTCTGTACGCCAGGACAGCCATCGGCGACTTTTCGGGCAAGGCGTCCTGACGAGATTATGGATATCCAACCGCCATCCTTGGATCCATGGACATTAAGCTCTCAGGCCAGTAGTCCAATGGAATGACACTTCCAACCACGCTGCCATGACGCCTTTATCATGTGACCCACGCCCCGGATGTGACGTATTTTCGTTGTGCTCAAATTGGCGCCATAGCGGTCGTATGTCTTAATTCATCGACGCATTCCGTTGAAATTTACTCGCTGTAAATTGTTTTTGTTTTTTTCAGCGCGTTCTAATGATACAGTTATTATTTATATGAGGTCCGAACCAGCTGTCAGAAAATACCGTTCACACGGCGGAAGTTCTGTAGTTGCTTCCCTCTGCGCGATTGTCAAATGGTAATGATGTGAAACTAAGGCTGTCTGGAAGATCTATAGTGTCAGTATATTATGAAAGTAATTTTTCGATACATGACGCTTATCGGTCTTTGACTACAATGACTAAGATCCATGAACTTGTAAAATATTATATATAATATCGCAGTGCTTTACCTTCGTAACATTTATCTTCTGTGAAGACGATGATATGTATTACATTATCAGAGTATTGCGTTGTTTAGCAATTCAAGTAACGCGTTTGATTTAGAAACTGTTTCTTGGCCTTACAATGTGTATTGGCACCATCAATTCTTTCAACCCTGTTCATAGTTAATCACGGTTTGGAATATTTGTATATATATGTAAAGAATTTTCTTCCTCGCATTGTGTTTTGTTCGATATAGTTTAATGCATAAATAAAGCTGAGATAAATTAATGCAATAGTGTCACTCTCTTCTTTTATGCGCTACGTCTTGAAAGCGTAATGCGGAATGGTCACGTTCTATTCGTTTGACAGCACAACAGAGAATAAAATAATTGTCATCATGGACAATGGAATGATAATGATATTCAAGATTTATAGTTATCTAAAATGGGGCGGGGGGATACCTTTTCCGCTCTCCGCGACTGGCATCAAGGAATTCTTGAGATTCGCGATCAGCTGTTGGTAATTTTTGGGGATACAATTCCTTGTTCAACGCGACGACCATTTGCCTATTTACCGCGATCCGCTATAGTAGTCTGTAAATTTCTCGATATTCGCGATATCACCATTAAGGCGTTTTTTTCGCGCCCAGCTTTAAAATGTATTAATCTTGGAGATTCGATATTGCTCTCCCTAATTCTTGGGGATTCGCGGTTCAGAGGGAGTACCCCCCCCCCCCTCCCTCCTGTATTAGCACTGTATCACATGGTAAAACAGATAATATATTAGCAAGAAGTCAAATCAGTTGCTCATATTTATAGCGGCGTATACAACCATATTTAAATATGGAAGGGAAGGAGGCTCTGGTGGTGGCTCCGGCCGGGGGGATCCGAAACATTTTGTATTTTGAAGACCCAATCTTTGTTCCGAAAGAGGTATTTATGGCATATAAATGCAATAACATTGTCTACATTTTGTGCTATCTGTTGCAAATGTTTGAATAAGCCTACGCAGATATATGTGTGGTTTTCGGTTGTTATTACTAAACAATATACTGAGGAGTCAAGGGTGAATCTTGGATTTAGGGAGGGGGGAAGGGGAAAGGGGGGGGGGGTCCTCGATTATGTTGACGAATCCATAAACATTACTACGATCAAAGTGGCGAATGATCTTAGAATTCGATGCAGCATCACAAAATGACTGTGTTCTTTTTTGGCTGGGCGATCAATTTGGCAAGGCTCCTAAAAATTATTCCACTCTGTACGAATGCCATAGAGGATGACAAAGAAACCAACATTCTTTGCTGTAAGCCTTCCACACAGCCGTTTGAGCAGCCATGTATATTTAATATACAGTATGCACTCTCTTATTTATCAGTTTGAAGCCAGGTCGAAAATTTCAAAAGAAACTAATGTCATGCTCCGATCCGAAGGTGACATTTTGTGGCATTCGTAGTTGTACTTATAATTACCTTTAAATGATGTCGCGGAAGATGTGTGCATTAAGTAGTGTTTTTTTTCCAATATTTTTTTTTCTTCACGTTTGTTGATTTTGTCGTCGTGTGTTTGTGTGTAATATTTTTTCTTCATTTGCATCTGAAATACCGTTTATATAAGTTTACATACCGAATTGCCTGAACACGGTAGGTTCAGAAGTGCGGAGCTGCAATTGTGATGAAGTGAAGGGCGGTTTGTATGAATGGATGGCGCCTCTTGGCTGGCATTTCGGGTCATTACCACTGGAGTGCATTTCACGACCAATTACGCATCTTCACGCCGCCAAAGTGTTACCCCCAAGACCTTTTGTCGACGATTAGCATGCTTGCAGCGACCAGAACCGGGGGCCGCTTGTCTTTGTGGAGCGATGAAAGTGATACATGTATCTTCACGCCTTGCTTTGCTGTTATGAAGCCATCAAAAGCCGCTTTGGGTCAGACGCCGGGTGATCCGAGCTCCCCCTGGAGGTCACGGTGAGAACCAGACCTCCTTCAGCTGCAGCGGTCTCGGTACCGATGGAGGCAAGCGAACCGTCGCAATTCCCTGTCGAGGTGTGATGGAAGACCCCATGCCAAATACGGCATGCGATGCGGACGCGTGTTGTCTATATAAAGGGGGTGGAGATGGCTCCAAATAATACTTGTCGTGAAAGTGTTGTGCGAGAGTGAACCATGCCCCCACCCCCCTTCCATATCCCACCCCTCTTCCTCCGGCTGCACCCGCCACCCGCCTCCCGCCTCCCGCCAGCCCCTGCCCGACGCCTCCCTCCCACCGACAAGACGGGGTTCTTTACCCGTCTCCATGGGGTGCGTAATCACACATGGAGCTAACAATTGTTCTGACACCTTTCGGTGGAGTCCCAGGGGGTAGGGTGCCGCTCGTGTGGCGTGCGGTGCGAGCGAAGTCCCCCCCCCGCCTCTCCCCCACCAGCAGCCACACACCTGACCTCCCCTCCACATACCCCCGATTTGACCTACCCTGCCAACACCCTACACCCCCCCCCCCCCACCTGGGAGACCCCGGGTGTCGGGTGTTGGGACATCCGCGCTGGTCGCCATTGAGCGGGTGCCGTAGCCGGGACAATGCCGTCACGGTGCCTGTCACGGGAGGCCTCCACGGTCACGCAGCGGGCCTTGCCTCCTGATGGTCGCCCGGCGTAATTAGACCAATTAACATCAGGGTAAAACATCACTTCGAGCTCCATTGTTTTTATTAGCCTGGACTCACGTACTCTTACACCCCCCCCCCCCCGTACCCAGTGAGAGGACATGTGAGATATGGGGGGGGGGGGGGGAGATGCTATATACACTCTCCAATTTGCACCTTTGTTAAACTTCTCGGAGTTGGAGTGATTAATCGGTAAAGTTCCTATGTATCGAGGTAACGAATCACAGGGATTCAGCGAGTAATTGTGTAAGCATACTGGGAGTAATCAACCACATATATAATGACCTTCGACCTGGCGCTATACCCAGAATAACAGTGGATGTGCACAATATTAATGACACACCTAGGACAATGACACTTCACACTTTCCGTCTGATTATCATGAATTATTTATTCTGCCTATCATGATTTGCATTATGTTCATCAGTATGGCTAACTGCACTACACGATCATGGGGGTGGGCGGGGGGGTAGTAGCAGACATATAGTTAGGTATACACATATACGCATACACGTATACACAATGATCCTTTTTGCGTCTATTTTCTCTTTCCTCGGCACAGAAACCTACGTTTTCTCACAATGTGACCAACTGAGGCTGAATTTTCTCTCTATCCGAGAGGAAATAATACGCTTTATAGTTTCCTCGCATACTCCCGTGATTCCCGCGCCGGACGCAATTTTTTCTCCAAAATGCTCTCTCAATGAATACAAAATCGCGTGCTTTTGTCTCACTCCCCATATGCCCTGCATCAGTCTATGGTATGGGTGGCACACCCCCACCCCTGCGGTAACGTACAGCTACCCCCGCCCCCCCGGATTGCGTGTTACTTGCTCCCATACGTCCCGTTTCACTTCACTTTCACATTAAACTGTGAAACAGTTTATTCAGTGTACGATTCAATTAAAGTTATCTTTTCAAAACGCTATGCAAAAAA
Organism: Arenicola marina; assembly: GCA_964019135.1. Taxonomy (NCBI): domain Eukaryota; kingdom Metazoa; phylum Annelida; class Polychaeta; family Arenicolidae; genus Arenicola; species Arenicola marina. Next base: position 72,818,592 of record OZ025248.1, read on the forward strand.
GAACAAAAAATACGAGCGTGGTGAAAACACCTTTGTTAAAACACCTTTGTACATTGTGTTACATGTGTTAGGCCAAGCGGTAATGAGGACATATTGCTTGTGAGCAGATGACCGAAGGTAGAACGCGGAAAAGTGTGCGGTATTCGCTGATTATCCGGCATATCTCTCCCACCCATCTTCCTGCCCCCTCTCCTGGCGAAGACGCAATGCCACTGTAACTCCTTCTTTAAAAAAACCCCAAAAAACCTCAGTTTATTTAAAGCTCTTCCGGTTGTAAGCTTTGTCCCCCCCCCCCTATTCCCCCTTCACCAGTCGTTAGGTTTTGAGGAGTACCCTCCGCCGTCAGTTCTATACCTCCTCTCCCCCACCCCCCACCGCCCACACACACAAATATATTAATTATGGGTCTATCCACCCCCGTTGGTCCACCCCATGCACTTTTATTTCTTGCAGGACTCGTTTTGAACCATGTTATAAATATTTTGAAATTTAACGCACGTGGCTATGAAGTAAATCGATTCATATTCTCCGACAAGGCACTGATTATTTGTCCGGCAATCATTCGGCGGTCGTACCGTCTCGCCGGGTCCAGTGTCCAGTGTCGATTTTTCAAAATTCTCAGAGTCGAATGTCGAGTTTTCACGACGTTACATGTCACTTTTCCCAAATCCGTTATAAATGTCAACTTTAAGGATAAAAAGACAAACAAACACGATATCAAGACATATATACTACGTTCTGCGAAATCGGTATGTTTGTGAACCAATTTTCTTGAAAAATGATACCTGGGATGAACCAAAAATAAGGAGATGAAAATCATTTATAATGTGCTTTAACACTTGGGTGTTATTTTCACTACAGGGCTAAACTGATCGCCTCGCATACGGGATAGGCACCAACAGGCAAAACAGGAGAGCTGACATGATGGCTTGATCATCCTATCGATTATGAAAAAAGAGCTGCTGAGCCCAATGTATAACACGTTTCCCGACCGCTAATGGAATACGAAAGTGTTATATGAGACCGTTGCACATGTTATCAATGTCACATGCTAGAGATAATCCAACTCCGGGCTGGGCGCCCAGTGTGTGCATTGTATCGAGGCGACATGTGGCCGTAATCTGTGTCTATGAGTAATGGAGCTGTGTGATGGAGATTTCAGGTGGAAAGATGTTTGATGGTATATACAATTATGGAACGAGCTACCATACAGGCAGCAGGCGATGTTAAGATCTTTAGTTCAACGAATGATGCCGAAACACTTAACTATTATTATTATTATATTGCTATTGTGATTGGTACGCGAACGTGATTAGGCGCACTGCCTTAACAACCTAAGTTTTTGTAAACACAACCGCTAAGCAAAGAGCGAAGGAAGGGCCACTTAATCAGTGCCAGATAAACCATAATCTTATTTTCTCTCATTTCAATTATTCTGGTTTTCACTTCATTGTCCCCGATGAAATGTTTTGCCCTTGGGAAGATGGCATGTTGAACCATTCCACCTTTTAATTAATTACTGAGGTCAAATTGGCATGCATTGAGGTCAACTTTGTAAATAGTATCCATCGTATGATATCCCACTTGATTATGGTATTTGAAGCGGCTGCTTTTGAGAAACTCAAATATTTTCATCAGGAATTCACTATAGATATATAGAGAAAGAGCGGCTAAATAGTTGACAAGTATTATACATCTCACATTATACATGATATATATATATAGGTGGATATACACATCTCCATGGTGTGATGTGTGTCTCCCCATGTCCAACAACAACGGACCCCGCCCACCCAGCCTGAGCACAGCCCAGTGGCGTACGTCGGCCTGTCATTATAGCAATAAAAGACACCCCCTAACGCGCCCCGCACCTTTCTGCGCGTGTCACTATTGGTAACAAATGGCACGCTGACCAGCGTCCAGTCGACACCGCCCTCTCGACCGTCTCGCATACTGCAGGAAGAGTTCTCGATATGAATCTAGTAATAACTTTCACAAATTTAACTATTTTATAGCACTCAGGCTACATAATTAAGTGACAGGTAGGAATTATCGGTGGGCGACAGCAGCTTTTGTAGGATAAATTAATTGGTGTTTTGGGATTTTAAGATGGAATGATAAGTGAAATAACCCACAGATTCCGCGAATGTCCGGTCATCGATCATCTGTGGGTCTCAAGTTCATTTACTTTGGGGGGCTTCCAAAACGAACACCCCAGGAATTGAAAGGCCTTTATATATATCCTAATGATTGATTGATTTCAGAAGCCTAGTAGGACGCTTTGACATGTGTACGTCATAACGCGACAATGACAAATCTCAAGGGTGGTTGGTTGGTGATTCAGGACGCGTTAACCCCTTTTGGTCATATCGCGTCAATGAGAGAAGGAAGGGAGAGTGGGGCCATGTCCCCGGGGGTAACCCCCTACTCTTTACGAGGAAAGACATGGGATCTTTTTCCTGCGACCATACAGACATGGCCACAGCGGGGATCGAACCACCGACCCACGTGCCGTTAGGCTCTCAGGTGGCCAGAGCACTCAGTGCGAGCGCTCTAACTCACTGAGCTATCGCGCCGGCCCCCAAAGCTCAAGGAAGAGAGGGACCATGTCTCCAGAACCTTCTACCCTCAACGAAAAAAGATATGGGATGTTTGTTAAACTACACAAATATAGCTATTTGCCTGCGTGGGATTCGAACCAGGCACCGACCGTTTGGGCTGGCCTAGCAGAGCACACTCCACAATAAACGAACGCGCTACCTACTAGGCTACGGAGTGACCCCTATCCAATTTAAATGGATTGAACAATTGTGGATCTAGACCTGGATGCATTACAAGTTACACTATTATGGAAGCGGGCTTCCATGCCAAAACCGGGAATGGGAGGGTGAATTAAGTTTGGTCAACCTTGAATATGATGATAATCAGTAAAAAGTTGGGGCTGAGTCTGAGGGATGGGTTTTCACGCCACACATGAGCGAAACCCGGCTAATGGAACCATGGGACCAGCAGATGAGAGGTAGGGATTGAACACGCAACTGTTTGGTCCGCACTTGTTATGCTAATTTAAATTAAATCACATAAAATAAATTGGTGGTGTAGGGATCACAAGGCTTCTGAAATCACATACTGAAAACTGAGGCAATGCCAAGAATCAGGTGCGCGTCGCTTGATTTGACAATTGAGACAACAACTAAGCGAACTAGAGTAAAACCCCGGAGCCATGTACCACCCACCAGCATGAAGAAACAGTACAGAATGATCTTGGTCCCCCAAAGACATTTGCGGAACCAATTCTACCCGCGATGAATTATACAAAGCATAGAATACCTATAGAAAGTTTCGGAAGTGGGCATGAAAAACTTGTTTATGGTATACTAAACTGGGGTTACAGCTGACGTAGCGTAATGTGAAAAAGGTTGAAGCGCTTAATTTAAGTGGGACACGTTTTACAAATATAAACCAGCTGGAACTAATTCGTTTGCGACGCTTTTCGAAACGCTATAAAAACGGAGAACAAAAGTGGCGCTGCCCAGGTTGTCGCGATCCGAGGGACTTGTCGACCTGTTAAAGGTATGGCTCGTACATTGACTTTCACTATAGGACCAGACGACCAGGGTGGGGGAGGGGGCAGCAGTGAAGTGAGGTGCACGGAAGTAAATCGCCGGTGAAATCAGCCGTGGTAAGAGGGAGGGCGACAAATGTCTGCTCTGATTTCACTCTCCCGGGAGTTCAACGCCCATCGCCGCCCCTCCCCCCCCCCCCCCCCCACAACGGGCTGGACTGACAACTGTACAGGTAAGCCGCTCATCCGAGTCAGCTTGACCGATTACATCCCCCCCCCCCCCAAGGCCCCTAAACTCCCCCGCCCAGTGGTAAGCCCGTGTCAGTCAGGCCTCGGTCTGAATGGCGCACAACCCAAGTCCATCGGATCTCTCAAGTCGACCTTTGATGAACACGCAGAGGGCCGGGAAGGAGTCCCCCACTTAATCTTACACGCCAAATTTGATCTTTCGGGATGCTGTAATGTAGCATGAAGTGGGCAGGGGGGACAAAAGCAAGTGGAACGGACGCTTGACGCCCTCACTGACACACCGACCCTATCACCACCCCCTCGCTAACCCTAACCCCACCTTCCATACCATCCCAGGCCCTCTGTCCCTCTGTCGCCAACACCTCGGGCAGTACTGCGCGGGGCCCCGAACAGGGGTGGGTGTGGGTGGCGCCCCGACCGTGGGGCTTCTCGATCGGGCCCGGTGCCCCCCCCCCCACCGCCCCCTCCCATGTCCAGACTGCCAACACCTGTCGGGGTCGCCTGGGCGTGTGATGCCCGCTGGGGGTCCGCCCAGTGCCCTCCCGTCACCAACTGCCGCGCACGTCACGTTTGACCCCAGAGTTGCCCCTTCACATCACCCCCAACCGACCTACCCCCCCCCACTGTACACCGAGACACACCCGCCAGCGCCTCCCCCCTCCCACTGTACACTCAGACAACCCCCCCCCCCCCAACCACGTCTGGTTCACCCCTGAAACCTCGGCCACTTGACGGCCACAATATAAAACCAAAACGTAATTGCAACAGATTTCGTTTAAGACGCTTTTCCACGGTTTAAACTTTGTTCCCACGAACGTAACCTTAGTAACCGAGTGGTGCAAAACTTGGGGAGGAAATGAAGAAAGGAGAAAAGAAAAAAAACACACTCCAAAAGTGACCAAAAAACAGTTTAAATTAGACGCAGCATTTTAGTAACCACGAGAAAAAAAGTTCTAAAAATTAAATCCTTAGTTCACTATGGAGTATGGTAGCGCGGCAAGATGCGGAGACAGGTTTAGTTCACTATGGTAGCGCGGCAAAATGCGGAGACAGGTTTAGTTCACTATGGTAGCGCGGCAAGATGCGGAGACAGGTTTAGTTCACTATGGTAGCGCGGCAAGATGCGGAGACAGGTTTAGTTCACTATGGTAGAGCGGCAAGATGCGGAGACAGGTTTAGTTCACTATGGTAGAGCGGCAAGATGCGGAGACAGGTTTAGAGTCTCTCACATCTACAATCGACATGTTAAAATAATTAGTGAGCGTCAATGAGTAACATTAATAATGAAGAACAATACATTTCCGGCTTTCAAGGGGTACGAGAACAAAAAGACAGATTTTGCAACATTTTATCGTGTTTTATTGCGCCATTCTTGGACAACAACAAGATGAGATGGATTGAGGTAATAGAAAGTTGGGAGGGGGGGGGGGGGTTGATTCGGCTAACATTATACGTCGAAAAACAGCAACCGCATGTATTTGCAGAATCTCCCGACAGAGGTCACTCGGTGCTCACTATTGCGAACGCCCTCAGTCGGGAGATTGGTCCCTGTCCACTATTCATGAATGTTATGATTATTAGCTTTTGCGCAAAACTTATCCTGCACAACTGAAATTTTTCAGGCGATCACAATAAAAACGCGACGTACGTATATCTATTTTAGTCATTTACTTTATTTTGAGACAACACAAACAAATGGATAATCATAAATAATACATTAATATAACATGTGTATGGACGGATGAAACTCTCGTGAGATTACAATGAGAGAATATCAGCATTACTGCAGTGATAACAAAAGTACCAATTCGCCTGTTACCAAAGACTGCACAGAATCAATGCTAGAACAATCAAGCTTTACATCGCTTACACAGATATTCTTACAGAACAAAATAATTTAACACCGACATAGTACAATACAGCTAAAAGGGTGTTCGATATGGAATCAAGCGAAACTCACATTAATAACGAGACAGGACTTCTGTAAGCTGTACATAATCTTCCCGAATGGCATCATAAGTGCGCTTGGCCAATACACATTATCGTTGCTCTTCAGTATCTTAAATATTTTTGGGTCATCAAAACGTATGTAAATTCATGGACATAGTTTACGTGAAGGCTGCGATGGCCTTCGAGTACTGTAGTGGCACCATTCCGCCCGACCACGTGACCTGAAGCTGCTTATTCCGGAAGTAAATCGTCTCCAAGTTCCTCGTCGTCAAAGGCGTCTTCCGCTTGGTCACGGCGTTTGGCGGCCGTCTTGGGGCGCTCGACTTGGGGTCCCAGAGGGTCGGAATACACGTGGTCTGAGGGGTAAGACAGAGCCGGGTGAGAGTCAGGGGGTCGGAATACACGTGGTCTGAGGGGTAAGACAGAGCCGTGTGACAGTCAGGGGGTCGGAATACACGTGGTCTGAGGGGTAAGACAGAGCCGGGTGAGAGTCAGGGGGTCGGAATACACGTGGTCTGAAGGGTAAGACAGAGCCAGGGGAGAGTCAGGGGGTCGCAATACACGTGGTCTGAGGGGTAAGACAGAGCCGGGTGAGAGTCAGGGGGTCGGAATACACGTGGTCTGAAGGGTAAGACAGAGCCAGGTGAGAGTCAGGGGGTCGCAATACACGCGGTCTGAAGGGTAAGACAGAGCCAGGTGAGAGTCAGGGGGTCGCAATACACGTGGTCTGAGGGGTAAGACAGAGCCGGGTGAGAGTCAGGGGGTCGGAATAGACTGTGGTCTGAGGGGTAAGACAGGGCCAGGTGAGAGTTAATGGGTCGAAATACACGTGGTCTGAGGGGTAAGACAGAGCCGGGTGAGAGTCGGGGGGTCGGAATACACGTGGTCTGAGGGGTAAGACAGAGCCGGGTGAGAGTCAGGGGGTCGGAATACACGTGGTCTGAGGGGTAAGACAGAGCCGGGTGAGAGTCAGGGGGTCGGAATACACGTGGTCTGAGGGGTAAGACAGAGCCAGGTGAGAGTCAGGGGTCGGAATACACGTGGTCTGTGGGGTAAGACAGAGCCGGGTGAGAGTCAGAGGGTCGGACTACACGTGGTCTGGGGGTAAGACAGAGCCGGGTGAGAGTCAGGCGGTCGGAATACACGTGGTCTGAGGGGTAAGACAGAGCCGGGTGAGACTCAGGGGTCGGAATACACGTGGTCTGAGGGGTAAGACAGAGCCGGGTGAGAGTCAGGGGGTCGGAATACACGTGGTCTGGGGGGTAAGACAGAGCCGGGTGAGAGTCAGGCGGTCGGAATACACGTGGTCTGAGGGGTAAGACAGAGCCGGGTGAGAGTCAGGGGGTCGGGATACACGTGGTCTGTGGGGTAAGACAGAGCCAGGTGAGAGTCAGGGGGTCGGAATACACGTGGTCTGAGGGGTAAGACAGAGCCGGGTGAGAGTCAGGGGGTCGGAATACACGTGGTCTGAGGGGTAAGACAGCCGGGTGAGTCAGGGGGTCGGAATACACGTGGTCTGAGGGGTAAGACAGAGCCGAGTGAGAGTCAGGGGGTCGGAATACACGTGGTCTGTGGGGTAAGACAGAGCCGGGTGAGGGTCAGGGTGTCGGAATACACGTGGTCTGAGGGGTAAGACAGAGCCGGGTGAGAGTCAGAGGGTCGGACTACACGTGGTCTGGGGGTAAGACAGAGCCGGGTGAGAGTCAGGCGGTCGGAATACACGTGGTCTGAGGGGTAAGACAGAGCCGGGTGAGACTCAGGGGTCGGAATACACGTGGTCTGAGGGGTAAGACAGAGCCGGGTGAGAGTCAGGGGGTCGGAATACACGTGGTCTGGGGGGTAAGACAGAGCCGGGTGAGAGTCAGGCGGTCGGAATACACGTGGTCTGAGGGGTAAGACAGAGCCGGGTGAGAGTCAGGGGGTCGGGATACACGTGGTCTGTGGGGTAAGACAGAGCCAGGTGAGAGTCAGGGGGTCGGAATACACGTGGTCTGAGGGGTAAGACAGAGCCGGGTGAGAGTCAGGGGGTCGGAATACACGTGGTCTGAGGGGTAAGACAGAGCCGGGTGAGAGTCAGGGGGTCGGAATACACGTGGTCTGAGGGGTAAGACAGAGCCGAGTGAGAGTCAGGGGGTCGGAATACACGTGGACTGGGGGGTAAGACAGAGCCAGGTGAGAGTCAGCGGGTCGGACTACACGTGGTCTGAGGGGTAAGAAAGAGCCGGCTGAGAGTCAGGGGGTCGGACTACACGTGGTCTGAGGGGTAAGACAGAGCCGGGTGAGAGTCAGGCGGTCGGAATACACGTGGTCTGAGGGGTAAGACAGAGCCGGGTGAGAGTCAGGGGTCGGAATACACGTGGTCTGACGGGTAAGACAGAGCCGGGTGAGAGTCAGGGGGTCGGAATACACGTGGACTGGGGGGCAAGACAGAGCCGGGTGAGAGTCAGGGGGTCGGAATACACGTGGTCTGTGGGGTAAGACAGAGCCGGGTGAGAGTCAGGCGGTCGAAATACACGTGGTCTGAGGGGTAAGACAGAGCCGGGTGAGAGTCAGGGGGTCGGAATACACGTGGTCTGAGGGGTAAGACAGAGCCGGGTGAGAGTCAGGGGGTCGGAATACACGTGGTCTGAGGGGTAAGACAGAGCCGGGTGAGAGTCAGGGGGTCGGAATACACGTGGTCTGTGGGGTAAGACAGAGCCGGGTGAGAGTCAGGCGGTCGGAATACACGTGGTCTGTGGGGTAAGACAGAGCCGGGTGAGAGTCAGGCGGTCGGAATACACGTGGTCTGAGGGGTAAGACAGAGCCGGGTGAGAGTCAGCGGGTCGTAATACACGTGGTCTGAGGGGTAAGACAGAGCCGGGTGAGAGTCAGGGGGTCGGAATACACGTGGTCTGGGGGGTAAGACAGAGCCGGGTGAGGGTCAGGGTGTCGGAATACACGTGGACTGGGGGGTAAGACAGAGCCGGGTGAGAGTCAGGAGGTCGGAATACACGTGGTCTGAGGGGTAAGACGGTTTTAGAGCTATTGGTCAGAAACACGTGAAACGGGGAACCAGCTTAGAATGCCGACATAGACATGGTTTCAAGGGTATCGACAGAAGGTATCTGTACACGTGATGAAGATCAATGCTATAAACCCTGAAGACGGCATTATCAGCCAACCAGAGCGGGACTTACCGGCCTCCTGCTTCTTGCTGACTTGGTACGGCTGGTCGTCCCCGTCGTTGAAGTTGAGCGTCTTGCCCTTGGCGCCGGGTCTGCGCTGGGCGCTGTTGGTGCGACTTTCACCGTCTGAAGGGGGAGCAGCCATAGGAACGAGAGTGAGGCACAACACGATGGCACATACAGTCTGTAGGTGTTATGCACCATAAAACAGGTGTAGTGTAGCCTTAGCAAGTGTCTAATTGTCATTAACAGTTGTTAGTCAATTAAAATAAATTTATGAAGGATCATGCCATTTAATCCAGACAACTGGTTAAGTATTTTAATACCTGATAGTACAGCCAGAGAGAGTTATAGTACATGTCTCTTTGGACATTGGTGGAAAGACACTAAAATTCGAAAAACGGTGTCACTCGATCCTTTCACGGACAAATCTAGTTCCCTACAAAATAGTAATGTAAGTGACTAATAGAATATACACATAATAAAGCGACTTTGAATTAAATCTGTAGTGCAAATGTTAACAATATTGGACAATGTGCTTACTGGATGCGGAGATGTGTGGCCGACAAGAAGTCAGAGACATACTTAGAGGACAGACTGACAAAGCAGAATACGCTAACAGCTAACATTTGGAGCACCCATGACGCGGACCACGTACACATACACGTGGTACGTACGGTGGGTAGCAAACACGTCTTTGAAAAAGACTATTTCTACATTTTCTCACAATTAACCGAGACAGCCATGAATTACAGGTATTCTTTTCTATTCAGCATCGAGGACGCATACTATACATGGTGCAACAAACCAATATGAAACACGGGTCTCTTGCATAACAAAGAAGCACAGTATAAGGAATACTACGTTGTGAGGTCATGCTGACAATTAACGACTAAATACGGATGGAAAAGATTTCCTTCGTACAAAGAATTTTTTTATGTCATATCTAGTTACACAGACTGCGCTACACTACAGGACAAAAGATAGATGTGAGTTCTCTGGTCTCCAGTTACCTGACATTCTACTCCCAGCACTGTTTATCCTGCTGCTCACTGACCACGACATTCACCACAAAGTGAGCCATTACAAGAAACTCTAGTATCATTTTCAGCTTTACCAATCTTTATCAATGAATTGTTTAGTCAATCAACTCTCAAAGATCGGCATTATTTTTTAAGTTAGAATCGTTAGTAGGCAAATATAATACATGTTACATGCGTGAGACAATATACGTCTAGATATGTTAGAGTGCACCTCAGAGAATATAACAATAAACATAACATAGCTATGGTTAGAATTCAAATATGCCTTTTGTTCACAAAAAAACTCGTCTCAAATTGTATATCCCACAATTATTACTATAAATAAAGTTAAAATTTTCGAGGACGAAGAGCCCGGGGCTAGAGCAGGGGGCGGAGGGTGGGGTGGGGGGTTACTGACCACTGCCGGCGCTACCCTCCCGCTCAGGCCGCCGCCGTCCGCTGCCCCGCCTCGTGCCGCTCGTGGCTCGCTGCAAGAGCAAACACACACTGGAGGTCATATGAGATAGGTTGGAGGGTAAACACAAACTGGAGGTCATATGAGATATGTTGGAGGGTAAACACACACTGGAGGTCATATGAGATATGTTGGAGGGTAAACGCAAACTGGAGGTCATATGAGATATGTTGGAGGGTAAACACACACTGGAGTCCGGTCATATGAGACATATCGGAGGGTAAACACACACCGGAGTCCAGTCATATGAGATATGTTGGAGGGTAAACACACACTGGAGTCCGGTCATATGAGATATGTTGGAGGGTAAACACACACTGGAGTCATATCATATGAGTTATGTTGAAGGGTAAACACACACTGGAGTCCGGTCATATGAGATATGTTGGAGGGTAAACACACACCGGAGTCCAGTCATATGAGATATGTTGGAGGGTAAACACACACTGGAGTCATATCATATGAGATATGTTGAAGGGTAAACACACACTGGAGTCCGGTCATATGAGATATGTTGGGAGGGTAAACACACACCGGAGTCCAGTCATATGAGATATGTTGGAGGGTAAACACACACTGGAGTCCAGTCATATGAGATATGTTGAAGGGTAAACACACACTGGAGTCCAGTCATATGAGATATGTTGGAGGGTAAACACACACTGGAGTCCGGTCATATGAGATATGTTGGGAGGGTAAACACACACTGGAGTCCGGTCATATGAGATATGTTAGAGGGTAAACACACACTGGAGTCAGGTCATATGAGATATGTTGGGAGGGTAAACACACACTGGAGTCCGGTCATATGAGATATGTTGGAAGGTAAACACACACTGGAGTCCGGTCATATGAGATATGTTGGGAGGGTAAACACACACTGGAGTCAGGTCATATGAGATATGTTGGAGGGTAAACACACACTGAAGTCCGGTTACATGAGATATGCTGGAGGGTAAACACACACTGGAGTCAGGTCACACTTTAAATTATCTTTGGTCACGCCTGACTTTTCGCTTTAGACTTTACTTATGTCATTAAGTGTGTCAGTTATTTGTTATTAAAATTTAACTTCTGTAACAAGTTGTGCGTTTCTTGTTTTTGTTCATGAGGATACAAAGATCAGTCCAACATGTCATCTGAATTGCTTCATGAAAATGCTTGATTGCCTGCAATTTTGTTTTTGTTTTGTTTTTGTACCTTGCCTGAAGGCCAGCCTATAGTACGAAATAAACTATCTATCTTAATGGCTGCAATAACTGCTACCCACCTCCTCCCGCAGTCGCTGTGTCTTCTCGGCTTTCTTCAGCTTGGTGGCGTAGTCCTGGGCGTCCTTCAGCCCCAGGTCAGTGCACAGGCGCACAAGGAACTTCAGGCCTGCAGCAGAGCGAGGTTACTATAGCAATGGACGGCCCGACTGCTTCAGGGTATGGGTGGGAGTGGTTGACAAGACAGCGTTTGTAATTCAGGTAACGTAACATAGAGTGAATTTAAAGCAAAAGGATGAGTGCTGTATTGATGGTTATTAAACGATTTCCAGAGCGCGTACGACATCTGGCGGTGAAAATATAAACTACCGTTTTGGGTCGCTTGATTGGAACCACACACCGGATGGGAGATTTTTCATTGTAAATGACGAGTTGATCCATGCAAAAAATATATAACAATAATCAAGCTCAATTAAGCTGTAAGGTGCATGCGTCCCAGGCTAGTTACCCCTCTAACTAGTCCAATACATACACTCAATGTTCTCCGGGAACTTCCTGTGGATGGACTTGTAGGTGTCGAGAGACTGTTGGTAGTTACCGCTGCGGCGGTGACAACTGGCCACCATGAGCTGCCACTTCACCTGGCTCGGCCTGAAACAGTGGCAATGGAACGGTGTAACGACAAGTACCGGTGACAACTGGCCACCATGAGCTGCCACTTCACCTGGCTCGGCCTGAAACAGTGGCAATGGAACGGTGTAACGACAAGTACCGGTGACAACTGGCCACCATGAGCTGCCACTTCACCTGGCTCGGCCTGAAACAGTGGCAATGGAACGGTGTAACGACAAGTACCGGTGACAACTGGCCACCATGAGCGGCCACTTCACCTGGCTCGGCCTGAAACAGTGGCAACGGAACGGTGTAACGACAAGTACCGGTGACAACTGGCCACCATGAGCTGCCACTTCACCTGGCTCGGCCTGAAACAGTGGCAATGGAACGGTGTAACGACAAGTACCTGTGACAACTGGCCACCATCAGCTGCCACTTCACCTGGCTTGGCCTGAAACAGTGGCAATGGAACGGTGTAACGACAAGTACCTGTGACAACAGGCCACCATGAGCGGCCACTTCACCTGGCCCGGCCTGAAACAGTGGCAACGGAACGGTGTAACGACAAGTACCGGTGACAACTGGCCACCATGAGCTGCCACTTCACCTGGCTCGGCCTGAAACAGTGGCAATGGAACGGTGCAACGACAAGTACCGGTGACAACTGGCCACCATCAGCTGCCACTTCACCTGGCTCGGCCTGAAACAGTGGCAATGGAACGGTGTAACGACAAGTACCGGTGACAACTGGCCACCATGAGCGGCCACTTCACCTGGCTCGGCCTGAAACAGTGGCAACGGAACGGTGTAACGACAAGTACCGGTGACAACTGGCCACCATGAGCTGCCACTTCACCTGGCTCGGCCTGAAACAGTGGCAATGGAACGGTGTAACGACAAGTACCTGTGACAACTGGCCACCATCAGCTGCCACTTCACCTGGCTTGGCCTGAAACAGTGGCAATGGAACGGTGTAACGACAAGTACCTGTGACAACAGGCCACCATGAGCGGCCACTTCACCTGGCCCGGCCTGAAACAGTGGCAACGGAACGGTGTAACGACAAGTACCGGTGACAACTGGCCACCATGAGCTGCCACTTCACCTGGCTCGGCCTGAAACAGTGGCAATGGAACGGTGCAACGACAAGTACCGGTGACAACTGGCCACCATCAGCTGCCACTTCACCTGGCTCGGCCTGAAACAGTGGCAATGGAACGGTGTAACGACAAGTACCGGTGACAACTGGCCACCATGAGCTGCCACTTCACCTGGCTCGGCCTGAAACAGTGGCAACGGAACGGTGTAACGACAAGTACCGGTGACAACTGGCCACCATGAGCGGCCACTTCACCTGGCTCGCCCTGAAACAGTGGCAACGGAACGGTGTAACGACAAGTACCGGTGACAACTGGCCACCATGAGCGGCCACTTCACCTGGCTCGGCCTGAAACAGTGGCAATGGAACGGTGTAACGACAAGTACCGGTGACAACTGGCCACCATGAGCTGCCACTTCACCTGGCTCGGCCTGAAACAGTGGCAATGGAACGGTGTAACGACAAGTACCGGTGACAACTGGCCACCATGAGCGGCCACTTCACCTGGCTCGGCCTGAAACAGTGGCAATGGAACGGTGTAACGACAAGTACCGGTGACAACTGGCCACCATGAGCTGCCACTTCACCTGGCTCGGCCTGAAACAGTGGCAACGGAACGGTGTAACGACAAGTACCGGTGACAACTGGCCACCATGAGCTGCCACTTCACCTGGCTCGGCCTGAAACAGTGGCAACGGAACGGTGTAACGACAAGTACCGGTGACAACTGGCCACCATGAGCTGCCACTTCACCTGGCTCGGCCTGAAACAGTGGCAATGGAACGGTGTAACGACAAGTACCGGTGACAACTGGCCACCATGAGCGGCCACTTCACCTGGCTCGGCCTGAAACAGTGGCAACGGAACGGTGTAACGACAAGTACCGGTGACAACTGGCCACCATGAGCGGCCACTTCACCTGGCTCGGCCTGAAACAGTGGCAATGGAACGGTGTAACGACAACTACCGGTGACAACTGGCCACCATGAGCTGCCACTTCACCTGGCTCGGCCTGAAACAGTGGCAATGGAACGGTGTAACGACAAGTACCGGTGACAACTGGCCACCATGAGCGGCCACTTCACCTGGCTCGGCCTGAAACAGTGGCAATGGAACGGTGTAACGACAAGTACCGGTGACAACTGGCCACCATGAGCGGCCACTTCACCTGGCTCGGCCTGAAACAGTGGCAATGGAACGGTGTAACGACAAGTACCGGTGACAACTGGCCACCATCAGCTGCCACTTCACCTGGCTCGGCCTGAAACAGTGGCAATGGAACGGTGTAACGACAAGTACCGGTGACAACTGGCCACCATGAGCTGCCACTTCACCTGGCTCGGCCTGAAACAGTGGCAATGGAACGGTGTAACGACAAGTACCGGTGACAACTGGCCACCATGAGCTGCCACTTCACCTGGCTCGGCCTGAAACAGTGGCAATGGAACGGTGTAACGACAAGTACCGGTGACAACTGGCCACCATGAGCTGCCACTTCACCTGGCTCGGCCTGAAACAGTGGCAATGGAACGGTGTAACGACAAGTACCGGTGACAACTGGCCACCATGAGCGGCCACTTCACCTGGCTCGGCCTTTAACAATGGCAATGGAACGGTGTAACGACAAGTACCGGTGACAACTGGCCACCATCAGCTGCCACTTCACCTGGCTCGGCCTGAAACAGTGGCAATGGAACGGTGTAACGACAAGTACCGGTGACAACTGGCCACCATGAGCGGCCACTTCACCTGGCTCGGCCTTTAACAATGGCAATGGAACGGTGTAACGACAAGTACCGGTGACAACTGGCCACCATCAGCTGCCACTTCACCTGGCTCGGCCTGAAACAGTGGCAATGGAACGGTGTAACGACAAGTACCGGTGACAACTGGCCACCATGAGCGGCCACTTCACCTGGCTCGGCCTGAAACAGTGGCAACGGAACGGTGTAACGACAAGTACCGGTGACAACTGGCCACCATGAGCGGCCACTTCACCTGGCTCGGCCTGAAACAGTGGCAATGGAACGGTGTAACGACAAGTACCGGTGACAACTGGCCACCATGAGCTGCCACTTCACCTGGCTCGGCCTGAAACAGTGGCAATGGAACGGTGTAACGACAAGTACCGGTGACAACTGGCCACCATGAGCGGCCACTTCACCTGGCTCGGCCTGAAACAGTGGCAACGGAACGGTGTAACGACAAGTACCGGTGACAACTGGCCACCATGAGCGGCCACTTCACCTGGCTCGGCCTGAAACAGTGGCAATGGAACGGTGTAACGACAAGTACCGGTGACAACTGGCCACCATGAGCGGCCACTTCACCTGGCTCGGCCTGAAACAGTGGCAATGGAACGGTGTAACGACAAGTACCGGTGACAACTGGCCACCATGAGCTGCCACTTCACCTGGCTCGGCCTGAAACAGTGGCAACGGAACGGTGTAACGACAAGTACCGGTGACAACTGGCCACCATGAGCTGCCACTTCACCTGGCTCGGCCTGAAACAGTGGCAACGGAACGGTGTAACGACAAGTACCGGTGACAACTGGCCACCATGAGCTGCCACTTCACCTGGCTCGGCCTGAAACAGTGGCAATGGAAAGGTGTAACGACAAGTACCGGTGACAACTGGCCACCATGAGCGGCCACTTCACCTGGCTCGGCCTGAAACAGTGGCAACGGAACGGTGTAACGACAAGTACCGGTGACAACTGGCCACCATGAGCGGCCACTTCACCTGGCTCGGCCTGAAACAGTGGCAATGGAACTGTGTAACGACAACTACCGGTGACAACTGGCCACCATGAGCTGCCACTTCACCTGGCTCGGCCTGAAACAGTGGCAATGGAACGGTGTAACGACAAGTACCGGTGACAACTGGCCACCATGAGCGGCCACTTCACCTGGCTCGGCCTGAAACAGTGGCAATGGAACGGTGTAACGACAAGTACCGGTGACAACTGGCCACCATGAGCGGCCACTTCACCTGGCTCGGCCTGAAACAGTGGCAATGGAACGGTGTAACGACAAGTACCGGTGACAACTGGCCACCATCAGCTGCCACTTCACCTGGCTCGGCCTGAAACAGTGGCAATGGAACGGTGTAACGACAAGTACCGGTGACAACTGGCCACCATGAGCTGCCACTTCACCTGGCTCGGCCTGAAACAGTGGCAATGGAACGGTGTAACGACAAGTACCGGTGACAACTGGCCACCATGAGCTGCCACTTCACCTGGCTCGGCCTGAAACAGTAGCAATGGAACGGTGTAACGACAAGTACCGGTGACAACTGGCCACCATGAGCTGCCACTTCACCTGGCTCGGCCTGAAACAGTGGCAATGGAACGGTGTAACGACAAGTACCGGTGACAACTGGCCACCATGAGCGGCCACTTCACCTGGCTCGGCCTTTAACAATGGCAATGGAACGGTGTAACGACAAGTACCGGTGACAACTGGCCACCATCAGCTGCCACTTCACCTGGCTCGGCCTGAAACAGTGGCAATGGAACGGTGTAACGACAAGTACCGGTGACAACTGGCCACCATGAGCGGCCACTTCACCTGGCTCGGCCTGAAACAGTGGCAACGGAACGGTGTAACGACAAGTACCGGTGACAACTGGCCACCATGAGCGGCCACTTCACCTGGCTCGGCCTGAAACAGTGGCAATGGAACGGTGTAACGACAAGTACCGGTGACAACTGGCCACCATGAGCTGCCACTTCACCTGGCTCGGCCTGAAACAGTGGCAATGGAACTGTGTAACGACAAGTACCGGTGACAACTGGCCACCATGAGCGGCCACTTCACCTGGCTCGGCCTGAAACAGTGGCAATGGAACGGTGTAACGACAAGTACCGGTGACAACTGGCCACCATGAGCGGCCACTTCACCTGGCTCGGCCTGAAACAGTGGCAATGGAACGGTGTAACGACAAGTACCGGTGACAACTGGCCACCATCAGCTGCCACTTCACCTGGCTCGGCCTGAAACAGTGGCAATGGAACGGTGTAACGACAAGTACCGGTGACAACTGGCCACCATGAGCTGCCACTTCACCTGGCTCGGCCTGAAACAGTGGCAATGGAACGGTGTAACGACAAGTACCGGTGACAACTGGCCACCATGAGCGGCCACTTCACCTGGCTCGGCCTGAAACAGTGGCAATGGAACGGTGTAACGACAAGTACCGGTGACAACTGGACACCATCAGCTGCCACTTCACCTGGCTCGGCCTGAAACAGTGGCAATGGAACGGTGTAACGACAAGTACCGGTGACAACTGGCCACCATGAGCGGTCACTTCACCTGGCTCGGCCTTTAACAATGGCAATGGAACGGTGTAACGACAAGTACCGGTGACAACTGGCCACCATGAGCTGCCACTTCACCTGGCTCGGCCTGAAACAGTGGCAACGGAACGGTGTAACGACAAGTACCGGTGACAACTGGCCACCATGAGCGGCCACTTCACCTGGCTCGGCCTGAAACAGTGGCAATGGAACGGTGTAACGACAAGTACCGGTGACAACTGGCCACCATGAGCTGCCACTTCACCTGGCTCGGCCTGAAACAGTGGCAACGGAACGGTGTAACGACAAGTACCGGTGACAACTGGCCACCATCAGCTGCCACTTCACCTGGCTCGGCCTGAAACAGTGGCAATGGAACGGTGTAACGACAAATACCGGTGACAACTGGCCACCATGAGCGGCCACTTCACCTGGCTCGGCCTGAAACAGTGGCAATGGAACGGTGTAACGACAAGTACCGGTGACAACTGGCCACCATCAGCTGCCACTTCACCTGGCTCGGCCTGAAACAGTGGCAATGGAACGGTGTAACGACAAGTACCGGTGACAACTGGCCACCATGAGCTGCCACTTCACTTGGCTCGGCCTGAAACAGTGGCAATGGAACGGTGTAACGACAAGTACCGGTGACAACTGGCCACCATGAGCTGCCACTTCACCTGGCTTGGCCTGAAACAGTGGCAATGGAACGGTGTAACGACAAGTACCGGTGACAACTGGCCACCATGAGCTGCCACTTCACCTGGCTCGGCCTGAAACAGTGGCAATGGAACGGTGTAACGACAAGTACCGGTGACAACTGGCCACCATGAGCTGCCACTTCACCTGGCTTGGCCTGAAACAGTGGCAATGGAACGGTGTAACGACAAGTACCGGTGACAACTGGCCACCATGAGCTGCCACTTCACCTGGCTTGGCCTGAAACAGTGGCAATGGAACGGTGTAACGACAAGTACCGGTGACAACTGGCCACCATGAGCTGCCACTTCACCTGGCTTGGCCTGAAACAGTGGCAATGGAACGGTGTAACGACAAGTACCGGTGACAACTGGCCACCATGAGCTGCCACTTCACCTGGCTCGGCCTGAAACAGTGGCAATGGAACGGTGTAACGACAAGTACCGGTGACAACTGGCCACCATGAGCTGCCACTTCACCTGGCTTGGCCTGAAACAGTGGCAATGGAACGGTGTAACGACAAGTACCGGTGACAACTGGCCACCATGAGCGGCCACTTCACCTGGCTCGGCCTTTAACAATGGCAATGGAACGGTGTAACGACAAGTACCGGTGACAACTGGCCACCATCAGCTGCCACTTCACCTGGCTCGGCCTGAAACAGTGGCAATGGAACGGTGTAACGACAAGTACCGGTGACAACTGGCCACCATGAGCGGCCACTTCACCTGGCTCGGCCTGAAACAGTGGCAACGGAACGGTGTAACGACAAGTACCGGTGACAACTGGCCACCATGAGCGGCCACTTCACCTGGCTCGGCCTGAAACAGTGGCAATGGAACGGTGTAACGACAAGTACCTGTGACAACTGGCCACCATGAGCTGCCACTTCATCTGGCTCGGCCTTTAACAATGGCAATGGAACGGTGTAACGACAAGTACCGGTGACAACTGGCCACCATGAGCTGCCACTTCGCCTGGCTCGGCCTGAAACAGTGGCAATGGAACGGTGTAACGACAAGTACCGGTGACAACTGGCCACCATGAGCGGCCACTTCACCTGGCTCGGCCTGAAACAGTGGCAACGGAACGGTGTAACGACAAGTACCGGTGACAACTGGCCACCATGAGCGGCCACTTCACCTGGCTCGGCCTGAAACAGTGGCAATGGAACGGTGTAACGACAAGTACCTGTGACAACTGGCCACCATGAGCTGCCACTTCACCTGGCTCGGCCTTTAACAATGGCAATGGAACGGTGTAACGACAAGTACCGGTGACAACTGGCCACCATGAGCTGCCACTTCACCTGGCTCGGCCTGAAACAGTGGCAATGGAACGGTGTAACGACAAGTACCGGTGACAACTGGCCACCATGAGCGGCCACTTCACTTGGCTCGGCCTGAAACAGTGGCAACGGAACGGTGTAACGACAAGTACCGGTGACAACTGGCCACCATGAGCGGCCACTTCACCTGGCTCGGCCTGAAACAGTGGCAATGGAACGGTGTAACGACAAGTACCTGTGACAACTGGCCACCATGAGCTGCCACTTCACCTGGCTCGGCCTTTAACAATGGCAATGGAACGGTGTAACGACAAGTACCGGTGACAACTGGCCACCATGAGCTGCCACTTCACCTGGCTCGGCCTGAAACAATGGCAATGGAACGGTGTAACGACAAGTACCGGTGACAACTGGCCACCATGAGCGGCCACTTCACCTGGCTCGGCCTGAAACAGTGGCAATGGAACGGTGTAACGACAAGTACCGGTGACAACTGGCCACCATGAGCTGCCACTTCACCTGGCTCGGCCTGAAACAGTGGCAACGGAACGGTGTAACGACAAGTACCGGTGACAACTGGCCACCATGAGCTGCCACTTCACCTGGCTCGGCCTGAAACAGTGGCAATGGAACGGTGTAACGACAAGTACCGGTGACAACTGGCCACCATGAGCTGCCACTTCACCTGGCTCGGCCTGAAACAGTGGCAACGGAACGGTGTAACGACAAGTACCGGTGACAACTGGCCACCATGAGCTGCCACTTCACCTGGCTCGGCCTGAAACAGTGGCAACGGAACGGTGTAACGACAAGTACCGGTGACAACTAACTGGCCACCATGAGCGGCCACTTCACCTGGCCCGGCCTGAAACAGTGGCAACGGAACGGTGTAACGACAAGTACCGGTGACAACTGGCCACCATGAGCTGCCACTTCACCTGGCTCGGCCTGAAACAGTGGCAATGGAACGGTGTAACGACATTACTACACTATGTACAGCGGAATGTAGCGCCTTGGACCCTCGGTCATTATCACGTTTGTCGTAACTCCAGCATTAACCCGTATAATACCACTGCGTGATGTAAATCCAGCATTACCCCGTATAATACCCCTGCTAATCGTATCTCCAGCATTACCCCGTATAATATCCCTGATTGTCGTAACTCCAGCATTACCCCGTATAATACCCCTGCTTGTTGTAAATCCAACATTACCCCGTATAACACCCCTGCTTGCCGTAACTCCAACATTACCCTGTATAATACCCCTGCTTCCTGTAACTCCAGCATTACCCCGTATAATACCCCTTCTTGCCGTAACTCCAACATTATCCCGTATAATACCCCTGCTTGCCGTAACTCCAGCATTACCCCGTATAATACCCTGATTGTCGTAACTCCAGCATTACCCCGTATAATACCCCTGCTTGTCGTAACTCCAACATTACCCCGTATAATATCTCTGATTGTCGTAACTCCAGCATTACCCCGTATAACACCCCTGCTTGTCGTAACTCCAACATTACCCCGTATAATACCCCTGCTTGCCGTAACTCCAGCATTACCCTGTATAATACCCTGATTGTCGTAACTCCAGCATTACCCCGTGTAATACCCCTGCTTGTCGTAACTCCAGCATTACCCCGTATAATACCCCTGCTTGTCGTAATTCCAGCATTACCCCGTATAATACCCCTGCTTGTCGTAACTTCAGCATTACCCCGTATAATACCCCTGCTTGTCGTAACTCCAGCATTACCCCGTATAATACCCCTGCTTGTCGTAACTCCAGCATTACCCCGTATAATACCTCTGATTGTCGTAACTCCAGCATTACCCCGTATAATACCCCTGCTTGTCGTAACTCCAGCATTACCCCGTATAATACCCCGGCTTGTTGTAAATCCAACATTAACCCCGTATAATAACTCTGATTGTCGTAACTCCAGCATTACCCCGTATAACACCCCTGCTTGTCGTAACTCCAGCATTACCCCGTATAATACCCCTGCTTGTCGTAACTCCAGCATTACCCCGTATAATACCCCTGCTTGTCGTAACTCCAGCATTACCCCGTATAATACCCCTGCTTGTTGTAAATCCAACAATACCCCGTATACCTCTGATTGTCGTAACTCCAGCATTACCCCGTATAACACCCCTGCTTGTCGTAACTCCAGCATTACCCCGTATAATACCCCTGCTTGTCGTAACTCCAGCATTACCCCGTATAATACCCCTGCTTGTCGTAACTCCAGCATTACCCCCTATAATACCCCTGCTTGTTGTAAATCCAACATTACCCCGTATAATACCTCTGATTGTCGTAACTCCAGCATTACCCCGTATAATACCCCTGCTTGTCGTAACTCCAGCATTATCCCGTATAATACCCCTGCCTGTCGTAACTCCAGCATTACCCCGTATAATACCCCTGCTTGTCGTAACTCCAGCATTACCCCGTATAATACCCCTGCTTGTCGTAACTTCAGCATTACCCCGTATAATACCCCTGCTTGTCGTAAATCCAGCATTACCCCGTATAATACCAGTGCTTGTCTTAACTCCAGCATTACCCCGTATAATACCCCTGCTTGTCGTAACTCCAGCATTACCCCGTATAACACCCCTGCTTGTCGTAACTCCAGCATTACCCCGTATAATACCCCTGCTTGTCGTAACTCCAGCATTACCCCGTATAATACCCCTGCTTGTCGTAACTCCAGCATTACCCCGTATAATACCCCTGCTTGTCGTAACTCCAGTATTACCCCGTATAATACCCCTGCTTGTCGTAACTCCAGCATTACCCCGTATAATAACCTTGCTTGTCGTAACTCCAGCATTACCCCGTATAATACCCCTGCTTGTCGTAACTCCAGCATTACCCCGTATAATACCCCTGCTTGTCGTAACTCCAGCATTACCCCGTATAATACCCCTGCTTGTCGTAACTCCAGCATTACCCCGTATAATAACCTTGCTTGTCGTAAATCCAGCTGTATATTAACTCTGTTTCTCGTAAATCCAGCTGTATATTAACTCTGTTTCTCGTAAATCCAGCATTATCCTGTATTGGAAGAATATAGAATCTTTATCCAGCATATCGTTGCTTTCGGCAAACGATCAATCGGTTTTAAACTGGTTACAGAGTGCCGTGCCACGTAAGATTTTGGATAAGAGATTCTACTACATACTGAATACATGTTTATCCATTAATATTATCACAAAGAGCTATGGTTAGGGCTAGAGCTGCCTCGCTTGGCCGCACTCACTGTATGATCGAGGCCCTCTCGAAGTACTGGATGGCCTTCTCGCAGAACTGCGAGTCGATGTAATAGGCACCGAGCCACTCAATCACAGAGATGTTGGACGGGTTGTAGCGATAAGACTGCAAGAAACATATTGTCACCACATAATTAAAACGGGGTATACAGATCTACCACTGAGAAATACTCGCTGTATGCCTTTATTATAAAATTACAAACAGAGCAATTAATACTAAAACAAACTCAACAAAAAGTGTAAAAGTAAACTACTATATAATAGTATTACCGGTACTGTAATGCATATAATACAAACGTAACTTAATATGCAGTTCCAAAACTACTATAGTACTACTGTAATGGATATAATACAAATGTAACTTAATATGCAGTTGCAAAATAATAACTTGTACCGTCGCTTAAAATAAACAGTACGTACATGGTTTAAGCCACATCGATGAGTCCATACATAGTTCAGGCTATGTGAGCCTTGATGAGCGGGTCAAGTACAATAGGGGACACTTACGTCATAGTGGTACTGGAATGCCTGTGACTTGTCTCCTTCCGAGTCATACATCTCTCCCAGCTTCTGCAGGATGGCTGCGTCCGACGGCACGATGCCGATCAGCTGCATGAACCTGTCACACACGTGGTACAGACATCAGACACTTGGTACAGACATCAGCCACGTAGTACAGATATCAGACAAGTGGTACAGACATCAGACACTTGGTACAGACATCAGACACGTGGTACAGACATCAGACACGTGGTACAGACATCCCCCACGTGGTATAGACACCAGACACGTTGTACATATATCAGACACGTGGTATAGACATCCGACACGTGGTATAGACACCAGACACGTGGCACATATATCAGACACGTGGTATAGACATCAGACACGTGGTATGGACAGAACGCATTAAACATCCGGTCCACGCGAAACGTGTGATACCGACATTGGAATTTAATATTAAACTGTTGCGTTGTCTACGATCAGTGTGCCAAGGTGTATAGTCACAGATTAACCAGGAACACTATATATACATACCACTCGATGGCTTGAGACGTATCCCCGATTTGATCATGTCTGAGCGGTTGCTAAGGACACCTTATGGCAACAAACAGCTACACAGTTGGACATCAGGTATACATCTGCCAATTACCTTGTGATTTGTTGGATGGACAGTTACCATTTATGAAGGGCACATTAGCATTGGTCTAATCAGGTCGAAGGACAATTACCAACACTCGGATTGACACTACTATCCTGGAAGAAGAACATGGGATGCCTATCCAGCACAACATTGGCAGAGAGGGGCGCGAACCCACGAACCCAGTCAACTCCGGCACGATGGTTGGAGCTTATTGGAGGCGCAGGCACTGGTTGTCAAGGATACAAGTCGGCCACCTGGTAGATGACTTGGGGACTGTTGCGGAGAATGGCGTGGAGCTTGTAGAACGAGTCCAGTGCATCCTCAAAACGCTTCAGGCGTTTGTTGGACAAACCTATAATAACAAAACCAAACCAGTATTATATACTAAATCTATTTTTTTGGCTGGTAAGAAATAGGTTTGTGCGCATATGCTACATGGAAGGTAACAGTTTTTGAAAGCGCTAGCAAATTAATATCCGTCAATCTATTTGTTCTGCTTATCGGATATATTCTAGATATAATCTACATACCTATATGAATATATATATATATAATTCATATCTCGATCTTAAAAGCCATCAACATGCGGGAGCACAGCAACATTTTTATTGGTCAATATGCAACAATATCTCCCTTTGTCCCTATTTTTTTTAACGGGAACTTTCCGCAATTTGTGTGGCGAAGTACGGCTGAGAACATTCCATATCGCGGCGGAAAGCGTGAGTAACCGTTTCCGCTGCACATGTCGTGCATTTAAATGTTGCCAAAGGCATGACAGGACTTCTCAGGCAGCTTTATGGAGACACTTACCCAGGTTGTACAGAACCTTGACACAGGGCTCCCAGGCAGCTTTATCGAGACACTTACCCAGGTTGTACAGACCCTTAACACAAGGCTCCCAGGCAGCTTTATCGACACACTTACCCAGGTTGTACAGATCCTCGACACAGGGCTGCCCAGGCAGTTTTATGGAGACACTTACCCAAGTTGTACAGAACCTCGACGCAGGGCTTCCCAGGCAGCTTTATGGAGACACTTACCCAGGTTGTACAGAACCTCAGCACATGACTCCTCAGACAGCTTTATCGAGACACTTACCCAGGTTGTACAGACCCTCGACACAGGGCTGCCCAGGCAGTTTTACGGAGACACTTACCCAGGTTGTACAGACCCTCAACACAGGGCTCCCGGGCAGCTTTATCGAGACAGTTGTACAGACCCTCAACACAGGGCTCCCAGGCAGCTTTATCGAGACACTACCCCGGCTGTACAGACCCTCGACACAGGGCTGCCCAGGCAGTTTGTTGGAGACACTTACCCAGGTTGTACAGACCCTCAACACAGGGCTCCCAGGCAGCTTTATCGAGACACTTACCCCGGCTGTACAGACCCTCGACACAGGGCTGCCCAGGCAGCTTTAAGGAGACACTTACCCAGGTTGTACAGACCCTCGACACAGGACGAGTCGTTCTGTAGAGCCTCCTTGTAAAACTCTCGCGCCTTCTCATGATCTCCTCTCGCAAATAACACATTGCCTTTGTTCACCAACGCTATAGAGTGTACGAACAGTCTTTATTACATCATGTTCCCTGAACTCTTGTCAACGAAAATAAATCTGTAATAAATTGGAATAACTACCAGGCCATTGGGCCGGGAACCCAGCAGAAAGGCATTTGGGGTATTATTTTAATACAACACTACCGTGAACTGCCTATTTACAGCCGCATACATATTAGAAGCCGCACCCCAACTTTGGCCTCAAAACCGGGTTGGCAGGCGCCCAGAACCATTTCCGGAAAACTACATATTATAAGCCGCACCCGGACCTTGGCCTCTCGACCACCCCCCCCCCCCCCCGGTACATGTCACAGCTGTGAATAAGAAATTGTCTCGATATCTGAAGAGTTGTGATTGCGGACATTACCTGATGGGTTGTACCGGTCAGCGCTGAGAGCAACTTCTGCATACTTGTCGGCATTAGAGCCTTCTCCTTCCTACAAACATATATCACAAATTATTAGTGAATTTGTGAATTAGTGAATACTGAAAATGGTGCCAAAGTAAAGTGGACATGTGAAACTAACAAAGTGATCCAATTCATACAAAAAACATGATCCAATGCATAAGATGTGCTTTGTAACAAGGGTTTAGTGCATACATGTACCAATAATTTCGGCACGTCGACCAATGGACAACAAGCATTAGCGTACACACAGTGTATACATGTACATATACACATACAAATGTGGAGCAGCAGGGAAGGAATGGCATATTACGGTTAGTCAAATTGATTGAAACAGGTAAGTGAATCAATTTATCGTGTGACGCCGAATTGTCTGGTAAAATATATATTTCTCTACAGTAAATACATTCAAAAGCATATTCACTATAAAAGGGAGAGTGCGGAATACCACATGTTCTACCACTTGACCTTTTCACTATAGACGTGGTACGATGCCCGTTACCCAGACTAACACATTCTCATAACAATATACACGTAACCGTTAAAATCGGCACTCATGAGCAAGACAATGTTCAACCAGTATTAACCGCTGTACAGTGGCTGAAAGGGCATATATATATATATATATATATATATATATATATATATATATACTGTAAACGAAGTGTAACAATAATGAAATGTGCCATGTGACGCACTTCTCACGGTTTCTCACAGCAAATCTGGTAATATAGGTAGG
Organism: Arenicola marina; assembly: GCA_964019135.1. Taxonomy (NCBI): domain Eukaryota; kingdom Metazoa; phylum Annelida; class Polychaeta; family Arenicolidae; genus Arenicola; species Arenicola marina. The sequence goes on from OZ025248.1 coordinate 72,845,362, forward strand.
ATATGTAATAATCTGTGATGGAAAATGAAAGAAGAAAATGTGGGGAAGGTACGATGTACAGCTGAAAAATTCAAACTACCCGAAAATGAAGGCAGGAGAATATAGTTTTTGTTAACATTAATGTGCCTGGTGCATAATTAAACCATAGTAGTGATGTCACTCTCTTGTTTGTGTTGTGGATTATTTGCCACAAAGCCGCCTCCAATGAGGGCGTCTCGAGTGCTGGAGATCTCTACCATTGTTTAGTGCTGGACGTCTCTGCCATTCTTTAGTGTTGGACGTCTCTACCACTGTTTAGTGCTGGACGTCTCTGCCATTATTCAGTGTTGGAGGTCTCTACCATTGTTTAGTGCTGGACGTCTCTGCTATTGCTTAGTGCTGGACGTCTGCACCATTGTTTAGTGATGGACGTCTCTACCATTGTTTTGGACGTCTCTACCATTGTTTAGTGCTGAGCGTCTCTTCCATTATTTAGTGCTGGACGTCTCTGCCATTATTTAGTGTTGGACGTCTCTACCATTGTTTAGTGCTGGACGTCGCTGCTATTGTTTAGTGCTGGACGTCTCTGCCATTATTTAGTGTTGGACGTCTGCACCATTGTTTAGTGCTGGACGTCTGTACCATTGTTTAATGTTGGACGTCTGCACTATTGTTTAGCGCTGGACGTCTCTACCATTGTTTAGTGCTGGACATCTCTGCTATTGTTTAGTGCTGGACGTCTGTACCATTGTTTAATGTTGGACGTCTGCACCATTGTTTAGTGCTGGACGTCTCTACCATTGTTTAGTGCTGGACGTCTGTACCATTGTTTAATGTTGGACGTCTGCACCATTGTTTAGTGCTGGACGTCTCTACCATTGTTTAGTGCTGGACATCTCTGCTATTGTTTAGTGCTGGACATCTCTGCTATTGTTTAGTGCTGGACGTCTCTGCCATTGTTTACTGCTGGACGTCTCTACCATTGTTTAGTGCTGGACATCTCTGCTATTGTTTAGTGCTGGACGTCTGTACCATTGTTTAATGTTGGACGTCGGCACCATTGTTTAGTGCTGGACGTCTCTACCATTGCTTAGTGCTGGACATCTCTGCTATTGTTTAGTGCTGGACGTCTCTGCTATGGTTTAGTGCTGGACATCTCTACCATTGTTTACTGCTGGACGTCTCTACCATTGCTTAGAGCTGGACATCTCTGCTATTGTTTAGTGCTGGACATCTCTGCTATCGTTTAGTGCTGGACGTCTCTGCCATTATTTAGTGTTGGACGTCTGTACCATTGTTTAGTGCTGGACGTCTGTACCATTGTTTAGTGCTGAACGTCTCTTCCATTGTTTAGCGTTGGACGTCTCTACCATTGTTTAGTGCTGGACATCTCTGCCATTATTTAGTGCTGGACGTCTCTGCCATTGTTTAGTGCTGAACGTCTTTTCCATTGTTTAGTGCTGGACGTCTCTACCACTGTTTAGTGCTGGACGTCACCACCATTGTTTAGTGCTGGACGTCCCTGCCATTGTTTAGTGCTGAACGTCTCTGCCATTGTTAAATGCTGGACGTCTCTACCATTGTTTAATGCTGGACGTCACCACCATTGTTTAGTGATTGACGTCTGTACCATTGTTTAGTGATGGACGTCTCTACCATTGTTTAGTGCTGAACGTCTTTTCCATTGCTTAGTGCTGGGCCTCCCTGCTATTGTTTAGTGCTGGACGTCTCCTCCATCATTTAGTGCTGGACGTCTCTGCCATGTTTTACATCTTTCCCATTGTTTAGTGCTGGACGTCTTTACCATTGTTCAGTGCTGGACATATCTTCCATTGTTCAGTGCTGGACATCTCTTCCGTTGTTTAATGTTGGGCGTCTCTACCATTGTTTAATGCTGGACGTCTCTACCACTGTTTAGTGCTGGACGTCACCACCATTGTTTAGTGCTGGACGTCTCTACAATTGTTTAGTGCTAGACGTCTCTGCCATTGTTTAGTGCTGGACGTCTCTACCATTGTTTAGTGCTGGACATCTCTTCCATTGTTTAGTGCTGGACGTCTCTACCATTGTTTAGTGCTGGACGTCTCTGCCATTGTTTAGTGCTGGACGTCTGTACCATTGTTTAGTGCTGGACGTCTCTAGCATTGTTTAATGCTGGACGTATCTGCCATTGTTTAGTGCTGGACGTCTCTACCATTGTTTAGTGCTTGACGTCTCTGCCATTAATTAGTGTTGGACGTCTGCACCATTGTTTAGTGATGGACATCTCTACCATTGTTTAGTGCTGGACGTCCCTGCCATTGTTTAGTGCTGGACGTCTCTAGCATTGCTTAGTGCTGGACGTCTCTGCCATTGTTTAGTGCTGGACGTCTCCACCATTGTTTAGTGCTGGACGTCTCTGCCATTAATTAGTGTTGGACGTTTGCACCATTGTTTAGTGCTGGACGTCTGTACCATTGTTTAGTGATGGACGTCTCTACCATTGTTTAGTGCTGGACGTCTCTTCTATTGTTTAGTGCTGGACGTCTGCACCATTGTTTAGTGCTGGACGTCTCTGCCATTGTTTAGTTTTGGACATCTCTGCCCTTGTTTAGTGCTGGACATCTCTACCACTGTTTAGTGCTGGACGTCTCTACCATTGTTTAGTGCTGGACGTCTCTACCATTATTTATTGTTGGACGTCTCTACCATTGTTTAGTGCTTGACGTCTGTACCATTGTTTAGTGCTGGACATCTCTGCCATTATTTAGTGTTGGACGTCTCTACCATTGTTTAGTGCTGGACATCTGTGCCATTATTTAGTGCTGGACGTCTCTGCCATTGTTTAATGCTGGACGTCTCTGCCATTGTTTAGTGCTGGACGTCTCTGCCCTTATTTAGTGCTTGACGTTTCTACCATTGTTTAGTGCTGGACATCTCTGCCATTATTTAGTGCTGGACGTCTCTGCCATGCTGTACATCTCTCCCATTGTTTAGTGCTGGACGTCTTTACCATTGTTCAGTGCTGGAAATCTCTTCCATTGTTCAGTGCTGGGTATCTCTTCCATTGTTAAATGCTGGACGTCTCTACCATTGTTTAATGCTGGACGTCTCTGCCATTGTTTAGTGCTGAACGTCTCTTCCATTGTTTAGTGCTGGACGTCTCTACCACTGTTTAGTGCTGGACGTCACCACCATTGTTTAGTGCTGGACGTCCCTGCCATTGTTTAGTGTTGGACGTCTCTGCCATTGTTAAATGCTGGACGTCTCTACCATTGTTTAATGCTGGACGTCTCTGCCATTGTTTAGTGCTGAACGTCTCTTCCATTGCTTAGTGCTGGACGTCTCTACCACTGTTTAGTGCTGGACGTCACCACCACTGTTTAGTGCTGGACGTCACCACCATTGTTTAGTGCTGGACGTCACCACCATTGTTTAGTGCTGGACGTCACCACCATTGTTTAGTGATTGACGTCTCTACCATTGTTTAGTGCTGGACGTCTCTTCCATTGTTTAGTGCTGGACGTCTCTAGCATTGTTTAGTGCTGGACATCTCTACCATTGTTTAATGTTGGACGTCTCTACCATTGTTTAGTGCTGGACGTCTCTTCCATTGTTTAGTGCTGGACGTCTCTAGCATTGTTTAGGGCTGGACATCTCTTCCATTGTTTAGTGCTGGACGTCTCTACCACTGTTTAGTGCTGGACGTCACCACCATTGTTTAGTGCTGGACATCTCTTCCATTGTTTAGTGCTGGACGTCTCTACCATTGTTCAGTGCTGGACATCTCTTCCATTGTTCAGTGCTGGACATCTCTTCCATGGTTTCATGTTGGACGTCTCTACCATTGTTTAATGCTGGACGTCTCTTCCATTGTTTAGTGCTGGACGTCTCTGCCATTGTTTAGTGCTGGACGTCTCTACCATTGTTTAGTGCTGGACGTCTCTACCATTGTTTAGTGCTGGACGTCTCTGCCATTACTTAGTGTTGGACGTCTGCACCATTGTTTAGTGCAGGACGTCTGTACCATTGTTTAGTGATGGACGTCTCTACCATTCTTTAGTGCTGGAGGTCTCTGCCATTGTTTAATGCTGGACGTCTCTGCCATTATTTAGTGCTTGACGTCTCTGCTATTGTTTAGTGCTGGACGTCTCTGCCATTATTTAGTGTTGGACGTCTGCACCATTGTTTAGTGCTGGACGTCTGTACCATTGTTTAGTGCTGGACGTCTCTGCCATTGTTTAGTGCTGGACATCTCTGCCATTGTTTAGTGTTGGACGTCTCTACCATTGTTTAGCGCTGGACATCTCTGCCATTGTTTAGTGTTGGACGTCTCTACCATTGTTTAGTGCTGAACGTTTACTTAATGCATTCTGTGTTTCTCTCGATGTATGGATTTATCTGCTGCAAACGAATTTGAAACGTGAAATAAGCATGTTGTCGCTTTTTCTTTGTCACCTTCTTATGGTTTAGCGGTTGCGTCGTGCATTAACGTTTTCACGGATAGCGTGTCTATACAAGATATGGACATTGCCACGAACTAGTTATTGTCATAGCATAATGCAAGATATAGTCCCCCTGATACAAATTCAATACAGCGGTTATTAAGCAGACACATACATTTTCGTGGATGTATCAGAAATACCTTTCAGCATCAGAACAAACCCGAAATCCAAATGCAATGAAATTCACAGAGAAAGATGTACATGTATGCAGCAAAACTACTGTCCAAAGGTTCATCGCCAGGACTAACAGACGTTTGAAGATAAAATAAAATTAATGGAAGCCATCTGGTTCAGAAGAATGCACGAAAACGCAACAAGACAAGAGAATGGAGACAGATGGACGGACTAAGCAGAATCAGTTTTCTACGTGAGGGCGGCTGCACAAGAAACAACCAATCCCACGCCAGTCAAGTCTAGACACAACCTACGTGTACCTCAGACGCCTGCAGACACGTGCCGCAACATGCAATGGATGGAAAGAAACATGGGTCAGCATGGCCCTGAGGCTCATTGAATCACTCCTCATGTGGTCTCCTTCCCTCCACGGTGTAGCACGACACATAGAACCCTCCACCATGTTGTCTACACACCCTGCGGTCATGTACCATGTGCTCTCCCTGGGGTTATATAGACCACATACAATACTGGCTAAATCGAAGCAGGAATTTCCCCATATACACTATTTAACTTTGTGAAGCCCCCAATAATTGTATGATAACAACCATAACCTAGATAAGCTGCGACTATTGTAAAGTCTTTATTAACCAGGCACCTCTATTTAGCGGTTTCCCCCGTAATTTATTTAATAAAGATTGCACTTTACTATTCTACCCATGATCAGCACAGCTCAGCCACAGTTAATTGAGTCTCCAAAAGTCAGAACGGAAACTGGTCTTTCAGTTTGTCAAGATAAGAGTCTACAAAAGACCTGGATAGATCCAATGACATTATTTTGCTTGTTTCTCAAAGGTAAAGTGGCTGTGTTAGCAGCTTTAACAGATATCCTTTTAAATTCTCCCCCATCCTTCGTATACGTTGAGACCAGATCAGGATTGCCATCTCAAAGAGAGACGACAGAGAACGGAGTGCAACATGTTTTCAGAAAACAATGGCATTGTTGAAAAAAACAGTTACCACGTAGTATGTATCTAATGACGTAATCAAGATACACCTACGCATGAATAATCTCATTAGTGGCCCATCGTCCACATTAGGAACCATGAAAACGATTATTGAGTATTGTTATTATTGAAAGAATAGTATTTTCTCTGCCAATTGATATTACTTCTTTCTGAATAGGAATTACATGTATTCACCACGTGAACCCCGGAATAAATTTAAGTTTTTAAACGGCCCTGGTATATGTTATCTTTCAGAGCCGAGCAAAAGATGAGGTACTTCGGCTTTGGGGTTGGCGGTCTCGTTGACAGTAATGAAATGATCCTGTGTCAACGTGGTGTTTCCATTTTTATACTCATCCATGCATGAAATATTGCCACTTTGAAAATACATTACTTTGAAACTGAATCTCATTATGTACCATGTTAAAAATGTTTAATAAATTGATTACATAATTAATTACCCAACCGCACTAGGAACGCTTCCCGGTCAGTAAAGATATACAATTATGTTCATCTTCGAACAACGACTATACAACATTGTATAACACGTATTGACATCATAATAGTGAACGTGACAAACTATAAGAACAATTAAATATGCATGACATGTGACTTAATGTTAGCAGTGGCACGCCATGGCACACAATACATATATACATCTACATATAACACCATAAATGCACGTTCTGACCAATTAAACGAGACTCGGAACTGTCCCTTTTCAATAGCGAACATAAAATGGCACTCACTGGTCACATATATTGGACGTTCAAAATCCCTGAAATGCAGAGGCGGGATATATGCACGCCTTGGGCCGGGGGGGGGGGGGGAGGGAAGGGCAGGGGGTGCTGCACAAGGGAAGGGAGATTCCCTTGGATACTTACCAGACTGTAGAGGAAAGACAAATTGGTCGCCGCCGTGGCCGCCACTTTCGTGTCTTTCTTCTCAAAAGATTTCAGTGTTTCGATCGCCTATTAAACAGAGAAATCAAAAATGGTACACGTTACAATGAAGCGACACAGACGAAACATACTAATTGTAACAGGCCCCTTTTAATGTTTTTTTTCATTTCTTAAGGCCCGTTGAGCACATGAAATATTATTATGTATGTAACTTTAGAACAGCGAGAGTAAAGTCGCAGAACCAAATAAAGAAAACATTAGAACACCATAAATGTGGTGACATGGCCGTATTTAAGGTACAGCAAAAACGCAATTCATGGTCTGGATCGCTGAGCAAACTAGGAGCGCAATTTTATAGTAACACAATGTACCTGTTGGAAGTCTTTTTGCCGCAGGTAGCCAATGGCTTTGTCGATCTCCAGATTGTGAGCCAGTTCCATATACTGAGACGACTTGACTTCTTCAATACACCTGAACAAATCGCAAATACGTTATACATGTCACAAAAGTATCAGACATCGCAAGCAGAAAGATATATAGATACCTGTAGATATCATATTTGGGAGTATTATAATGTTGTCAATTACTTCGAACGAAAATAATTAAAACATATTCAACTGAAGGACCTTACCATAAGAATGCCCACCACTAAGAATTTACAAACTAAGTAAAAATGTGATTTATTTTAAATATCAGTGCAACATTATTTCCTTACCAGTCGTATCCCGCAGAAAACGTTTTCTCAATGCCGGGTGAGATAATTTTGGCAGCCATCATAATACAGCGCTCGGCTTCCGCTTTCCTAAATTAATAATAGCAAGACACATCGAACATTAAACAAAAAATATGGTGATATATTTCACGACTTTAAGCCCCGAGCAACGTTAATCTCAAAGTCAAAGCGTGGGCTTCATGTGAAAATTGGAGTACATAAGGTCGATCACTTTGATTATGATCTTTAACACCAAGTACACATTCAAACTTTTCAAACAAAGGTAATTTTCGTCCACAAAGTTTTTTCCCACATTGACTCGCTCGTCTGGTCGCATATGATACTATACGATGAGAAACGGTAGATAGTTATAAATCCCGACATTAGGATTCCTAGATAAACACTTTTAAATAGACCATATCGTTAGTACAAAAGGGATCACACAATCAATGCGTGCATATGACGCAACTCCCAAAAAGTTATATCATGTCTCACTTCTCCCGTTCCGATTTTCGCAGAGTGTCGTTTTTGATGACCTCCAGAATAAGGCTATACTGCTTGTCATCCTGCATAAGAAAACACATGAAATAATGTAGCGATCCTCATGTTGCACACACATTTATATGCATAAATCGTGTACCCAGCAGATAAAACTCCTTTAAAACTACCCGCTATTTGGAAAGTCATATACATTCATATAAAATTGGAGAAATGTTGACATACGCTGTTGGACAGGTACTTGTCCTCGTCGTCAATCTTGAGGTCGACGGTCAGAAGCTTCTGGAAGGTTCGCTTCATCTTTTCGCGGTCAGCCATGGCGAAGTGGCACAGGATGAGGTTGAAGCCAGTCACAAAGTTGGGCTCCTCGGTCATGATGTGTTCAAAGGACGTGATGGCGTCACCGTATTGACCCATTTTCACGAACGTGATCCCTATGTTCTGCATGATGTGGACCCTGCAACGCAACAAATATAATACATGCATACATAAACCATCCCGTGTTATAACGGATACAACTACATCGGAACATTCATGAGATGATTGCTTCATTGGTGTGAGTAGGTCACTTTGAACTCTGTACGTCATGTCGCGACGCTGGGAGGGAGAAGGTAGAAAGGAACCATGTATCAGGGAGCAACTCCCTACTCTTTGCAAAGAAAGAGATGGGCTGTATCCTGCAGACAGAAACACACTTGCACCGGTTGGGTTCAAACCACGCAACGGTCGATTGGCTGATCTGGTAAAGCATATTCGACAATAGCCTAACGCGGTGCCACGGGGTACCCCTATTTATATGTTGGAGCATTGGAGATACGCTACAGCGGTACAGATTTGCCGCCGATATAGACTTTGCTGGCTATGTAACGAATCATGGCCAGACGAGAGCAACTGAGTCTGAGCTAGTGATCAGGCATCACCCTACTTTACACCCTCCCCGCCCCCGGGGGTCCCCGCCCTGCCCCGCCACCTTAATATACGGTATGAACATAACATCATTAATATCATAATATGTATTTAACATAAGCGATTACTGCTTACTGTACATGTCGCTAAGAGCTAATTATGTACCTCATGCTCTTGTGTGTGTTGGGCACTTGATCTAGAGCCATTCTGTAGTACTTTATGGCCTTGGAGTAGTTCTTCTGCTTGAAGTATATGTTGCCCATATTTACTTTCAGACGACCTGAAAAATCGAAGTTATCGATAAGAATTCACTTGATACATAATTTTTACACCAACATTTTTACACCAACATGTGTTTTTACACCAACATGTGTTTTTACACCAACATGTGTTGTTACACCAACATCAATATCTCTCATGTTGTTTTATTTTAAACCTTACGTTCTGCCAGATGGATTTGTTCAATAAGATTGTGAATAAAAACACTCATTTCCTGACTGCAGATCAGACACATATCAACTCGCATGTAGTAACAGATCCCGTTTTTCAAAATTTTTGCAAGGACTGCAGGAAGATATTACCAAAGAGTAATATGCTAAACAGCTTCGGTCTGCACATGATGATCACCGTGATGGATAAAATAGAGCTATTAATATGGTTAATTTGAGATGACCAGTGAAATCTATAAAGATCATATCGCGGTAATGGGGAAGATCAAACGTAGAGCGTAACCCACTTCTATAATCGAAAAGGGAACATGGGACAAACGTAGACATTCGCAGAGCCGGAAGCGAAAATCCGAATTCCGGCACCCTGACAGGTCTAGCAAAGCACTCTCGACAAAGCCGAATGCGCTAAAGACCACAACATTAGGATATCACGCTAAGTCATAGAGCCGTGGGTAACATTATGTCACCTGTATATGGGAAATAAACATAATTTGAGCAGTATGTAAACAATAACCAATTATTCAAGAAAACGAATGCATTGACGATGCAACAGCGAAAATAACAGCAATGATAAGATGTAATCGTTGGAACATTCGTATCAAAGGAAAGAGTGAACGAAACCTATTACATCCACGTCCAAACGGCCCCAAGCCGATCTCAGACACCCAGTGTGGCGTGACAGCTGATTAAAGAAGACAAAACATGGGTGGCAAATAGTCTTCTCATGTTCATATTTTGCCAAAACTTATATACAACTCCCATGTCAAGATTTCAATGAAATGATTTGACAGAAAGTATCTTCGTTTAACATCTACCGGTATAGGAGAGGGAAAGAATAAAGTAATGGAGTTAAATGTAAGAAATTCAAGATCGACAATGGTACATTTCAACGGTGGGACATCCAAAGAGACAAAAGTAATAGCAGCAAACAACGGCAAACCGGATATACTCACCAGCGTTGCTGAACATCTTGTTCTTAACAATAACCTGGTAGGTATTCAAGGCCTCGGAGTACATCTCGTTAGCTGAATACTGACTCGCCAGGTTAAACAGGACCTTTGTGGATGTTAAAAAGTTACTGACCTTAGGGAAATTACATAATAACGAATTAATGTCTTTAAGAAGCAAGCGGATTGGAAGATGCTTGTTCTACATCAAGAAATGTTATATGATCATATCAATTTCACTTGGCATATGGACTTGTAGGATACACACTTCAAACAAACAAGCAATTATCGCCGGTGGAGTGCAATACGAAATAGAAACTACGACGCCTCTTCAACCGGTTATATGTATACAACCAAACCAAACCAAAGACTAGCTAAACACGCAGGGACGCCAATGTTACATACGGAGTAGGTGAGGTCGAGATTGGCCTGTTCACTGTTGCTGATCTGTTCTCGCTGTCTGACCAGCATCCGTTCTTTCCGACCGGCTTCTTTGGCTTTCTCTAAGGCCTGAAAGATCAATGTCACACGGCGAGATAAAACATTATCATTATGATACATGACAATTAAAAACATGACAATTAAAAACATGTGTACTACTAATACATGTCACAGCCTACAAACAAATGCTTTGCTCTCTGACTGAAACCCTACTTCACAGAGATGACACATAAATGGAAGTCCTCCACAGTCGATCCTGACAGAATGAATATATACATTACATCAACCAATAAAACAGATCAACACAAGAAGAGGAAATGCTTCTGGGACCTACCACTTGAAGTTCCCCACGCTCACTGGCAAAACAGCTTTCCTCGATGAGTTCATTCACTTTCTTCTCCAACTGCTTAATTTTCTCCTCGGGCCTGTAACCAATAAGGGGTTACAGAACTCGATATTTCTTGAACATCCGAAGAAAAATACAATCTTATACATGCCACCATTATCGGCATATCTTCATTTGTAACAACATAGGAAATATTCATATCACATATACTCATATCTGTGACCATGCAGGCTTGCAGAGTTTCAGTGGGTCATGCAATAGACTGGTACATGCACAACATGCCATCCACTTTTGAGTCATCCACTTTCTGGTAAACCAATTAAGCGTATAATGACAATGCCAAAGAATGCAACCATGGATATTTACTAACTCTACCAGTTGTAATATTTGCTTACCCATAAAACATTTGCTAACTTACGTTTCTTCATTCTTTTGTTCGAGCGGTGGGGCTGGGCCTTTATTCCCTTGATTCATGGGATCAAACCCAACACCTGGAAACAGATTTAAACAAAGCATGCATTTATCTACTGAGATGCTGTCATAGATGTTTAATTGCCACGATAATGGATCTCTGCGTAATGTTCCTATGTACTTGTAATACCTTATAAAACAAGTTGAGATGAGTATGTTAGGTATAAAGACTGAATCTATTTTAAAGTTGCATGTCGAGCTCTTTCCAGCCAAAACTAATGAGGTCAAAATACATATATAAGAATCAGTCCTTGAATCATTCAAGATTTCTTTTATCTATACTCCACCCATACCAGACTGCCAAATAGTGTCTCTTAGCCTTGTCTGTGATATCAATTTACCACAAGTTTTCATTTTAGTGGTAAACGTCATCAGTCTGTGTGCTTTGCGATGCTTTGGTATAAGTAGCAGTGCCACGACCAAGTTCTGTGGTGTCCCAGGGTAGACACGTTTGCCACACCACAGCCGAAACGGCGATGTTTATCAGGTTTCTAAATTTATAGAATGAAACAATCGAGTTTTCTGCAAATTTTGATATAAATTTCGCCTAGGCTTAGTTTTGGCGGGAAAGAACTCCACATGCAACTTTAAGTATATTGCCCAAATACCTCTATTTCCCGCAGAGGTATAGCCCACAGCTCTCACTGCAGTCATGGGCCTGGCTTGGCCACCCTCTTGGGCCCCAGTGATGGGCCTGGCCCCCATAGATGAGGGTGGCATCATCCCTCCCTTCATCCCTCTGGCAGCCCCAGTTGTGAGTCTCATTGCAGTTGGAGGTGGCCGCCTCCCATGACTGGTTCTCACAGCCTGGATAAACTCTGGATCATTCTCAATGTTCTGTAGAAGAAAACATGTATCATAAAATGTATATGTCATGCAATTCATGTCATGTTATTCATTACCACATGAAACTTGTGAAACACAAAATATCAAGAACAATTAAAATACATGCGTGAGAAATTTAATTCCACAAAAAGGTCTATATAAATTTACAAGCCATCAATTTTAATCGCGATCCATATGATAAATTAAATGGGTCATGCACTACTTCATAAAAGACAGTTTATCAACAACAACTGCAGCGTATATTAGAAATCATAGACTAACGTCTGTATCCAGAGTGGCATTATAGTCATTGAAGCCAGAGTACATGTCTTCCTCATCTTCGCCAGCCAAGTGAACATGCTCCATCATGTTCATGCGATTGAAACCAGCCAGTGTGATCAATGCACAGACCCACAGAGAGCTGAATGTGTCCCTGTATAATGGCGTAACAAAATCATATCTAGGTATAAAGTGACAGAACATGAAAAATAGTTTATTTAGCAATGTTCTAAATGATGTATATACTATTTTTCCACCTTTTGCTCAGTGCGCAATCACTAGTCTGATTAGTGTGCAAACCTAGAGCTTGCAGAGCCACCAGGTTTCGGAGATGGAACTACTCTCAATCTAGATGCGAGTACCTGTGTAACTCCCATGGTAAAATAGGCACTCATGTCTACCCTCAATAATTTATATACTTTTTCATTTTAACTTAGCCTAACTTAGTCTTACAAATGAAAGATTTTATAAGATTTACGATATAGGCTAGAACTAAAGTCAAAGTCATAAATGCTGTAGACTCACGTTTCAGCCCATATTTTCTGTGATCCGCAATCACTGAAATTCACTAAAGTGAGAAAGCAACATGTGCAATTTTAATGATACCAAACTTACAAGTGTACTGCATGTTATCCTTTTTTAATACACAGCCTATATTTTTCCATGCTAACACTCGAACGCAGTTTCGTAACCATACTAAAGGACACATCATAAGATGACATAGTTGCCATGGGGCCTAATGTGTTTTGAACAATACATGCTCTATATTTCCACCAGCCACGTACACCATAGGCAATTATAGAGCCTTTCATTGTCTGTGATTTAGTCTATTTGCAACAAAGTATCTGCTGCCAATGGAGTGTCAGCATAGAGAAATATTTTTGTGCCTTAAAAAAAGATAACCTCGCAGTACACAAGTAACTTTGATATCATTAAAATTGCACGGTGTTGCTTTCTCGATCACGTCAGTGAATTACAGAGCAATCGTGACAAATTTGTAGAAACTATAGGCCGAAACGCAAGTCTACGCCTACAGCATAAAGTCAAAGTCATAAATGCCGTAGCGTCTCATTTCAGCCAATATTTTCCCCGAAGTTGTCGCGATCGCTCTAAAAATCACTGACGTGAGAAAGCAACACTGTGCAATTTTAATGATAACTTACCAAACTTATGTGTGTACTGCGATGTTATCCTTTTTTAAGATACAAACAATATTTCTCCATGCTGACACTCCATTGGCAGCAAACGCAGTTCCACAAATATACTAGCACTACTAGCAAATATACTATAAAATTGCACGGTGTTGCTTTCTCACGTGAGTGATTTTTAGAGCGATCGCGACAAATTCGTGGAAAATATGGGCCGAAACGACGAAACGACACGCTACGGCATTTATGACTTTGACTTTAGATCTATGTTAAGCTTATTTGTTAACACAGTTAAGGTTACTCTCTGTAATAAGAAGACTTATCAATCTTTTCCATGCTGCTTATTTGCTACGTAGAACACTTTATTCGTCGATATATACACTGATATATAGGCAATACTCCCAGTAACATGAGTAAAGTAAACAAACCAGGGCGAACAAGTAAGCAGGTAAGCGCTCCGGTGGAATTTGCTTTCCCACAGGGCCTCACTGGGCAAGCGCAGTGGTTAACTTCCGTAACACGTGCGTTGCCAATGTAAATATAAATACGGCAACTGGCTGGTTCCCCTCGCCCTCATAGCAGCACAGGGAACTCGTCCATTGTCCTGATTCCACTCTTAAGATGGTTGGGTGTTGCGTGTTGACTGACCGGGTAATTCAGAGCTTTGAAAGTGGGGGCGGGGGGGCCCGCAAGACCCTCCGGTTGTGTATTCCGAGTTTGGTTTTTACATAAAGACGGATGCCAACAACATATGTGTGTAGTCTATGTATATGTATGTGACCGTTTCCGGTGACCTTGCGAGCATTTTTTCGGTTCGACATCTCAATATATCAAATGTTTAGGAGAGCATAATACAGAATAAAAATATCAGGACCTTTCGCCATTTTATTTTTAATCCCCGATATTCCGTAAGTAACAATTCCGAGTGTCCATAGGGGGTTCCTGTGGGACTGTTCAAGCTCACATGGCGAAAAAAGTAGCCTGAAAACCTCTAAATATTATCGTATTATTCTTGTAACATGGGTCTTGTAACCATATAACAAAGTACTCACTGCGCAAAAATGAGGATGTTTTACAGTCTATATTTTTTATAATAAAAAAAATAGGTGAAAATACCCGTGCAATAGGGGGATGGGGGGCTTCTACCCTCACCTTTTAGAAAATCTTAAATCTGTATCTCCGGGAAACAGTCTTTTATGAATTGCACTATTTAGTGAAAATAGGTCATTTATCATCGGGAGATCCCGGGAATTGGGTTATCAACGAATCTGACCATCCGGAATCTGTCGTGACAAAGTTAACATGTTATCAAGTGTATAATGTTTGATAATTAATTACAACAAAAAGGGTGTGAAAGCGAGACTTTACCTTTATTAGCTAAGATATCTACACGTGTACCAGCCTCGGGCCTCAGATGACACGATCCATTATAGAATGGGAAATACAAGGGCACGGACCAAGAGTATTCAGATAATTTAACTTTTATTAACACTTCGTCTTCTGACAAACATTCCCTGGCAATGCATAAAGGCATATATCACTCCTAGTGAACATGGTAATCGTTGCTGAAACATATTGACGGTTGTTGCTTTGAGTTAGATATGGTATATTTTACAACCACAATTAAATTCCCAATTGTTCGGATGAATTTGTACAAGGCACATGCCATGGGGTTAAACCGGGCAACGACACCACATATGCAGCAACTGAGAGTTCCAAACGTTGGTCTGCTATAATCGAACTACATGTAATATCATTGGAGGACTAATGATGAACTATTCTAAAACGAGCTATAAATAGAACATTCCTACGCCAGATCAATTTCATTCTGCAGTTGAAACATCGTCCTATGTGCGACTTTTGTTTCTCTTGAATGCATGCAAGCATTTCTCAGCGGAAATGTCTTTGTTCGCACAGCGGGATCATGCAGCAGTCAGATAGACTTCCCAGCAGCCCACAAGTTGTTGGTCCCTCAGCTGGTCGGTCCATTTAGTCCGTCTCCTCGCGGCCTGCTGCGCACGACTCCAAACAGGTGACGTCACCTATGACAGGATTTACAGCCCCTCCAGCACCATAGCCGTGGCCGCCCCGCCTCCGTTACAGATCCCGGCCGCTCCCTTCTCGCCGGGCTTCAGGTTGTTCGCTAGATGAATCATCAAGCGAGCTCCAGACATACTGCAAGAGGACAAACAAGAGGGCATTAAATGAAGTAACAAATCGCAGTAACATATGCAATACATGCATGGTGATGGGTTGATCCAGTTCGGCGAGCTAGCGCCGAAAGTCACTCAACAGCTTGAACCAGTTCTACAGCCAATCACCGACACTCACTCTATTGGTGACCGAGCCTCTACACCGACGCTTAATTGACGCCCTAATTGGCGGCGTGGCCCAGTCGCGCAAGCCAATACCCGACATACACCTCCAGCGGGGTGACAGTCGAGACAACCACACATCTCACCCGATGGGGTGACCCAGGCTGACCGCGCCGCCGTGGATGTTGACCTTGCTGGGGTCAAGGTCACACAACTTGATATTGGCCAGGACGACACAGCTAAAGGCCTCGTTGACCTCGAACATGGTGACGTCATCCTTGCTGATCCCTGCCATCTCCAGGGCCCGGGGCAGCGCCAGCGCCGGCGCGATGGGGAAGTCGATGGGGTGGGTCGCGGCGTCCGCGAATCCGAGGACGCGGGCCATGGGTTTGAGGCCGTGTTTGGCGGCCGCCTGGGCGGACATCAGCACAACGGCTCCCGCGCCGTCGTTCAGCTTGCTCGAGTTGGCCGCCGTGATGGTGCCTGTAGCACGGCCAACAGACACAAACAGGTAATCAACTTAAGAAAATACAACGGCATATAATGCCACTTGGCCCTCGTGATATCTCCCTTCTCATATATCACCCGATCCTACAGTTCAACACAAAGATGTCATTCGTGTTTCTATAATAATTATGTCAACAAAACCTTCCGACATCATGTAACATACCGAGATACAGGTGCCAGAAATACTAAGGTCTGATAGATTGGCAACATATTTAAATCAGATATCGTAGCAACCGCACTTCGAGTGCCATGGCGACAACGACATAGCCAGAGATATCATCGAAACGGTCAACCAAATACATAGGTTGTCATTTTACCTTCTTTATCGAACGCTGGTCGCAGACTACGAAGTTTCTCCAGGTTTACTTTTCGGAACTCCTCATCTTCTGACACCATGGTGCTGCCTGAAAAAGCCAACATCACTTAAAGCCCTAGCACACTATCGCTAATTACCAGTCATTGATGGTTAATAAGAAACCAACAGCTGAACTGACCAAACATCATATTTACCATTTGTACTTCATGGCATGCAAAGTTCAATTTTGAAAATGATCAAAAATATTACTTCACAAGTGTGCATATTAAATAAATGTTGGCATCAATTACAAATTCCCATTAAATTTGTTTCTAAAATGCTGTTTTGGAGTCTTAATTATATCTTAACAGCGCAACGCATAATGTCACCTTTGTTTTTTCCACAAAGTTTATATCACAGTTTATACCTTTCTTGGTTTTAACCTCGAAGGGGACGACCTCTTTGGCCATGATGCCGGACGCCCAGGCGGCTGCCGTCTTCTCGTAGCTGCCTATCGCGTAGGCGTCCTGCTCCTCGCGCGTGATGTTCAGCTTCTTGTTCGTATTCTCACCGCAGTTCCCCTATAAACACAGCACACATTGCCAGGTCGATCGGGACCAGGTGGCGGCTTAGGCAAGAACCACCTCGAGGTTACATCTACAGATATTGGCTTGTTACGCAGCATTTAATTGTTTGACTTTTAGACACATTTATGGATTGTGTTGTCTTATGTACAGCACTTGGCGTCGGAATTTACATTGACATTACAAGGACATATATGCAGCCGGAAAAATCGTGTCGATGTAAACTTTTCGTAGAGCAAAACTATCAACCTCACAGTTTATAGAATAACTTACTCACCATATGTATTTTGTTGTAGACGTCCCAAAGGCCGTCGTGAACCACGCCATCCTGGAAGGCGACAGAGGCTTCATGATAACAGTAATAAGATTGCTCTGTTCCATGTTCCTTTGATTGAGTCACGGAGATGTTACATCCTGCACATCGACATGGATATTATTTTACAGAACCGCACCACAGCTAAAAAGACAAACCGCTCATAGACAATATTATCAGAAATAAACAGGCCGGACCTCAGTTGACCTACTTTCATGAATGCGCTATTAGTGAATTTAAGGAATAAAGACTATAACCTGTAATTAAAACCCATTCTTATATGATTATATTCAGTGAACAAAGTTCAGTTAACTTCGAACAAAACACCAAGACCATAAGCGTATTAAAAACGCCCTTAATTGTTATATAGATAGCACATAACAGACTTACCAACATTTTCATTCCTCCAAACTTTACATCATTTCGCATAAGGTAGAAAGGGATGTTTGACATGCTTTCCATACCACCAGCAATCATGACACTCTACAAAGAACATATAAAAAAGGATATCAACATATAGAGGCTCGCATAATACATTTTCACTCATCAAAAAGTACATGAAAAGGCAACTCGCCCTTTTCTTAGTTTCATATGTACAGATATTGAGCTACCCAATACATGTTATTTGAGCAAGATGATGTACAAGGTACTGCATGCTGTCCTGGAGATGACATCGCATCAACACTTTGACATTTCTACTGCTCGTACCCGATGGCCCAGCATTATGCTTTGTGCTGCCAGTGAGATGGACTTCATCCCTGAGGCACAGACTTTGTTGATGGTAGTGGCCTCAACGCTCTCTGACAGGCCTACAAAGGAAATAACATATACAAAATTGTAGCGGTATTTGGTTACATGTTGTATAACATTAATAAGCCCCAAGAATCTTCACACGTTGAACAAAAACGTGTTGATTACTTTATTCATAATGCAAGTCATACAAACAAAAAGTCTAAAAGGTCTATATTTGGCTTACCAGAAAAGATGGTTGCTTGTCTTGCAGGAGCCTGTCCCATACCAGATTGAACCACACATCCCATGTAGACCTCCTCTACAGCATCTTTGGGAATGCCTAAAATATACAGATGCATCCATCCGGTGAAGCTTATGTGTATGCTTTACAGTAGTAGCTAGCTCATCAGAGAGAGAGAAACCGCCAGATTATTTACCATGACCTGTAGTGTAGTAATTCTAACTAACACCATTGATTATTCTCACCATACAGCTTTCTGTTAATAATAGTACCAGTATATGAACTGTTCATAAGGCTGGCAGTCCAGATACTTAGTTGAATCTTTACTCTACTGCGATTGTTCTCTTACCTGCTCTCTCTATTGCTGCTTTTATGGCAGCTGCCCCAAGTTCTGATGCCTTAACCGTGCTAAATGCTCCTCCCATTGATGCAATGGGAGTGCGCACTGCACTCACAATTACAACATCCTTTAAAAGAGAAAAAAAAGTTTTTCATAGGTAGGTTTATTAGATACAGACTAAATTAACGCAAAGCCAAGATAATGCAGGCTAAACAGCAAAAAGGAACCTCCCAGGATGAAAAATCAGGGGCAAAATATGCCCCTGGTGTTTAGGTGTTTAGCCAAGATTTGCAACCTATTGATCTACAGTCTCGTTTGCTAAGCATTACACCAGGGAGCCCCTTAAGGCCATGATACATCTAAAAAGTTTCGGTAACTTTGTGTCCGAAACTTGTTTCGGAAACTTGTGTCCCAAATTCAAACATGTTGAAACTTCGGAAACAATGTTTCGGTCACAAAGTCACCGAAACATTTCAGGATACACCAGTGAAAAGTTTAGGAAATAAAGTTTCGGTCACAAAGTTACCAAAACTTTGCCAGATGTATCATGGCCTTTAGTTTATCAAACAGCAACAGATCTGGAGCTATTCTATACGGTGCACAAGACTTACATTTAGACCAGTCACTTGGCTTAAAGCTCTGCAGCATTGAAGTGAAGTATTCTGAAAGAGAATAAATTATAACCTTCAGTTCTGATACTGTAATTTATTATTTTTCATTGCGGCCAATGGGTGCAACTTATATATGAACCAAGTCCAAGCTTCTTCTCAGGACCCCCCTTCCTACCCGGTATCAAGTTTCTGTCTGACCCACTTAGTCTAAGACAGCAGTTGTATCATGTTACACCATCGACTGCTGCTTCCAGAACAATGCCCTGCCAACATTGGGTACCCTGCCAACAAAGACGATGGATCCCTCACACCTCCCACTCCCTACAAATGCAACATGGCTTCACTGACCACTGAAACTGTACTCTGAGTGTCCATCACAGAAACACAGATCTGTCAGTTCGTATAGCCTTTGACAACAAACATTAGCACAGCAAGCCACTAGCTACCCTAAGACATTATCGTTGGTGTGAACACTTGAGTTAAACGCAATTACAGAGAAATAGGTAACAATGGTAGACACACATTGTAGTATGAATAGAGATACTGCATATTCATTTTGAGAATTTGTTTATCTCTCAATGCTATCAACATGCGTCATGCACAGTACTTCTTATACCCCAAAAATGACAGTACATATACAGGTTCAATTGCAAATAAATATAACAATAAAGGAAATTATTATTTATCTGGTAGTTATATGCATTCACACAGGTAAAGTGCATGCATTACTTCATTAATATGTAATTTCTGATTTTTTATATACTTCAATAAATATGCACTGATTATATATATATTCTTATCACTACCCGTATCACAATTTTTCTTGGCAGAATAAATTGGTTAAATATGGCCCAGAGGTAAGAAATCACTCTCTAGTTACACGTCACTTATATATAGTACCATCCATTCAAATATTGGGACCTCTGATTAATTTTGAACGCAGTGAGGCCAGCGCCTTGGTAGCAGATATCGGCATATAGCAATCAGACCAGTGATTCTACAGGTATGAATTTCTCACTGAGCGTGGTGTCATAAAAAGATAAAATTGCAGTAAACATTTGGTATTTATGGCTTTAAGGCTTAACTAGATAACAGATTAAGTTTGGTATCGAGGAATCCATAGAGATTAGTTGTTGGCAATTTTTGGGAACCATTCTCAGCATAATTCCTGGTTCAACGCTAAAATCCTTTCCCTATTTACAGTGATGTGATATAGCACTTAATATTCTGCAAGTGTCAATTCCTCAATATTCACAATATTATAGCCTTTAACATGTTTATATAGGAATTTTTTTGCACCTAGTTTTGAGCAGTCTTTATCTTTACCAGAGCTGGCCTAAGTGTAGACAGCTAGCTGAAAGCCAATGATTGTGTGAGTTGGTATAAAATTCACAAAAGGCTTAACTATATCATGTGTTTATCCCCTAAATATTAATACCTGCCTAATTGGAAACCTTTTATAATTAAACAAAAATATGTCCAATAGCCCCCCTTGGCTTTTGTAAAAGACTTGCTCACATTGAGGGCGTAGGCCACCTGAGAGCCTCACCGCACGTGGATCAGTGGTTCCAGCCCTCCTGTGGCCATCTCTCTGTGGTCGCAGGATAAAGATCCCATGTCTTTCTCCTGTCTGTGTTTGTATGGAGTGTTGGGTTTCTCTTGGGGACATGACTCCACTCTCCCTTCCTTCTCCCATTGACACGATATGACCAAAAGTGATTAAAGCATCTTGAATAACCAACCATCAGCAGGGTATAAGAGAATTTTTTGTTAACCAGCCTAAAAAGTGTTCACTGTACATACACAACATAGCACCAGCTGATCAGGTCGCATTTTGACCTCGCAATTTACAATTCTAAAAATGCCCTTATTGGGCTGGTAAACAGCCAAATTGAAAATCTACTGGCCAAAATTGAAACAGCCCACCCATCCGGTGGGCAGACAGGTCTCTGGCTATACCTAGCCCCAAGTGACGTTGTTGGTTTTATGCAAGAACGCCACATGCCCTAACCATCAAATTCTGTATGGCAGTGCACAAATATGCATGGTGAGAAGTGGTGTTGATGGCGAGAACTGTTTGGAGTATGGCAATAGTTTCTAGAAGTATGTATCTATCATTAACTTACTTTATTATTTTGGTTCAAGTCTTCATTATTACGATGATAACGTTTATTATTTTTTCAAGCCAGCAGACCGCTCTGTTCCGTCTGCCATCTTGCCAATCCTGTAGAGAAACTGTGTATGTGCGTATGTCGTCAAAACAACGACACTTGGTGGAGCTTCATAAATATAATAAGCGAAATGCCACCTGGCGAAAGCCGCTAGTAAAGAATAACTAAATAAGTAAAGGTGCGATAAACAATGAGAAAGTCTCATTTCAAATGACATGATAGTGATGCGATCACTTTGAAGTTTATATTATGCAGGTTTTGCAGCAAATAGTCTATGAAGTTTAAAGTTGTATGTGGAGTTTTTTCGCTGTTTTTGAATGCCAAATTTGCGTATAAAAACACAAACCCAAGGCCTTAAAGTTCATAACAGATAATAAACACCTACCATATCACTTAAAAATTATCTGCCAATGAGCAAAACATTTCAAATTCATGAATTGTCCGCCACAAAAATGAAAACTTCTACTGATTTGAAATGTCATAAACGTGTGTACACAAGTCGTTTACCGGTGCCACCGACAGGGGCGCCTAAGCGCTAAATTATATGAGACAATAGAAGCGTCCGGAGTGCCACTTTTTCTTTGGCGGTGGCCGTTGACAATGCTTGTGATCAAAGGAAACATTTCCTGTTTATGTTTATTTTGGTACAGCCGTTGCAACGGTCAGCTCCACACACAGGCACAGTAAATCAGTAGAGGGGGGAGGCCAGGGTGGGGGGGGTAGGGGGCCCCACAACGCATACTAAACACAGAAAGTGTCCAACTCCCGCTGGAACTGAGCGACGGGCACCCGCTTCAACCCCCAATATCGCACCTTTAGCGCGCTTGACGGGCCCTGTAAATGCCTAAGTCCGATTTCTAAATAATTTATTTATTTCATTAAAAAGTAAATGAGACCTGTACTGCCATCTAGCCGCGACAAATAAAGAATTATGCAATGACAACAATCAAACTCCGGAACAGATTGAGCAAAAATGGCTGACATCGCGAGAATTCAGGCACAGTGCGCAATATGACGATTGGTCAGCTTTCACATGACGCTCATGTGGGGAGGTACTCCTAAAATCTGTCATTTTGATTAATCACATCATAGGGAGATGCTATGCAAATTTTCGTCCCGATTCAACAAATTTTGAAGTTGCATCTCCTGTGTCACGTGATATATTTTTCGACTGCCAACCAATCAGATTCATCTCACTGACTGATGTCAGCCATTTTTGCTCAATCTGTTCCGGAGTTGGTTGTTGTCATTGCATAATTCTTTATTTCTCGCGACTACACGGCAGTACAGGTCTCGTTTACTTACTGATGAAATAAATAAATTATTTAGATATCGGACTTAGGCAGTTATGGGGCCCGTCAAGCGCGGTAAAGGTGCGATATTGGGATTTGAAGCGGTTGCCTGTCGCTCAGTTCGAGCGGGAGTTGGACACCGTGTGTCTTTAGTATGCGTTGTGGGGCCCCCTACCCCCCCCCCCCCCCCCGGCCTCCCCCCTCCACTGATTTACTGTGCCTGTGGCTCCACATGTAACTTTAAGTAGTGCTAGTGCTAAATCACCCACTATTCACTACAGTACAGCCTGTGACTTAGTGTGAGTGATAAAGACATTATAAAGTGGCCTGTGCCGTGGGAAAGGGGCCAAAATAAGTGTTAGCAGGTTAGGCCTACCAGCATAACCAGTCAGTCAGACAGCCTTCAAAATCCTTCAGCAAAATAAGGTTGCCAGATCTGGTGAATTTACCATCACGGTTAACTGGTTAATTCGCCAAAAGCTGAAACCTGTTTGTAATCAGGTAATACCTTCTGAAGTTTCAGCAATCTACAAAAAGAGGTTGCCATGTCTTGTAAGGTTTCAATACACGGTTAATGACATAAAACAAGTTGAACGGTCAGAGAGCAGACATTTGACCCACAGCGCTAAAAATACGGCCTTGACATTCACATTTAAAAGTCTCGGGTGCGGGGAGTGGCCTTATCACGTGATACGGGTACGAGATGATTGACAGTAAATCTGTTGTTTTCTCTAATGTGTATAACTTTCCTACATTCTAATGGATTACTAACATGTTAGTTCGGTCCAAAGGTGTTCAATCAGTAGAAATGTAATTAATTTTATTATTTTCAGACACCAGGCGGAGCTAAACACTGCTAAAGGCCTTGCACGGGTGCGGTATGACGTTTCAACAACTATAGTTTCCCACTATTTTCGTCATATTTATGTCAGTTGCGGGATGTTCCGTTTGTGTGTGTGTTACATGTAACATTATAAGTCTGAACCTCACTAAGATATGGCAGTCTAAATTACTGGGGCCATTCAGGGGTGGAATAGGGCGTGGCGTGGGATTAAAGGAAACCGCCAGCCTGGCCTCTAACGCTGCTTGACCGATTCATATAATGCGCAAGTATATCCTCTTTTACAGAATTTTCCGTCCTGCCTGTACGTAGCTCACAATAAAATTCAGAAGTGAGCGCCAGCCCCGATTTCGGCGCTTAACCAGGCGGCCGCTCTTTTTGGAGGTGTGTCCGCGACTTACCAATCAGAAGGCGATACTCGTGCTTATTACTGCTACACGCTCAATGTGTGAGCAAAACAAGAGTGCGTGATCATTGAAAGCGAAAATTAAGACGTGTCTTTTCGCGAAAAGACAGTATCTTGCGAAAAGACAGCTTAATTAACTGTCAATAAATCCTGATTTAAAGCTGCTGATCAGGGTGATTTGGTTTCAAGTGTCTTTACTGCTCATAACAATGAAAAAATATCTTGTTTAACCATGCAGGTGTATCAACCGTCAAAGGTATATTAACGCGAACTCCGTTCAGCGACACTTAGATATAGACACTTAAAGTTGCATGTGGAGCTCTTTCCCGCCAAAACTAATGAGGTCAAAATACATATAAGAATCAGTCCTTGAATCTTTCAAGACTTCTTTTATCTATACTCCACCCATACCAGACTGCCAAATAGTGTCTCTTAGCCTTGTCCGTGACATTAATTTACCACAAGTTTTCATTTTAGTGGTAAACGTCATCAGTTTGTGTGCTTCGCGATGCTTTGGTATAAGTAGCAGTGCCACGACCGAGTTCTGTGGTGTCTCGGGATAGACACGTTTGCCACACCACAGCCGAAACGGCGATGTTTATCAGGTTTCTGAATCTATAGAATGAAACAGTCGAGTTTTCTGCAAATTTTGATATAAATTTCGCCTAGGCTTAGTTTTGGCGGGAAAGAACTCGACATGCAACTTCCGTTGCCTCACTAAATGGCGTAACTTTTCGCGACAAATAATGTTACATAGACTACATGTTTCCGTTATATATATATTGGGTCCTTTGCCGTCTTTTCGCCAAAAGACGATTACGCGACAATTTAATCGGCGTAAGTGCTGACGCCCACTGGACGCGTTCACGGCGCGGTGACGGAACTGACGCGGCCACGGAACCGAGGCGGCGCGGTTTGGTCGCGGTGGTCGCGCGGTGAGTGACCGTAGAGCATGCAGCTGTCTGAATTAACGGTTTAGGCTATTTTTAGATATTGGCGGTATTTTGAAACAAATGAAAGGTAGATTCCTCTGATGAGGACGCACTCATGCTGTTAGCAACATGAAGACGTCGCAGAAGGCAGAGGTAAACTTCTATTGGATGTTTTGCACTCTTCAAAGAAGACTGGCGCTGGGAGAATACCACATGCAGGCTCATACAGGCTCGAGCTAAAACTTGCAAACGATGCGAGGTTTCGGACCTATAATAATATATAAATATAATATAAATATAATATAAATATAATATAAATATAATATATATATAATATATAAATATAATATAAATTTACTTCAGATTGACACCAGTGCAGTTTCATGAGTTGCTGGATCTGGTATCATGTCTCCACCAACTTTCGCGCGTCTTTGTGTCCGAAACCAAGGCTTTTGCCGCCAGGTTGGAGAGTGTGCATCGCGCTGAATTTCGTTCCTTATTATGGCTGAAATGTCGACGGCGCGCCGACCGACGACCGAAAAATAGAACATGTCCTATCTCACCGTGGAGCCTCGACGGTACCGCGACGGCACCGCGCCTGTGCCGTTCCGCTGACGCGTGCAGTGGGCGTTAGCCAAACGCAACTCAACTGTCCTATTTTTCCGCGCCGCGTCAGTTCCGTCGCCGCGACGCAAACGCGTCCAGTGGGCGTTAGCGCTTAAAGCATGAAAGTCTGCCTATAGACAAGACATGGTATGAAGTCCACGCTGTGGAAAGACACTTAAAGCATTATTAGTCATAGTAGAAGGGCAAGCCAAACTTGATGCATTCAAAAGAAAACTATAAGGCGATATACGTCCCATTGACGCCGATTTAATTGTCGCAAATATGTATGTAACATTGCATGTCAAACATAGAGGGAGTCCATCGCCTTTCGCCTTGAAAAAGTCGACAAAAACTTGCTTAACATGCTTACGAGCAGTAAAGATATATAGAAACTCAATCAGTCTGATCATCAACTTCAACTGTGGATTTATTAACAACCTGATTTCGTTTGCGCCACATCGACTGACGTCCCCAACTGCACGCGGCAGGTTACGCCACCTAGTCAGGCAACTGCCTTGGCGCAAGTGCCCCCACTCAAGCCCGCTTCTCTAGGGAAGCGGGCTTGCCTGGGGGCACTTGCGCCAAGCAACTGCCAAGTGTCGATCAAACATGCCCATATATACAGTACATATAAACCCGATTAAACAATATATTTTTAA
Source organism: Arenicola marina (assembly GCA_964019135.1). Taxonomy (NCBI): domain Eukaryota; kingdom Metazoa; phylum Annelida; class Polychaeta; family Arenicolidae; genus Arenicola; species Arenicola marina. The sequence goes on from OZ025248.1 coordinate 72,871,715, forward strand.
TTTTTACGAGCAGTAAAGACAGGGAAACCCAATCAGGTTGATCAGCAGCTTCAACGGAGGATTTATCGGCATTTAAGCTGTCTTTTCGCAAGATACTTTCTTTTCGCGAAATTGGTTCCAGTTGAAGTTCTAACGTAAGGCGGTGCCACATGAAGGATCACAATATAGATCACTTGCTCCGGCAAAATGGCGCGCTGCACAACATTGATGGGGGCGAATTAGTTAAGTATATACATATGTGCCGCCCAAAAAACGAGCTCAACCGACCTAGCTGTCGGTTTGCACAATTCATCTATTCCTCATCTCTAGCTCAACCCACGCGTAATGACTAATGCCACCTTTATTTGTGTCATCAGAGTAAGTTAATCGGTTAAAACCGTATATAAAAACCTCTGGTACGGTGACTAGAAAACCGAGGTTGGTTAAAACCACTTGGCAAGGACGTTACCAGGTTGTTTTGATCAGGAAATGAGTCACTGTCGTTGTTGAGCAATGCTATTTAACTGCTAAGTGTCATGTCACGTCGCCTGTCGTCATTTATTCGTGCAGGAAACCATGAACAGTACTGCTGCATGATCAAGTCCGCTCAGTCTGTTGGAATCTGATCTGTTTTGAAAGTGAAACAAATGAAATGTCAACGCTGAAAAAGATTGTTAATGAATAATGTCATCGCCGACATCGGTGATATTATCGACCTGATAAACGGCCCTAGATCTATATAAACTATTATCTTGACATCCGTTGCCATCAAGATATATTTCTGAAGTCACTTCTGCTGATAGGTGCAGGTACGGGTAAGTAAATGTTCTAAACAGCCTTCAGAAATAAAGGCAAGCTAATCTAGGCCTGTAATATGGCCTACTGCCCCCTCTCGATCCCTCCACCGGTGACAGGGTGGACCGGAGGGCCATGGATTCCTGAGGGCCAGGTACAAAAGCCTGAAGTAGTGCTGAAAACTTCTGAAGTCTTTCAAAGTTATTTAATTTTGCCACAAAAGGCTAATGTATAATGATATTATGAAAGCCCTTACCTCAATGCATCAGAAAAAGCGACATCCGAGTAATTTACCTTATTTGGTATCTGAAAAATGTACATATCCACATATGTTCCCTATGTGTAAGGCTCAGCGATCTCAGCTCAAATGGCTACCTAGGCACGCTGAAGTCTAGCCCCCAGATACCCCCAGATACCAAATTATTTAGATGTCGCTTTTTCTGATGTATTGAGGTAAGGGCTCAGGGAGAGATATTAACCGACTGCCTGGTACTGTTGAATTACAGGTTCGGACAGGTCAGAATGCTGGTTGTATGCCTGATAGGGGAAGGTAAAGATTTAGACTGCAATCTCTCGCTGTTCAGCAATATTGAGCAGTTACACTGAGCCAATAACCTGCAGGCGCTCACTTTCTGGAAAATGATGTTACAGAATTGTCGAAATCCTTGACCTTGTAAATAAATTGTATATGAGTTATTTCAATGTTGTTGTTTCACAATTTGATATTACCTGATTACAGGTAAATTTTCAGGTGGGCAGGTCAATCTCAACACTGCATGCCAAACAGGAGAGGCGCCATCCTAAGTTAATGTCTGTCCCTGGAGCTTTTATTATATCATAATATCATGACACATTAGCCCTTTGTGGCGATATAAAATGACTTCAGAAGTCTTCGGCACTACTTCAGGGTTTTGTTCTTGCCCATTCCCAAGCATGGCCTGCCGTCTGAGAGCAGGAGGTGCCCTGCGGCTGGTGGGCCATATTACAGGACTAAAGCTAATCCTGCTGACAATAGGCATATTTTTTGCTTAGTAGCCCGGTATATCCTTGGCCTGAAATTATTCAAATACACACATTGACCTACCCAATATATATACAAGTTGTATCCAGCTTAAAACCTCACAGGCCTGGACATTTGGGAAAAATGGTGGCCGTTTGAATGGTGCTAAGACTGCTAGTTCCAGTGCCTGTATGTACACCAGATGTACAGCAATCCTGCGTTATTCACAATGCTCCATCCAGAATCTTAGCCTTACACGATACAGGAACATATTGACCAGTATGAGCTGTTGCTCATTCAGCTTACACCTTCTAGAGAAGAATTTAATGCATTTCACAGATAGAGATTGTACACTTGAATAGCTATCAACAATTTGCAGTGCAGTGCAGATTTGATCAGATGACATGCAAGGTACCATTATTTGAAAGAAATCGGGTATATCAAGTGTCAGATTGACGCCAAATGAACTATCACACTGGATACTGAAATGCATGTTATGTGGCCTGGTCTCATAGTGATAAGTGATTCATCCTGTGGTATTGGTAAACTTCATCTTTTTAAGTTAATATCCAGAAAAGGTGTTGGTAATTTTTATCACCATGCCCTACTGTTTTTGCTGGGGTCCCTATTTCTCCCTACTTTTCCCTTGCTATTCTGGCATAAGTAGGCCTATTTATCTCTATTTATTTTTGTGATTGGTCAATCACAGGCCTGTAATGATTATTGTATGTGTTACCAGTATATATCATTATGCATGTAATACTTTAGTATATGTCTTTCACTGAAAAACTAAAGGCTGCTCAATAGCTCAGTGGGTTAAAACACTAGCATTAATGCTCTGGTCACCTGAGAGCCTATCGATCAGTGCTTTGAGCCCTGCTGTGCTCATGCATGTCTGTGGTCTAAGGATAGTAATCTGATTTCATTCTTCACAAATAGTAGGGGGAATTACCCCAGAGATGTTTTCCCCTCCTGCCATTGATAGGATATGATCAGATTTGGTTAAAGCATCCTGAATATACAACCAATCCCTCAAAACTGCTGTAGTGTTATAATGATGTATAATACCTGGTATGTCTAACTAAGTAACCAATTAGCAATATGATAACATTTATTATATAAAAAGTGATACTCACCTTTGGTAATCTTTGAGGTTATAGTGGACTAGATTCAGAATAATATACATAACTGATCATCTGATTCTAAACTCTAAATTTATCTTAAAATAATGCAAATGTTGTTTTGAAGATCCTGCATATCACAATGGCAGTTCATTCCTGAAATACTTATTCTTTGATTATTTAATTTACCAGCACATACTGTAAACTATAATTTTAATCTGTAAGCTAGACAGAATGACAGCTACTGTAATTAAATCAGGTATAGAGACAGTAACTATATTCAAGACATCTATAGAGACAATGGCTATCTACTGGTAAGTGTCACATAGAGACAGTTGCTTCAACTGCTTTTAAAACATTGGCACCCAGACTAGGAAGGCAATGGCCATATCCAAATCTGGCATGACGAAGAGTGCACCTGATGCTCTTGTGATCTCTGAGTTTTGGTCAAGATTAACATATGCAGCATAGTGCTCTATCTCTCAGAGACCAGAGATCTCAACTGGTTGTCAAGCGAGCAAACAAATTTTGTTTTAGGGTTTTAGGTTGCCTCTGTCGAAAAACAAAGTGCTCAAAAGTCAGCAACATGATGTCATTGATGCACAGTGATCAGTCTGAGAGTGGCCATAGCCAAATCTGGCATAAAGATGATGTCTAACAGCATAGAGTGAGTGGCTATGTTCAAGTCAAGCATAGACACAGTGGCCAAATCCAAGTACATGTGTTTGCGTCAAATATATATACTGACCTATCCTTACAGTGGTGGGGTGAGTGTGTGAGGGTAACTGTTTGTAAAAGACACAGTTTTATCTTATACTCCCCGCTAAGGCTCTATGCATTCACAAAAAGGATTGTATTGCTTTGATGAACTAGAAGGTATGTGTTATGCTGTTGTATAGTAGTGATGTGCGTTGGCGTACAGATATTTACATGTCTGACATTCTTTGGCATGGACAATATTGTTTGTTGAATAGAAAGATAAGCAAAGTTATCACTAATCCTTGTTTCTGAGCAAACAACTTGTTTTCGTAAATTCTTAAACGCTTTTTCCCCAAGACTTCTTGGCCTCTGCCCTCCACACATCAACACATGATGTTATTTGCATCTTCGCGATCCTATTCACCAGCTGACGACACTATTCGACTCAGAAATGCTGTAACCCGTAAACGATCAGTCCTCCTGCAGCCTGTGGCGGGTGGAACGCAAGCTAGATATATTCAGCTATGCGGGAGCCGTCCTTCTTTTGAATCGTTCGTTGCCATGACCACATCATTTGAGTAGGTGGCTGGGTGGCGGACAAAAGTCGATGGCTTCCTGCCGGGAGTCAAAATTGCGAAAAATGGTTCTCATTTGAATCTACTACAGTACTGTATCTTATGCAGTCATCATGTAGTGATTACAACTATATATTTTGATATAAGGCAGTAGAATCTGTAAAATGTAATTTAAAGTTATCTAGCATATTCTGAATATAGCTGGTCGCTTGCTATCATGAGTTGGTCGTTGCTGTTACCCAATTCTGCAAGAACAGCACGCATATCGTACTGCCATCTGGTGAGCCTGTTCGTAGTTAGCTTCCAGTTAACAGTTTTGTAACGCGACTAACGGTGCGACGATAAGGTTCCGTCTGGCGCAGACAGTGATCTTACTCAAGCCTGCTATGCAGCCTGATCCATGAGGCCTATAAATATCTGTCATACGGACGCATAGTTTATATACTGAAGATAGCAGAGCGATCAGAATTCCAAGCAGACAGTTATTCCTGGCGGTATGTTTGTCAGGTAGTTGTCCAAAGACTAGTGCAGCGAACAGTGTTTTATGTGTGTAGTTTAGAATGTGTTTGATGCTACTTTGCGTGCCGTTACATCCTCGTTACGTCCCGTGTTGTTGCATCATTGCAACATTTTCTTTAACTGTGAGACCAGGTCGCTCAACCAGAATTTGTATAGCATGTAGCTTTAACATGTGGTCACCTGTGTCGTCAATCTTTTTCGTGCACGACGTAAACCAGTTTTGATACAGACAGTTGTGATTCAATTTAATCTAATGTAAGAGAGTTTATAGAGTTCATTATACGAATGTTTACGTGTAGGGGGCTTGTCACCTACAACAACCAGATCGTATAAAAGGGGTCACCCCAAACAAGCGTTCTCTCCCTCATTAAGCATCAACGTAGGTCTTGTTGATTCCTGGGCCATTTTTGCCTCTAGGCTTCGCTTGAGTGGACAGCTATGCTAGTGATGACCTGCTACAGAGTTGAAATTTACATTTGTAGCTTGCAGAAGGTCCGGTTATAAACGTCTTTTCTGTCTTCTGTCTGTCTTATCTGTGCCTTAGAGTCAATTTTTTCTGGTTTCATTCTGTCTTCTGGTTCCTCTGTTTACTACTTTTCATTCTGTATTTCCAGATATTGTGTTTGGAACCGTTTTCTCTGGCATTTCACCAACGCTGTAATGGATATGACTCAGATCCTTGATTGCCTCTACGTCAGTGACTATCTCTCCGTCAATGAAGACAAGCTGAAAGAAGAGGGTATTACATGCGTTATCAATTGCACCAAGGAATTAGAGAATGCCGCAATCTCTTCACTGCCGGACTTGGAATATGTCAAACTGAACTGTAAAGACTACCCTGACGAGAACATAGCCAGACACTTTGATTCGTGCTGCGAGAAGATCGATGAAATCCGAGCCAAGGGGGGCAAGGTTCTGGCACATTGCTATGTGGGTGTCAGTCGTTCAGTGACTATATGCCTGGCCTACCTTGTCAAACACGAGAGCATGTCCCTACGCGAAGCTTACATCATAATGAGAGCCAAACGCCCCAGAGTCAAGCCCAACTACGGCTTCTGGAGACAGCTTATTGAGTTTGAGCGTCAGGTCAGAGGTGAAAGTTCGGTGAAGATGGTGGTGTTTCCCGGCGGTTGCGAACCGGATGTCTATAAGGAGAAACTGCCTTATTCTGCCCGCAGGGTATGTCTTAGAAGTCTCTCGCTGTGGTGTGTAGCTTTTCTTTTCTTTGCTGTGTTACGGCCTCCGCGCATGTCTTGTGTGATTTCGCTATTATTACTTCGTGATTTATTCTGAGTGAATCAGTTGTTATGTACAGTTATCCACGTTCCTTGTCGTTATCCAGTTGATTGTTGAATTTTGTTGTCGACTGGGTTTTCGGGTTCGTAAGTCAACGTTTGAAGGCAAGCTATCTACGTGCTTGGGTTATGCACTGCATTGACGCAGAAAGACCGTTCACACGAGATGTTTACGTAGATATTCATCGTGTATATCTTGTGTCAAGCGGAGATGTTTAATCCTGGCCGCGAAGCTTGTGCAATATTGAATCGTGTGTTATCGTATTTAGAGACACTTCCACGTGAGAATGCCTTATAGCTAGCCCGTTGTGTTTCTTTGTATGCATGGCGTTAATACGGCGTAAAATTTGATATTTTAATTAGTATAATGATAACGATGTTCCGTGTGAATTATGATGCATAATATTTATGTATTAGCCCAGCCTTCTTGGCTTCCAATTGGGTCGTGCGAGTCTTTGTTGCGAGAATTTCATCAACGCTTAAATTCACCTTATTCATTATTGACTATTGTGACATGGACACTGAATTATTACTCACCTTTAGTCATCAGCTAACCTTGACTTAATTTCAAATCAAATTAATGATGTTATTTATGTTTTTTTTTGTGTTGCAGCGTGAACAGTTTTCGCCGGTAGTATGGCCTTCTCTCAAATAACGCAGCTGACTGACCACCTGTTTCTAAGTGGTGCTTCCGTCCTGACGGAGACCCGAGTCCAGCAGCTCGGCATCACACGCATCTTCAATTGCACAAGGGAGATACCCAACCTGTCCGGCCGGGGTTTGGAGGTCACTAAAATCACCATCGACGACTCCCCAAACGCTAAGATCAGCGTCCACTTCGACCGGTGCGCGGATAAGATTAAGCACAACGCCGAGCGTGGTCGGAAGACACTCGTTCACTGCGTGGCGGGGGTCAGCCGCTCGGCCAGTATCTGTATAGCGTACTTCATCAAGTATCATCGCATGACGCTCAGAGAAGCCTTCACATTCGTCAAATCCAAGAGGAATGTGATACGACCAAACGCAGGCTTCTTTCGCCAGCTGATAGAATATGAAGAAAAACTGCTCGGCAAAGCATCGGTCAAAATGGTGAATTCCCCAATTGGGTTTATACCCGATATATACAAGGAAGAAACCACTCATATGGTGTGGCTGCCCGGTAACAAATTGTGCAGTTTCTTCTGAAAGATACAATTGTCTTACTTTTGTTGGTAGTGTTTGCCTAGTAAGGAAAGAAAGACGAGGTCCTTGCTATATACGCTGAATACTGATTGAGGGATATAGTATCTAAAGAACCTCCAAGTTTTGTTCATTTTACTCTATTCCGAAGAAAGTATATACTGACCATGTATCTGCCTTGAGGTCGCACAAAATGTTATGTATTGTTAAGTTTAGAACTAACACAGCATTCCAAAGGACAGCTGAGTTGAAAACGTCATGTTGAGAGGTCAACACGCTTATGGTCTATCTCTGGTTACGTATCGTTGAGCATTTTGAGGGGCTTTGCCGTTTTTTCCAAGTTGTTGCACGGGTATTACTGAGATTTGTGGGGTAAAATACATCGAAATATTAAGACGGCTGTTGCCTGACGGTACGGTGAAGGAATGAATGAAAACAATTTTTTGGTTTGTTTAACGTTGTCTTTTCTGCTTTGTTGATTTTGAGTAAGCAACAGTAGCGGTATATATAATTATACGAATTCTAAATAATACTCGCGTGCATATTGTGTGATATAGTTAGGAGCTTGAGGTTATCGTATTTCAGCAAGTTGCTTTAGTTTTTGTTGTTGACAAAACAGCTTTCTAAGACGGCTGATGTGAGCCTGACACTTTTACTTTCGTTGTTGCAATAAAATTGCATTAGCCTGGATTGAATGGTCATAACATGATGGTGATCGTTAGACTCCAAAAACAACCATGTTCGAGTAACTTATTATAGACTTAACATACATTTTATACAAGTACATATATTTATTGATTTAATTCGGGATTCTATCATATGATAGTGCTATTAACGTGTACAGCCTACCCGTTCGCTCTTAAATCAGCGGCTTACTCTCTTAGACCTGGATTACAGTATCATTGTGAATGTTTTTGAATCTCAGTATTATCAAGAACCAAGCCTGCAAACCAGCTAGTTAGTATAAATATTGCAGAACAAAGCTTATGTCCATGTTTATAATAAGTAATGTGTATAACTTATTAATGATGATAATCATAGTTTGCTCTTGAACTGCAATGGAATGCGTGTATTACTGCTGACTCCTTAAGACATTTTGCGATATGGTAATTGACATCACTGGGTTGTCTTAACAAAGACGCGGCTGCTCTTGTAATGATAGGTTCGTCGCCAGTGGGATTGACACTACGATTAAACGACTTGTCTTGCATATGGCTTTCGATTGATGGTCTCACTGTTTTATTTTGAAATAATTTGATTTTGAACGTTTCTGTCGCTTTGTATATCCTAGCCTGAAAATCAGACGTTAATGTCGTGACAGTCTTCTTACCATTCAACTATGGATGGACAGATGTGAATTTGTGTGTGTGATGTGAAATGGCTATTGTTAATATTTTTCATACATCTATGATGTACTCTAATGTTATATCCATTGCATAAACAAGATCTTAACTTTGCTATGTTATTATTCAGTTTGGGGAACAGTTCTTGAACGAATTGTGTGAATCTGTGTTATTTGTAACACGTAGATTAAAAAGTGAGCCACGCAATATGAATTACATTTCGAGGCAGTCAAAATGTTGTGTTTGCAGGTGATAGTGTGGACTGGTAAATGCGGCGGTTGTCTATTATTGACAGAACATTAACTAAGGGTCTGGGATTAAAGGTAATTTCGTACGCTGCTATCGGACGAGTACAGTACGCGCACCGTCGCTTCGCATAGTGAGTACGTCAGAAACGTTAGTGAGACACTCTGGGAAAAGATTACACATTAAAAATATGACGCAACCAAGGGTTAATATTTGATACGGTTATGTCATGTGCGCAAAATAACCTATTAAGTCCAGCGGACTGACAAAAACATTAGTGTTTTGAAAGTCATATTCCATTGCATCCGTTGCTATCAATAACGAGGTTTCTGGTCATGGTTGGTTCACAAGAACCAGGTAATTTTCGGGCATTGATGAATAAGAACAACTGCATACATTGCCTATCTTTGTACAGATAGAAGAAATCTCTTCATGTCTTGTTTATGTACATGTACCACAGTGTCTGACGGATTATTGTAAAATTGTGATAGTGTCATTTCTCTGTGATATGTACGAAAATGAGAATAAACTAATTTATGCAGATCTTATTATATGTGAACGCACTCTGCCACTTTGAAACCTTACCATTTGCCTTTTTTAGGGTGAGCTTTACTCAGGTTCGTGTGAAAAAATGCATATGAGATTGCTTCTCGTGCGAGACAGATTTATCTCTGCATATTATCATATGTATATCATAATAAAATGTCTATTATACAACATTAATATAACTGAAAATTAAACTTCATTTGGAATAACAAATAATCCAAAACAATTTTTTGTGTGCTATGATGTCATTATATTGGCATCATGGACTGCTTATTTGCTTGGGATATGTGCATATATTCAAGATTGCTCCATCCCCACCAAAGGACCTCCTGTATGTAGAAATTACTACATTTTACATGGATTTTTTTAAAGTTTTTGTGTAACACGCAAGGGTTAATATTTTAATAGCCATCTATATAATTGACCGTCATATATCAATCTCAAATTATCGGCTATTCCGATCATGCACAAAGAATAAAAGCACGAAAAAGATGACGATAAAAAAATTAAACCCTTACATTCTATTATGTTCCCAACATATGATCCACCAACTATTTCTCGCACTCGTTTTTTTGCCAACAAGCTAAACCAATGCCCAAACATGAATTGTCTGCATCATAACGTCATCCTTTTTTGTGATGCACTCGTTCAACCCCAACCTATCTTTAGCTGTCTGCTCGCCATTCAAATATTTTATTTTCGATGTCAGTTTAACGTTTACAGTGAAAACAATGTCAAAATTGTCAAGCGTATAATACGAGGAAATGCATGCATGAATCAGTCTTGCAACAAAATTTAGTCAATCGATCTAGCTCTATGGCTCTGTTGAACCTCGAGCAGACGAAATTATGCACTCTCCGACGGAAGTTACCGGTATCTTTATGACCTTGACCTTTCAATGTATTCGTCCACTGCAAAATACTATTAATAACTACAAATTGAGAGTATTTTTACATTTTAGATGCTAACTTGTGAAAAGTAGCCATTTTCTCGCCAATCCTGTTGAAAATAGATGTTTTTGAGGCGTGGGGAGGCGTCGCTGAAGTCTTGGAAGCATTTGACATTTGAGGAAGGCGCCCTCTGGCGGATATAACGAAGTGTTCGTTCAGCCATCTTGTCCCTGTGTTTGTGCTGTCCTGTGTGTGTCTTAGCCAAACTAGGTAAATATAATTTTTTCTCTCACGTCTATTTGCATATAACTTATGGAATAGAAAGTGAAAGTACTAAGAACAACACTGATTGACTTACAGGTAAGGCAGCGCGGAATGAAAGCGAGAAATCCCTCGTGATACAAGGGGGTGTGTACTGTGTTACTCTTACTCGACCACGAAACCAGCTGTTGCCAACGACGTCTATATGTGAAATTTGTTTCAGAAGGCAACTACTGTATGGGTTATCCTTGTCCCCTTCTGAGACAAGTACCAGAACAGTATGATGTATTTCCGTCATTTGGTGAAATCTTGATTGAGCTGTGTATACAAAGCCCAGAGCTTAAGCCTTACCTTATAAATGTAGCCTTTACTGGCTTTAGTCTTGAGATTAAATGTAGACTATCTATAGTATGACTATACTAATAAAATGAAGCTGTCTGTCCCACTATGGCGCGGCATGCAAGAGCCCATTGGCACCAGCAGCCGTCTTGAACCTATTAATATCCAGCCGCCGCTCTTAGATGTGTCAAAGCTATCGCATGTGTCAATACAACCGCTGGGTGATTATCACCTTATCCGGCGCATAATATCGCTTTCGGGTGCGGCAGGCTACCTGGCTTGGTGCCAACAGTAATATTTTTCCCAACGCATTATCGCCCGAACCGTCATCAAAGCAACAAATCCTGTACTGTCTTGCGCCCACAACTTCCCATCAGTAGCAAAACGAACTCTGCCCGGGGAACTCTGCCCTGGGAACTATGCCTATAACCACTGATAACACGCTGCTCTTAACATCAGTCACAGCAGTATCCAATTTTACAGGATAGTTAAGCGGACTACACGTCCATTCTATAGATCCAACCAGGACGTCAGGTAGATTTTATCCATTGAAGGTAGTAATACTACGTTAAATGACGAACAACGGACAGGAAACAGCCCCTTTTTTTAATCAATCAACCCTTTTTTTTTTACTGAATCAATCTATGAGCTTGGGCCTTAGTTTTACTGAACTGGTATTCGTTTATTAACGTGCTTTAGCCGCAATTTGAGTATTCTGTACTGGATGCACAATAATTGCACAGAAAGTGTTTAAATATCTTTAACATTTATGTCCCGTTATTCAGTAGCTCCCAGTCTCCATTTATGTCAATATAATTATCTATATTATTTCTGCCCAATGTCTACCTTCTGCCGAGCAGAGCGAGCGGGGTGGCTAGTAGCCTAAACTTTTTATGTAGTGGCTACTCGTATGGGTCCATATGATTAAACCATGTGACTATTTCTATGGCACATGGTCACATGATGAACAAATTATCGTAGAGCTGGGTGCCGTATAGCCCCATGTGACGTTGTTGGGAAATAACGCCACATATCCGGTCTATCAAATCCTGCACAGCATTTTTCAAACACGCGTGGCGAGAAGCGGTGCTGATGGCGAGAGCTTTTTGGGGTATGGCAATAGTTTCTAAAAGTATGCATCTTACAACTTATTTTATTATTTTGGTTGTGAAGTCTCTGTGATTACGCCGATATAGTCTGTTGATTTTTCGAAGCAGCACACAACTCAGCTCTGTCCGCCACCTTACCCACCCAGTGGAGAAACTGCGCATGCGTGCATGTTGTTAAAACCACACCATTCACTTGGTGGCGATTTATACACCTAGCCATCGACACGTAATAAACGAAATGCCACCTGGCGAAAGCCGCTGGTGAAGAATGACTAAATACGAAATGGCGTGATAAATAATAAGAAAGTCTCATTTCATCTGACTTCATAGTAATGCGATAATTTGTTAGTTCATATGGAGTTCAATTATGTATAGAAAAGTACTTTTACATTGTTGAAACTAATAATGAAAGCTATATTGAAACAATTCAATTTGTCATATGAAGTGTATTTTTCACTATAGAATGCTACATGATTCTTCAACTATAGCCATGGATTCATGGCTATATATAATCCAACTTACAGTCAGCTGTCAAGCAATAAATACCCTTTCTGTCAGGTTTACCATTACATTAAAATAAGCCAATGTCACAGTTTTGTTACATTTGAAAGCAGATCTTTTTCATTTAAGTACTATGGAGAATTTTTTTTTTATTGCATTTTGCTGCATGCTGGTAACTATGAATGGAACTTGGATCCCATGCTTCCATTAATTTATAACTAACTATTGCTGCCCATCATATACTTTGAAGCTACAGGACAGCAGCAGCATCCTCTGTCTCAGAGAATTCTCGATCACCAAATTGAGAGCCAGGGTACAAGCCAAATATGGTAACCAAATTTCTGTATTGGTGCTCTGTAACATATCTTGCAAAGACAGATACAAATGAAAATTATTTTGAATAGCTTTTAGAAGCCATAGTAAAGGATTAATGCATATCTAAGCACCGAAGCACCCGCTCCCTGTGCCAGCAACCGCCATGGATATGTCGACAATATCTACTTATCGCTCACCAAGTCTATGGTGGGTGAGACAGAGAGTCTAGTTATGCCAAATAAACAGTTAGTTCTAGCAGCTAAAATCGGACCAGCCTCTGTGGTCCCTGCATATCTGTTCTGCCAGCGTGAAAAAGACCTATAATGGAGGGAGTCGTATATTAATAATGGGATGCCCTGAGATGGCCAGTTTTCCTTCAAGTATCATCACACACTATAATACAGCTTCTGAGTCTTTGATGCAGCTCTGGTTTCTTTTTCCCCTTTATCAGCCGCCATGTAGGTAGTAACAAAGGGATTGTCTGCCATATAACAAGCTAAAGTGTTGGTCGTAAGTCACATTAGCAATAGAGTCTCCTAAAAAAAAGAGCTTTAACGTGTAAAAGCTAGTGTTGGGTGGCCAGCGAAAAAGACAGGATAATGGAGTGTACAACTAGATCAATAACTATAGTGGCCACAAAAAAGTATTTGCTACCTCATTTTGTAATTTGACTTGAAGTGTTTTCGTTTTTTTATTTCCATAATTGTACAGCAAGTTGTGACATCAGACGGGCACAATACATGTTATATGGCTAAGAATATGCAACAGTGCAGGAGCGGGATCATTTTTAGAAGAGCAAAGACCAGTTTCCATTCTCTTAGAAATATTGTCTTGCTACAATATTTTTTCATGATTCTAAATTTTTCTATATCATAATAATATTTGATACAATTTATAAAGCCCCCAAGAATCAGGGTAACATGAGCTCTTTTTACCTTGTCATCTATCATGTTAATGTCAATTTTGGTGGGCAGATTTTCAATTTGGCGGGCACTCAGGTGCTGTTTACCCGCCCCAAAAGGGCCTTTTTGTCAGGAGGTTTAGAAGAAAATCACAATGTTATATTACATCGATAACTACTGTTGTTTATAGAATTGGATATTGCGAGCTCAAAATGCGACCTAATCAGCTGGCGCCATGTTGTGTGTTTACCCTGCACACTCTGTTCTACTAGCCCCCCAAAAAATTCTGGCTAATACCCTGGTCTGTGGGTGATAGTATTGCTGGTATTTTAGGAGGGGGGCTAGGTTATGTCCCGTAACTTGAATTACATGCCTTTCTTGTCCTAACACTAATACAAAAAACAGAATTTGTCTTGCTCTATCACATAAGATGTCTTGCATGGTCACTTTTGTATTGTTAGTAGCCTTGCTATGGCTTTGCATCATGGCACAATGCCAGCTAACTCTTACATCATGTGAAGGGGTACTAGACCCAGCCAAAATCTGAATCTTGCAGGGGACCCATAGGTCATAATTTGGGTTAATAATCATCATCCTGGGTGCTATATGTGCTTTTGTGAATTACTTAAAATTTAAATCCAAGCTTACCGATTAATACTTTCTAGCCTTATGAGTAAGTTTGTAAAAGAAACAGTATGCCATATTCAATACCTATTGTTCAGACATTAAAGAACAACAATTATCTGACCTGGTAAACACTTACATTAAAAAACAACTACTAACTCAAAATAACAGTACGGAAATAAACGTTCTGCACATCAAATAGCCACACTGGTTGTCCACACTGCAGTCGTCGCACTACAGTGTTGAAACTGATATTGTCCACACTACAGTGTTAAAACTGCTATTGTCCACACAACAGTATTCACACTCCTGTTGTCTACGCTACAGTATTCACACTGATATTGTCCAAACTACACTATTCACACTTGTCCACACTACAGTAGCCTGATTGCTATTGTCTACACTACAGTATTCATACTGCTATTGTCCACACTACAGTATTCACACTGCTATTGCCCATACTACAGTATTTACACTGCTGTTGTCCACACTACAGTATTCACACTGCTATTGTCCACACTACAGTATTCACACTATTGTCCACACTACAATAGTCACACTGCTATTGTCCACACTACAACATTCACACTGCTATTGTCCACACTACAGTATTCATACTGCTATTGTCTACACTACTGCCTTCACACTGCTATTGTCCACACTACAGTATTCACACTGATATTGTCCACACTACAGTATTCACACTATTATCCACACTACAGTATTCACACTGCTATTGTCCTCATCACAGAATTCACACTGTTATTGTCCACACTACAGTATTCACACTGCTATTGTCCACACTACAGTATTCACACTGCTATTGTCCTCATCATGAGATTTACATTGCTATTGTCCACACTACAGGATTCACACTGCTATTGTCCTCATCATGAGATTTACATTGCTATTGTCCACACTACAGGATTCACACTGCTATTGTCTACACTACAGTATTCATACTGCTATTGTCCACACTACTGGATTCACAATGCTGTTGTCCACACTACAGTATTCACACTGCTGTTATCCACACTACAGCATTCACACTAGAGTATTCACACTGCTGTTGTCCACACTACAGTATTCACACTACAGTATTCACACTGCTGTTGTCCCCACTACAGTATTCACACTGCTATTGTCCACACTACAGTGTTCACACTGTTTTTGTCCACACTACAGTATTCATATTGCTACTGTATGCACTATAGTATTCACACAGTCACTGGCGTTATCCACACTACAGTATTCACATTATTATTATCTACACTACAGTACTCACACTGCTGTTATCCACACTACAGTATTCACACTGCTGTTGTCCACACTGCAGTATGACTGTTCCCAATGTGAACTTTCGATAAGGCTGATCAATGTGACTGTTTACTGTGGCTGTCTCCAGTGTGGCTATGTCTAATGTGGCTGTGCCCGGTGTGGCTCTGTCTAATGTGGCTGTGCCCGGTGTGGCTCTGTCTAATGTGGCTGTAGCCAGTGTGGCTTTGTCTTATGTGGCTGTACCCAGTGTGGCTCTGTCTAATGTGGCTGTACCCAGCGTAGCTCTGTCTAATATAGCTGTACCCAGTGTGGCTATGTCTAATGTGGCTGTACCTAGTGTCTTTGTCTAAAGTGGCTTTACTTAGTGTGGCTCTTGTCTAATGTGGCTGTACCCAGTGTGGCTCTGTCTAATGTGGATGTACCCGGGGTGGCTCTGTCTAATGTGGCTGTTTCCAATGCAGCTGTATCCCATCTGGCTATTTCTAATGTGGATGTGTTCTATGTGGCTGTACTCAAAGTACATGAACCCAATATGGCTGTGCTCAATGTGGTCCTTCCCAGTGTGGCTATGCCCAATGTGGTTCTTCCCAATGTGGCTGTTCCCAGTGTGGCTATGCACAATATAGTTGTTCCCAGTGTGGCTATGCACAACGTTGGTGTTCCCAGTGTGGCCTGGCCCAACGTGGCTGTGCCCAATGTGGTTGGTCCCACGTGGATATGCCCAGTGTGGTGGTTCCCAGTGTCAGTGTCCAGTGTGGCTATGCCTAATCTATCTGTGTTCGGTGTGGCTATGCCTATTCTGTGTTCGGTGTGGCTAAGCCTATTGTATCTGTTTCCCAGTGTGGCTATATGAAAGAACAAGATAGGCGTTCGTTAGTATGTATTTAGAACAAAGACAAAGTACTCACCAGTTACCTCACTACCCTGATTAATAAAAACAACATGGTACTGCCTACTGACAATATATAAGATAAAATAATCAATAAATCGAAGGCTGCCTTGGTATCTTTGGCACCTTGTACCATACTCGGACGTGAAGCCCTGTACTGACGCTTATGTAACGTTACATGTTTGAAATACCATTGGGCTGGTGCTCGGTTCAGTACCGGTATGGACGCCTGCTAATATCCTTGAATTACTGGTGTTTAATTTAGTCCCTGGTGATAACCTGTGCGTCGCAGGGGTTATCACTCAATCACGACCCAAATGGAGGCGCCATCGATTATTTGGTTGATTCAAGTGCGACACATCCTACTGGGAAGCATCAAAACAGCCGTACAAAACACCCGTGTATCTTGGGTGGTTCATAAAAAAACTTCAAGGAAGATGCTGGGATTATTTTGTTTTGCACTTAGAGATTTGCACAACTCAAAACCACTAATTATGATATAAGATAGGGACTAACCGACCTAATTATCGAAATAATTATAACCTAATTATCGGAATGATTATCACCTATCCTAATTATCGGAATAACTTTGACCTAATTACCGAAATAATTAGGAGCTAGTTATCTTAGCCTTATCCACAACTTTTGGCCAGCTGTATTGGTGAACTTCAAATAAATAGTTGGATGAGATGCATTATCGAATCAATGTCTTTCAAATATGGTTTAAATATGGTTTAAAATACACATCTGTGCATACATGACCGCTACTGCTTATTTATTAACGTGTGTGTGTGTGTGGGGGGGGGGGGTATTTTAATGTAGTACGTGTGATTGCTGTGTTCTTCATTTCAGTAATGTGAATGATCACCTTGCTTTGAGTGTTTGGGTTTTACTACACGCTCATCATGCCTCGGGTTACTGGAGTGGAGGTTTTTGTCATCTTGAATAATTTGTAGATACCGCAATGGGTTTTGACATGCGTGGCTAAGCGTGCCGTGTTTAGGTGCTTCTAATGCGGAAGGTGCGCGCCGATGAAGGTGCCAATGCGCCTTGACATGTTGAGCGGCGTGCTGGCCATTAACCAGACCGTCAAGGCATAAGATAGCGGGTGGTGCCCGCTGACGGCTGCCCCGGGTCCAGAGGCGTGCGATAGACCGCGCACCGCGTGGCATTGATTTCCGTCCGCAGTTAGCCGGCGATGGAGAGGTGAGGGAGCGGGGTGGAGAGCGGGCGGGAGCGGGGTGGAGAGCGGGCGGGCGCGGGGATGGGGTGGGGGGGGGGGGGTGTTGTTGGTAGGTGGTAGGTTGGTGGGTAAGGGTCGATCTGTATGTAATAGGTAATATAGGGTGTGGCCTTGGCGAGGGAGAACGTGGCGGGGCTGCCTCTGACGCCTATCGCGGGGCTGCGCCAGCCCAACACTTCCCCCCTTCCTTCCCGCCCCCCCCCTCCATAACCCTTCCCATTGTGCGTGGCAGCGATGGAGGCGGCCGGATCCAGCCTTGCACGCTGGGTCGGATGATTGATGCGGGGGTCCGGGATTTGAGCGGATGATCCCGGTGGGGTCGACTGCCTCCGCCGCCGCCGACGCCGCTACGCCAGTCCTTCACGACTGGGACTGCCGCTGGCTGCTCAGGTGTGATGGTGTTGGAAACTATACGTGTACGGCAGCGAGCAGCACGATGCCACGGCAGTCACGATGGCGGCATCCAAAGGGGGGGGGGGGGGGGTGGGGGACATGCTCTGTCACCGCAGTCGGTTTCATATGCTGGCTGGCAGCGAATCTGGCTGGTCACAGTTAGGCTCTGTGCCTCCCACAGCTGCGGCTGATACCGCTGCCGCAACCGCCGCCGCTGGCACCCCTGGGCGGCAGCCGGAACCCCCGCTGGCGGGGCTCCCGTGGATGGGACCGGGGCTCAGATGCTCCCCACGGTCTGCTGGCCGAGGCGCTGGCGTCACTTCCTGCTTGGCGGGCTTCCTCCCCTCTCTCCTCCATTCCGCGGGACGACATTAATCTCGGCGCCGCTCGGCCGCAGAGGTCGAAGCCCGGTCTCAGTCGGCCTCCAGGCCGGGCGCGCCCTGTATTGATTGCACTGCTGCAGGCGGCCAGGAGGGACCAGGCCGGGCCATGCCGGGCCAGCCGGTCGGTCGGTCCGCACCCGTCCCACCACCCACTACTCACTAACATATCCCATGGCCGCCGCCTCTGGATACAGCTATATACTCGGTGCGGGCCTTATCCCGCTGTTTAATTGATGGTTGAACCGTGGGCCTCCCCGAATGCCAAGAGGTAATTGGTTCGCTGCAATGAAGGGATTTGCGATGGGAGTAAAACCGCCCCGCCCGGTCTATACAGAGTATGTCGGTGGGCCATTTAGCATTTTGAACCAGTGTTTACTGGGGGGTGATCCCATGTTTTTCGGTAACGTCTCCCGGTTCCTATGATATTCGGAACGACTGAGGCTGTAGATAGGCAGACAGCCCGGTACGCAGCCTCTCGGGTCGAGTGGGTGGCATGTGGCATCATAACGCGCTGCTGTATGACCGAATACACTCAGCATTGGCGAGAAACCAGACGTCGTGTACTGCAGGGCTTCAATGCTTTCTATCGACTGTCAGGACCAATACGCAATACTTTACATAATTTACATTACATTAAAAGAACTTTTCTGATACATGATATATAAGGCTTACAACGAGATAATAGTGTGCCTTTTTGATATTAAAACTTTCAACTAAATGATATAAAGGGAACAAGATAGAACAATGTGTGTTTTTACATTAAAACTACTTTTCTGGTACATGATTTGAAGCTTAGAAGATAAAAGTGTTTCTTGACATTAAAAGAACGTTTCTGATACATTAGATTAAGCTTTCAACGAGCAAAAAGTTAGTTTTTTTCATTAGAACTGATACATTATATTCAGAATTCATTGATTTTTTTTATTGTATATTACTTGAAGCTTACAACGCGGGTGGGAGCCCGACAAATGACCTCCAGGGAGCGCTCCATATTGGTCTTCTCAGTTTGTGAGATTGATGCGTGTTACGAATCATTTTCCTTTATCCATGGGTAGATCGTGTTTTAAGACTGACCCATCAAGAACTAGCTAAGATGTCTCCAACATGTGAATGACTAGATATGATGGATTTTTTAATAGAATTGTGTCGGATTCTCGTTGAAGTCTTTAATAGCATCTCTATTTTGAAATGAAGAATTTTGTGATTTGTGATATGTTTGTAATGCGCCTTTACGCCAAGAAAAGTTTGTACTAACAAATAGAGATCTCGCTTCGTGCTCGGTAGGGCGTATGTGACTTAAAACAATCCTAGACTAGTTGGTGGACTGTTGCTTCAATTATCTGATCTGTCGTTCAGCAACTTCCTATAATTTTCCTTTTCTACTTTTCCAGGTATTAAGTCTCTAGTCTGTGAGTGAATCGGACCACAGATTTGTTTCGTAGGGGCACTGGTGTAGGGGAGACTCGCCGTGCGAAGATCTGCCCAGTGCTCTGCTCTGCTCTACGCTTATCACCCCCGTGCCAGATCGCGGGAAGCACCGGCACCAAGCAACAGCCCTCCCAACAAGGCACCAGTCCTGCAGATAAGGAGCGACCAACCACCGGAAACACCGGGGAGCCGCCCGCCCGCCCGTCCGCCCGCCCGCCCGCCAAGGGAGTGACCTTCACCCTGACCTCTGGTCGTATTCTCTCCACGCAGTCACGCAAACGGACGCCAGGTAAATATATGTGTAGCATTGGCGTGTGTGTGGTTCTTCGTTTGCATGCATACTGAGCGTATCAGCGTGGCCATACCAATGAAAACACTCACTTGTATTACAGGGCATGCAGTTCATCGTGAAGGACTTATCAATGTTACTCAGATACACCATTCGTCTGCTGCATAAAACACATCCTTATACGCTTATGAATTAATCTCAGGAGTTTGTCTTCTATCAACTAAAGTGGAAAAATAGTGATCAAGTTGGTAATGGTGTACTAAGCCTGGCCAGCTTGTATTAAAGCACCGCCATGACATGTTTGATAAAACAGCTGATGGAGTGGCTTTGTAGTCTGCACGTTTTGTTAACACCCCCAACCATATTTCCATACATCTTCCATGAGGTTAGCCCTCAGACTTGCCCCAATGCCCGTATTGATCTCTTTTTCATTGAGAGGGGTGGTGGAAGGGAGGAAGGGGTGGGGTGGGGCGGGGCGTCTGTGTGTTCCTAAAATGGTGATTCCACAGTGGTTTTGGCCGCATCGTCTGTCCGATTTATTGCATGGAACGGCCTTTGTCATATGTACTTCTTGGAGCTGTCCGCGGCAAGGCATCAAGAGGAAGACCGCCTCGAAGGAAATTGCTTTGGCGCCTCCCAGTAGACATTCCTTACGTAATTACGAAAGCCAGTCGTGGTACAGCCGTTATCCGTTTTGTGGAGTCTGGGAGACGGTTCTGTAAGACCTCGGCCTTGGCAGGGAGAACGTCGGGGACGGGGGAGGAACTAGCCATAGGGATTGACGAATGCCATCAGGGCTGACGAAGTCATCGGGGCTGACGAGGTCATCGGGGCTGACGCGGCCACCGGGGCTGACGAAGTCATCGGGGCTGACGAAGTCATCGGGGCTGACGAGGCCATCGGGGCTGACGAAGCCATCGTTGCTGACGAGGTCATCAGGGCTGACAGGGCCACCGGGGCTGACAAGGCCATCGGAGCTGACGAAGCCATCGGGGCTGACGAGGCCATCGGGTCTGACGCGGCCACCGGGGCTGACGAGGCCATCGGGGCTGACGCGGCCACCGGGGCTGACGAGGCCATCGGGGCTGATGAGGCCATCGGGGCTGACAGGCCATCGGGGCTGGCCGCCAAGGCTTCAGATTCCCTGTGACCCAGAATGCCAGGAACGGTCAGACTGCTTCAATCTCCCGGTAAAGGAGTTTATGTCGAGGAGAGGAGGGTGGTTGGGTCGGGGTCGATGGGCGGGTTAGCTTCTTGTTTGATGTCGCCGAGGAATTGATTTGCCGGCAGTGGAGCGATCCTCGCTGGTGCCGAGCCGGCGTTCCGGGGTGAAGGATGGCGTCGGTACCGCCAGACTATTGCTGTGTGTCGTCAGCGTGGTGTGTGGTGAGTTATAGGTGGGGGGGGGGCGGCGGGGGCGGGTGCGGTGATGGGGGTAGGGGTGGCCACGTTACGGGGGAGGACGCGCGTTAATGTGGCGTCTTGAATACGAAAAACGACTGCGCTCACCCCGACACCCACACCCACACCAACTCACACCCACACCCACACCCACATCCACATCCACACCCACACCCACACCCACACCCACACCCACATCCACACCCACACCCTTATCCACATCCACACCCACACCCACATCCACATCCACGCACCCACACCCACACCCACACCCACATCCACACACCCACACCCACACACCCACACCCACACACCCACACCCACACCCCCGCCCACACCCACACCAACTCACACCCACACACTCACACCCACACCCACACCCACACACCCACACCCACATCCACACCCACACCCACACCCACATCCACATCCACACACCCACACACCCACATCCACATCCACACCCACACCCACACACCCACACCCACACCCACATCCACATCCACACACCCACACACCCACACCCACACCCACATCCACATCCACACACCCACACCCACACCCACACCCACATCCACATCCACACACCCACACCCACATCCACACCCACACCCACACCCACATCCACATCCACACACCCACATCCACATCCACACCCACACACCCACACCCACACCCACATCCACATCCACACACCCACACACCCACACCCACACCCACATCCACATCCACACACCCACACACCCACATCCACATCCACACCCACACCCACATCCACATCCACACCCACACACCCACACCCACACCCACACCCACACCCACACCCACACACCCACACCCACATCCACACACACACCCACATCCACACCCACACCCACACACCCACACCCACACCCACATCCACACCCACACCCACATCCACACACCCACACACCCACACCCACATCCACACCCACACCCACATCCACACCCACATCCACACACCCCCACACCCACATCCACACACCCCCACACCCACATCCACCGTCCACATCCACACCCACATCCACACACCCACACCCACACCCACACCCACATCCACATCCACATCCACACCCACACCCACACCCACACCCACACCCACACCCACACCAACTCACACCCACACCCACACACCCACACCCACACACCCACACCCACATCCACCGTCCACACCCACATCCACCGTCCACATCCACACCCACATCCACATCCACCGTCCACATCCACACCCACACCCACACCCACACCCACATCCACACCCACACCAACTCACACCCACACCCACACACCCACACCCGCATTTTCTGGTGGCGGGGTGATATTGAGTGAACTGTGTGCCTGTCGTCGGGGGGGGGGGGTGGGTGGGTGCGTCCAATCACTGAAACCTGGTTTGTGCACTGCCGCACTGTTCATCTACTCCGGCCGATGTATCCCCCGCAAGTCTCAAGGTACCAGTCTGGAATTAGGGTGTTTCTGACACGATGGATGGATTGAACCCGCCAGGGGTGAGAACCCTCCAAGGGTGAGATCGCTATAGGGGTGAGAACCCTCCAGGGGTGCGAACCCTCCAGGGGTGATAACCCTCCAGGGGTGATAACCCTCCAGGGGTGAGAACCCTCCAGGGGTCATGTGATGAATGTGCTGTGAAACAAACCCCCTGATTTAATAATGATTTATAGATGCCACGGTCTCCATGGCTCCCTCGCTGGGTCAGTGTTTCTGTCTTTTCGTTGTATTTGTAACGGCCAAAAGGTCTCGCGACATGTTATGGTGGCCATGTTTCCGTCTACACGCGACCCTAGTCATTATGCCATTATCAGATTATGCGGGTACATTGCATAACTTTCAATCAAACAAGTTCCGCCCCCCGCGTGAGCCATTTTGTAGTTGAGTGATGAAGGGTGCTTCCATCTAGTGAGCTACTTGGTAACGAAATCTGGTACAGGCCGTGTTTTGTGTCCGCTTAGCCAGCACTAACTGGGGCACCGGTTCAGGGCTTTGTTCATCGTAACAAAGAATTGGCAGGACGATACAAGAGCATTGACCGTGATGAGACTATTATCATGACGGATTGATATAATGTTGTCAGCCTAGTAGTACCCCTGACTGTGAAGTATTCAATCTCCGTTATTATGGCAGGTCGTGACACCATGTCAAACTCCTATACATAATATAGAATGAAGCACAGCCTCATATATCATTGATGTCTACGCCCTTCACTGTCACTATGACATGATTTGGTCCCGAGTCGATAAAGCTAATTCCTGTCAGGCAGGGTCACATCGCGTTGAAAGCGCATTGCGTGGTGGCACGTATAAGCTTGGTCGGTGTGTTCATTCGCTAGATGGCGCCACTTGATCTCGGTCACTCGGTGGCGGTATATTTATCGTGTGGGGCGTTTTGGCTGCCTGCGGGGCTTGGCTGCCCGGGGTATGGCTGGCCTTGGACTGGCGGAGTCTCCTCGCCAGGGAAAACCTAAAATGGATGGGTCTTCACGATGGACTGCGTGTCCTGTACTAAAAGCAGGACTTTAAATAAATAATTTCGTCTCAGATGTGTGCCATTTGCCGTCTTGAAAGGATGTGGATCGCACCATCAACACAGCGCGATATATTGCTTCCACAGTCTAATTAGGCTGTTTTAATGAAACATTTGATGTGGCTGGGTTATGGCGCTCTATCCCCAATGAGTTCCCGATCTCTGGGATCTCCCGCTCTTTGTTGACCAAGACGTAACCCTCCTGGTGGCCTCTCGCGATTTTTCAGACCTACAAGATATAAACATTATCCCTTCGGTGTGTCGTGAAGGCGGAAGACTTATCAGCTGTGCTAGTCAAACAAACAGCTGGTTGGATTTAATGCCGGTCTACTCTCCCACCCCCCCCCCCCCTCCCCTCCCCCTCCTGTAACCCCGGCAACAGCCGGCGGGCGGTGGCCTGACGCTTGCTTTGCTGTCCCTGTGCGATCAATGGCGATGTGTTGATCGAAGCTGTCTACAATGTATTAACCGCTCCGCCCGGCCCTATGTTGATGCTGGAAATGTTGCGTATGTGAGGTTCATTTATCTGTTTGGTGTCTATCTATAGTGGTCCAACTGTACACCATCACGTGGCGGGTCCCATAGGGGAAGTCGGCGATAACGGTGTCTTTTAATACAATTAAAGTCTAGATTTAGACATTGGCTGTTAATAGGAAGTGTCAAGTCCTAGGGACTGGATCTGCTGATAGGTGACACGAAACGAGAGGGGTCTGCTGGGGTGTGCCGCCGTCCCCCCCCCCCCACCCCCCCTTCCTCCTCCTTGTATTTCCTCCTTCCCACATCCTCTCTACATCCCACTCCCTCCCTCTCCCACCCTCACCTTCCCGTCACCCCCAGCCGGTGTGTTTACTAAACACGATAAATCAAAACTACTGCACTTCAATCGTAAAGGGGGAGGTTGCCGGCGTGTTAATCCTCATCTACTGCTGGGTGGTAAGGCGGCGAGGGTGAGGGAGGGATGGGGGAGGGAGAGGGTGGGTTCGGGTGGGGTGGGACCTAATTTTGTAATGATTCAAGAGGTTGACGTCTGTGTCTGACTTGTGTTTACGCCTAGGTCTGATTTATTGTTCGCAGTCGTCTCTCACACCTTTTTTTTTTAAATTGCAGTTTTCGATTTTCTCAAAGGAAATTTGCCACCAGAGATGTAAAGTTCAAATCTTTATCGCTTGCAAATTGATGGTTTAGCACTCTGCACGTGGCCTGATAGATGATGTAAATGCGTTTCAAAACTTGCTTCCGCACTGGGTTGGGCCACGCTTTGTCGTGATTACGCTTTTATCTCATTACTGTGAGAACCAACTGATGGCGGGAATGCTACGGGGATTCCATTGACTCACGTAACATTCCGCATCGATAGCGCTTTATCCATGTGTTTTCTCATCTTATACATTATGGAACACGTTCTGCTGTCCATTGGTTTACGTTTGGTGATAACGGTTTCATTTGTATACAGCGTTCAGTTGTTTGTGCGGTAAATGCAAGATGGCCAAGGGTGATATGGGAGTCACACTGATTCGTCGGTTACGTGCTTTAGTGTGGCCGAGCGACCCCTTCTCAGATGGTTAACACTGCCAAAGTGATGAAGCCGTAAAAAATAATATTATTGCAGTAATACAATTCTGGCGGCTATGATAAGCGTTTTCTATGCGCATGCGTAGCCCGCGCGTCATTCGCCTCTCTGGGACCAATGTGGCCGTCCGCCCGTCAGCCGAGACGGCTTTAACAACCCCTTGGGATTTATCGCAATGGACCAAATTAGAGTAGTTCTCTGTTGGATGGGCGCCCGGAATGGGTATTTACAGGACGAGTGTTGTGTGCTACGGAACACTGGCGACCCCCCCAAGCTGACGACCTCAAACACAATATACTTCGTCACCGTCCCGTGCCCGTCCCCCCCTAGTGTACGTCGTACACCGCCCCTCCCCCTCCCTCCCCCTCCCTCCCCCAGCCACCACTCCATCCCCCACACCCCCACCCCCACCCCCACACCCACCCCCGCCTAATCTCTGAGGGTTATGGCTTTATCACTGAGGCTTATCACGGTAAATGGCGGAGACACGGCCGGTTTCTGGGATTCGACGGCACCCTATGACTCCAGGCAGTTGAGGAGAGGAGGTGGGGGGAGGGGGGGGGATTTATGTCTGCACTTTAATCACTGCCCGTGTCGCCGGCGCCTTGCGAAGCCGGCCGCTCTTGTGACCCCATTATCGCCCAGGGAATTCCTCGTCTATTACGCAAATGTGTATAAGGCACGCCGCCTTTGAGTCATTGCGTAAATGTGTGAGGCATACATTGTGGTGCGAAGTCTCGGCTTTCGCGCTGTGAAGCGAGTCAAGGTTACAAGAGGAATGTTAGTCCCATTACAGCCATAGTGTCTGCCTGAACAATATGGCCGCTGTATCCCTATACCCGACTTTCTGCTGATACCTTATACTCCCGCCCCCCCAAAGAAAGGGAAAGAAAGAAGTTACATTACAGAATGAACGATATTGAAAGCATGACCGCCTACATAGCGGGCACCCTTTATATTTGCTTAAGTTAGACCCTCTAAAGTTCCTCTCGCATTCATCGACATTTTGCACATTTCCGTTAGCTTCTCGATGGTTTGCCTTGCCACTGTCATCCGTTACATTCGACTTTGTCAAGTGGTTGACATTAGGCCGCCATATTATTTGCCTTGTGTATAAATTAAATGTTCATTGTTGTTGTAGGCACCAGCAGCAAAAAAGGTGCGATGTTGACAATATGCTTGGCGCAAAGGTCGCCGGAAAGGCAGCCGTTCTGGGCTTATTTATATTGACTTATCAGTTAGAAAAGTGTCTCTTAGATGCGGTGTTTTTTGCGTCTGATGTCACATGTGTTTGTATAGCGCCGTCTAAGTAGTGCCGCTTCACAAGGCCGGTAGCCGTCAGGCTTACATGGCTCTGGTAGTTACATACGGAGCAAAAACCGAGTGGCGCTCCACGACAAGTTTGAGGCGCCGCCTTTTAGGAGGGTGGCATGATCTGGCTTGTGTTGACCGCCATGAGAGGCACCAGCCTTCCTGGGTGGTACCGGCACCGGCCTTTCTGGGTGGTACCGGCACCAGCCTAACGACTCAGCAGCCCCCGAAAAAACTATCTTGTCGCCAAGATTCTGTGGCGTTGTGGGGATAATGGGCCCCACGTCCGTCAACACAGACCAGTGTTTGACTGGTTAGCCCGAGACAATCTCTCTTCCATTCCCTTCTCACAGAGACGTCGTATTAAAAGCCTTAAAGTGTATAGAAATGTTTATGAAAAACTTACTTTCTACGACTTTCGTACCAACTGACCCGCAAATGGTTGTTGTGGTTTGAAGGGGTCTTTTCGTAAACAGTGTTATTTAATTAACTTAATGGCCTCAAGACACGTTCGTTGCCCGGCCAACGAGCCCATTTACCAGGCACCCCCTTGACAACACGTCCGTTGACCGGCCAACGAGCCCATTCGCCAGGCATCCCCTTGACAACACGTCCGTTGCCCGGCCAACGAGCCCATTCACCAGGCATTCCCTTGACAACACGTCCGTTGCCCGGACAACGAGCCCGTTCACCAGGCATCCCCTTGACAACACGTCCGTTGCCCGGACAACGAGCCCATTCACCAGGCATCCCCTTGGCAACACGTCCGTTGTCTAAGCAATAATTCTGTGAACCCGTCGTCCCCTTGACAACACGGCCGCTTCCCGGCCAACAAGCCTCCAGTCGTGTCCTTGACAACACGTCCGTTGCCCGGCCGACAAGCCTCTTAACCAGTCGTATCCTTGACAACGCATCAGTTACCCGGCCAACCCAATTCCTCGTCTATTCAGATGTAAGGCTCGCAAGGCTGTCTCATGGTTCCCAAGGAGTAATATCTGAGTCGACAGCATTAACTGCCGCTTACATCACCACTCACACGTAGGAACCACTCCCCCAGCTGTATGATAACACATTAAATTAAACCGTTGGCTGTTTGTATCACCTGGTGGAGGTGACTGCGGGTTATCGCGGCGTCCTGCGCGCTGCCATGGCAATCCGCTCTCGCACAGCCTGCTGCTCTGTTTCTGGATCCGCTGTGTTCTGTGTATATTTAGTCGAGATACCGGCTTTGATAGCGACGCTCGATAAAGATCAAATCCCGCCGTGATATTTATAGAACAAAGCGAAACCTGCGCCGAGGCTATTGCGTTACTATCATTGCACGGCGCCTACGTGATGTGGATGTGGCCGGGGCGGCACACCTCCCTCTCTCTCTCTCTGCCGTGGGGATCCCCGCCGTCTCCGCTGTGGGACCAGCCAGTCTCCGAAACTGAAATAGCGTGTAGGTTTTAACACTTAGTTTTTAACATTTTGAACAGCTCAGCTCAGCATAACGCGTATAGCGTGTGTATAAGTGTGGTATATAGGTAGGTGTATGTCTTACCTATGAAGGTGTTTTATGCACCGATCTGCCCGATGAGAAAGGAGGAGGTGGTGGTGGGAGAGGCGGGGGGGGGGGGGGGGGGGGGAGGGGAGGGAGGCTTCCCGGGAGGGACTCGATCCCGGCACACGTACCGAACCGAGACACGCTGGTTTCCGGGGGAAGCTTCCGCAAGGTAAACAAGGGCGAGGTGGAGGCATGAAAAACAAGCTTCACCGAGTGCGGCTAATGTGTCTGCAGCTCAGTTCATCCGGTCGGGATACATGGCGCACTGCCACGACTCGGGAAATGACCTGGCGGCATAGGGAAATTGGGTGACCAGGGCGTAGGGAGATTGGGAGATTGGGGTGCGTAGGGCTGGGAGATTGGGGTGACCACAGCGTAGGGCTGGGAGATTGGGGTGACCACGGCGTAGGGCTGGGAGATTGGGGTGACCACGGCGTAGGGCTGGGAGATTGGGGTGAACACGGCCGTAGGGCTGGGAGATTGGGGTGACCCCGGCGTAAGGGCTGGGAGATTGGGGTGACCACGGCGTAGGGCTGGGAGATTGGGGTGACCACGGCGTAGGAAGTTTGGGGGTGCGTAGGGCTGGGAGATTGGGGTGACTACAGCGTAGGGCTGGGAGATTGAGGTGACCACGGCGTAGGGCTGGGAGATTGGGGTGACCACGGCGTAGGGCTGGGAGATTGGGGTGACCACGGCGTAGGGCTGGGAGATTGGGGGTGACCACGGCGTAGGGCTGGGAGATTAGGGTGACCACGGCGTAGGGCTGGGAAATTGGGGTGACCACGGCGTAGGGAGATTGGGAGATTGGGGGTGCGTAGGGGTAGGAGATTGGGGTGACGACGACGTAGGAAGATTGGGGTGCCTGGAGCTACGAGATCGGGGTGACCACGGCGTAGGGAGATTGGGAGATTGGGGTGCGTAGGGCTAGAAGATTGGGGTGCGTAGGGCCGGGAGATTGTGGTGACCACGGCGTTGGGAGATTGGGGTGCGTAGGGCTAGGAGATTCGGGTGATCACGGCGTAGGGCTGGGAGATTGGGGTGACCACGGCGTAGGGCTGGGAGATTGGGGTGCGTAGGGCTAGGTGAATCTGGTGACCATGGCGTACGCAGATTGGGAGATTGGGGTGGGTAGTGCTAGGAGATTGGGGTGACCACGGCGTAGGGCTGGGAGATTGGGGTGCGTAGAGCTAGGTGATTCGGGTGACCATGGCGTACGCAGATTGGGAGATTGGGGTGCGTAGTGCTGGGAGATTAGGGTGACCACGGCGTTGGGAGATTGGGGTGCGTAGGGCTAGGAGATTGGGGTGCGTAGGGCCGGGAGATTGTGGTGACCACGGCGTTGGGAGATTGGGGTGCGTAGGGCTAGGAGGTGACCCCGGCGTAGGCAAATTGGGAGAATGGGGTGCGTAGAACTAGAAGCTTGGGGTGACCACGGCGTGGGGCTGGGAGATTGCGGTGACAATGAGAGATGACGTGGGGAGCGCAGTGCCATGTCATACGACTTACGTGGAGGGGGCGAGGGGGGTGGGGGTGGTAGTCTGGTTTGGGGAGGCAATAGAGCTGGGGATTGGAGGAGTAACGACTCACGTTTTACGCCTGGGACACGTTTCTCAGCTCAGCCCAGGTCCATCAGCACATTACCAAGTACAACAAATTGCTCTTAACTGCTAAATCAGCCTCCCCCCCCCCCCCCAAAAAAAACAAATCGTTCAAAAATATCAACAGTCACAAAATACTACCTGATAAGGCAATAGAAGATTCCATCTTGCGTGTATTTTACGTAATGGGTCTTGAAACCTTTCTACATGTCTGCATACATGTTTTGTTAATATTAGCTCTTTGGCGCTGGCTTCGACGACTGTGGCTCCTCCCTCGGGCTGCTGGTAACCTGTTTCACTGCTACTAGCGTACTAGCGGTGGGAGGGAGGTTAGGCTTAGTCATTCGCAATGCCGGTAAAAGACGCCAAGGGCACGAATGGTGAGATCCGAAATAAGTAAAATGTTACCTGACATGTTACAGCCATAGAATCTGTGTGATATGGAGGGTTCTTATGTGAAGAGGTGTTTGTTAAACGTACCTGTCTGGCACAATCTTGAAATACAACCATGTTCTAGCCGATGGTTGGCTGAAACCTAGACAAACCGGCCTTATGTCGGGCCTCCTGCTTCTCGAAGCTCTTGGTGAACCTCCCTCGCTCATGTCTTTCTTCGCAAAGAGTAGGGGGTTACCTCCGGTGACATGGCTCCACTCTCCCTTCCTTCTCCCATTGGCGGGATATGACCATAAGTGGTTCAAACGTCCTGAATATACAATCAACCCTCGCTCATTTGGTAAGCTGGCTGGGCTGTCCATTAGCTGGTCATTAGTTGGCAGATGATGTGCCACCCATCCCTCCCCACTACTGACAGTGTCCGTCCCGGGAAGCTTCCTGGCCCAGCTTAGTCTCCATACACAAGAGTGGCCAAAAAAACCTGACCACATTTGATTTACAATAAACTTCATAGTCATTCCCGATAAAAGAGTTTTTTTGTATAAACTCCGATAGCGAATACACATATCAACGGCCACCTCAACATGTAACAAAAAGGTGGTTGTGGAGTTGAGGTAAAGTCATAAACAAGTACAGTTAAATCGGTTACTATATCAATGGTCAAACCCTAATGTGTTACTTGTACAATAAAGCTTCAATCGGTCCCCGTAGGAAGTTTTGCTCGCCGTGTGAAATACCCCAAACCGAGCATTGAACTGGTCGGCGTTACATTTGTGTAACTAAGCTTTATTCACATGTCGTTGTGTACAGCCTGGTGGTAAATAACATCTTGTAAATAGCAAGTTTCATTGAATGAGGTAACACAACGTATTTATCTTTTTCATGGAGCCAACATTACCCCTGGGTTTGTTTTCTGTCGTGGATCGTGTTGCATAACGAGAGTTGGAGCGTCGAGCGGTCCGTGATAACGGCTATCGCTCCGTCCACCCGTTCAAGCCCCTGTGACCGATTGCTCAATGTGTGTGTGGAAAAATTTTAGTAGACAATAGAATTATTGAATGGGTGAATGGAGCGTTGAGTAAATTTGCCGGGACACACGTTGCTCATTCATTTCGATCTGCTGGGGGGCCAGCCAGCGGAGGTGGAGGGGTTTGTAGTGTTAATCGTGGTGGGGTTGTGTGTGTGTGTGTGGTGGAGGGGGGCGGTTGTTTAATGGTCCGCTTTAAAGGTTAAAGCGTCTGCATTGCCACATGTCAGTCGTGACGTAGCGGTGGGAATGAAGTGGAGTCACAATGGGGCCGACAATGAACGGAACAGCCACGGACTCTCAGTGCGACTGTGTAGTTGCCTTTAGCGGATTAGCGGTGACCCCCAAGGGGTTCGAATCCAGGTGGGCTTGCCGTATACTTTACCTGTTTGTGTACCATTTTGTCGTGTGAGATAAAAAAAATCAGTTTGTAATCTCAGAGGAAAGAGCATAAAATTACAACTTATTTCAATCCGTGATGGGATTTTATTACACATCTTGCATCAGTAATATAGACAAGTTAATGTCTGAATCATGTGTGATATAGTTTGTTATTGCGATCTAGATATCCGTGAGGCTTGATTTTTGTCTTCATATCGCCAACACATCCGTGCTATATATGTCACTTAATTGTTGTGGGAACACACAGACTGTTGTATATGGGAATTTATAAATACATTATTGTGGAACTGTGTTATTGCCTCCAGTATCTGAGCAAAGTAGTTTGTCGTGAGACTGTGTTATTGCCTCCAGTATCTGAGCAAAGTACTTTGTCGTGAGACTGTGTTGATTGCCTCCAGTATCTGAGCAAAGAACTTTGTCGTGAGACTTTGTCATTGCCTCCAGTATCTGAGCAAAATACTTTGTCGTGAGACTGTGTTATTTGCCTTCAGTATCTGAGCAAAGTACTTTGTCGTGAGACTTTGTTATTGCCTCCAGTATCTGAGCAAAATACTTTGTCGTGAGACTTTGTTATTGCCTCCAGTATCTGAGCAAAATACTTTGTCGTGAGACTTTGTTATTGCCTCCAGTATCTGAGCCAAATACTTTGTCTTGAGACTTTGTTATTGCCTCCAGTATCTAAGCAAAATACTTTGTCGTGAGACTTTGTTAATGCCTCCAGTATCTGAGCAAAATACTTCATCTTGAGACTTTGTTATTGCCTCCAGTATCTGAGCAAAATACTTTGTCGTGATACTTTGTTATTGCCTACAGTATCTGAGCAAAGTACGTTGTCATGGGACTTTGTTTTATTGCCGCCTGTGCTGTCGTACGTGCGACTTTGTTATTGCCATCTGTACAGTTGTACGTGGGACTGCCGTGAGTTCCCGTGACCGAGTGGTAGAGTGCTCGCCTGCAGATCAATCGGTCCCTGGTTCGAACCCCGGCCTGGGCGAGGTAATCTAGGGCATATGTCAATCAAGTCATTCACTGCCCCGAACGTACCTCGGTCTAATTTAGCCCTCGTGTGCATAACACCGGCCTAAAACAACGATCTGTTGATCTTGTTATTGCCGTCAGTACAGTGGTACGTGGGAGTGTGTTGTAGTGACGTTGCAGTGATCCACACGTAACGGGTTCCCTTTAAACATCGATGAATATTGTCGGCCACATCGATGACGCATGTGGATCGTGAAATCGATCGGGAGAAAAGGTTGGGTTCCGTCAGATGTTTGCAACCTGGTTTGTGGTGCATCGCGGTGGCGAAGCAGTGTTACCACCCGTTGTCTATCCCTGACCCTTCATTATCTCTGAGACGAGAGGGCGGTGGGCTGTGTAACGCAAACTTGGCCCGACTACCAGCTTAGCCCCCGTACTATAGATCCCCCCCCCCCCCTCCCTCTTCCCAGTCCCCCTCCACCTCCACCCATCTCCCACCGTGTATTGTAACCCGAGGGCGTAAAGGCGAGCAGCACCAGTTATACCGCCTGCGATGATCACCCTAGCTTATCTGTCCGCCGCCGCCGCCTGTTGCCCCCTCCTGCCTCCTGGTATGGAGCCCCTCTCCTCTGCTGCAGTCCCTCCTGCAGCCTCCGCCAGCCTCCGCCTTTCCTCCTCCACCAGGAGAGTAGGCCACTGTATCTTGAGGAACCCCCTTGGGAGAAACGCCGTACGGCCTGGCCAAGGAGCGCTTCTGCAGTGCCTGTGAGCCCGCTATCCCTGGGGGCCCGGCCCATCCCTTCTCTCTTCCCAGGCGGCCCTACCCCCCGCCTATCCCCGCCGAGCGTCCAGCGTTAAGCTCCCCCCTCCCGCCCCCCTTGGTCCATGGGATTCAGCACCCAACGAACGCTGCTAGGGCCTGAGGAAGGCGTGCTGAACCGGAGGAAGTGGCCAGTGCCGCTGCTCTCTGCCTAGGTGGAAAGACCAACCGAGAGATTGACAGACAGAGAGAGGCAGAGAGTGAGAGAGGGGCAGAGCGAAAGCGAGAGAGAGGGAGAGAACCGGAAGTAGCTGTGTGACCGGCTGATGATGGCCTCGGGAATGGTGTTCGGACTGCCGGCTGGTCTCCGGGTTGACCACCAGGGGGCACCACCGGGGGACCGGTCGCCGGACCGCCACCCTCCCCCGCCACCGCTGGGGGCGGCGACCGACGGTCTACCTCCTTCAAGGTGAGATGTGGCGTGCTGTGGCTTTTGATTATTTAGCGGTATCAAATGTCCCTCAGGTAGCGGCCTACTGTTACAGGACAACGCTGTACACTGATGGTGGTGGTGGTGGTGGTGGTGGTGGTAGTGGGGGTCAGGGTTGGGGCGGCGGTGGGCGGTGGGCCGGGGGGCTGTATAACGGGGAAAAAACCGCTCGACTTGCGCTAAGAGACATGAGAGTCCCTCTCACGCGGTATAGCGCCATGTGCCTGGGCCAGCGCACCTGCTACCTCTCCCGGCGGAGACGGCGTTTTGCGTGTGGCACTTGTGGGTGAGATATGCCCCTTCGGAACCTCCCTTGCACGAGCAGCGGCAGTGCTTAAACTTTCAATGGTTTTCCATGAATCTCAACTTCGAATGTTGTCCCCTTTTTTTGTCTGTATGTCCAATATGATGTTGTCTCTCTCGGCCACATCTGTCTGTGAGTGTCTTGCTCTCTCCTCCGTCTGTCTATCGGTGCCTATTGGCCGCCGCTTGCGTGCCGTGCGCACTTCCCCACGTGTTGCCGTGTGAATGCACACTCCCCCCATTATTGGCTGACCTTCCCTGCGGTATCCTAGCAATAGCCCCTCCCCCCAGCGCCCCCCGCCCCCCGCCCCCGGCTACCCCCCCCCCCCCCACCCCCTCCGGCCGTGGGCCAGTCGCCTCATATGTGTGGGCACGGCGCACGTTGCGTGAGGTAACCGTTTGACCGAAATGAGAGGAGGTTCTGAGACACCTGCTAAACGTCTCCCCCCCCCCCCCCGCCAGCGGGTAAAGGCTAAGGGTGGCGATTAATGAGAGAAGTGCCTAGAACGGTACAGGTGTAACGATATAGGTGTAACGATACAGGTGTAACGGTACAGGTGTAACGATATAGGTGTAACGATACAGGTGTAACGGTACAGGTGTAACAGTACAGGTATTACTGGAGGGGTGTAACGGTACAGGTGTAACGATACAGGTGTAACAGTACAGGTGTAACGGTACAGGTGTAACAGTACAGGTGTAACGGTACAGGTGTAACGGTACAGGTGTAACATTACAGGTATTACTGGAGGGGTGTAACGGTACAGGTGTAACGGTACAGGTGTAACGGAACTGGTGTAACGGTACAGGTGTAACAGTACAGGTGTAACGGTACAGGTGTAACGGTACAGGTGTAACATTACATGTATTACTAGAGGGGTGTAACGGTACAGGTGTAACGGTACAGGTGTAACAGTGCAGGTGTAACGGTACAGGTGTAACGGTACAGGTGTAACATTACAGGTATTACTGGAGGGGTGTAACGGTACAGGTGTAACGGTACAGGTGTAGCAGTACAGGTGTAACAGTACAGGTATTACTGGAGGGGTGTAACGGTACAGGTGTAACATTACAGGTGTAACGGTACAGGTGTAACATTACAGGTATTACTGGAGGGGTGTAACGGTACAGGTGTAACGGTACAGGTGTAACATTACAGGTATTACTGGAGGGGTGTAACGGTACAGGTGTAACGGTACAGGTGTAACAGTACAGGTGTAACGGTACAGGTGTAACGGTACAGGTGTCACGGTACAGGTGTAACGGTACAGGTGTAACGGTACAGGTGTAACATTACAGGTATTACTGGAGGGGTGTAACGGTAAAGGTGTAACGGTACAGGTGTAACGGTACAGGTGTAACGGTACAGGCAGAACAATGTTTAAAGACAGGTGTAACTGTACGAGTATAACATCATGTATAACGGGGCAGGGAATGTTTATAGCAGGGTATAGCAGGTATAGCGGGGCAGCTGTAGGGGTATAACAAGTTGTATAGCGCGGGACAGCTGTAGAGGTATAACAGGTTGTGTAGCGGGGCAGCTGTAAGGATATAACAGGTTGTGTAGCGGGGCAACTGTAAGGGTATAACAGGTTGTATAGCGGGACAGCTGTAAGGGTATAACAGGTTGTGTAACGGAACAGCTGTTAGGGTATAACAGGTTGTGTAGCGGGGCAGCCGTAAGGGTATAACAGATTGTATGGCGGGGCAGCTGTAAGGGTATAACACATTGTATGGCGGGGCAGCTGTAAGGGTATAACAGATTGTATAGCGGGGCAGCTGTAAGGGTATAACAGATTGTATAGCGGGACAGCTGTAAGGGTATAACAGGTTGTCTAGCGGGACAGCTGTAAGGGTATAACAGGTTGTGTAACGGGGCAGCTTTAATGGTATAACAGGTATAGCGGGATAGCTGTAACTGGGCAGGGATAACGGTGTATAACGGTACAGGTGTAACAGGGGAGGTATCAACCATCACGTATAACGGCACATAACCTGTATAACGGGGCGGGTTGCACTTGGTTATCCCCTCCCTGTTTGCCCCCACCTCCAACCCCACCTCCACCTCGACCACCGCTCCGACTACCCTGGCAGGCAGGGAAGGAAGTAAAGCGGTAAAGAGGAAAGAAATCTGTGTGTGTGTATGCGTGTGTGCTTGATATATGAAGCTATCTGCGTCAGTGTATTAGAGATTCAGGTGCAGGCGCTCACGAAATGCACCTTGGGGCCCATTTCACAGGTTATGCCTCGATCTGGTTACTGCTATATGTCGGGTGTCAGCAGGCCTTGCCGGGGCCAGGTGGCCGGCGTTGGGTGGCGGGCCGGCACGTCGGGGGCCACCCGCCGCCGGGATTATTATACACAACCGGGGGTGGGGTGGGTGCGTAGGACAGGGTGATGGGGGGGGGAATAAGACGTGCCATCCAATCCAGACACGCCCACCACCTATGCAGGGGGTGGGGTGAGGGGTGGGGGGGGGGGCAGGAAGGGGGTGAGGAAGAGGGGAGGGGGAGTCGCGCGGGGATCCGTCGCCCATGCCTCCCGCCTAGCGGATGGGATGAGGTCCGGTAGGGGGCAGGACAGTGCTGGCTGGTGTGCCATGGCCTCCGACGACTCCTCTTGGCTTCGGGGCTGCTGTTGCTGCGGCTGCGGCGGCTGCTGCTGCTGCTGCTGCGGCTGTTGCTGCGGCTGCGGCGGCTGCTGCGGCGGCGGCGGCGGCTGCTGCGGTATCACTCTGAGCGCTGTGAGCGAGAGGACCAGGCAAGCGCGTCAAAGCTCGGTGTGACCGGTCGCTCTTCCCCGATTGGCGAGTTTAAAAGTGGGAGAGGGACAAACCACGACCCCCGTGTTGGCGGATTGCTTTTCCTTGGTTGGTTGGTTGGTTTGGTTAGCTGGTTTCCCCGCTGGTCTTCTAGACTGGACGTCGCCCATTTAAGCCTTTTGAACGTACCGGCGCGCGTAGTAACCAGCAGCTGCGCGCTCCCATCGGCCCCAGGCAGTCTATTCAAGTACGGAATTAAAACGGGACATTGTATTGAACTTTAAACCGCAAGATACACTCTGTAGGGCCTGCGGCTTTGGTCCTCGCCGCTGTTTATGCTGCTGGTATAGGTGCTTGGTCAGTGAAAACTGGCTGAGCCCCCACCGTGTCCACGGCGGAGACCACCAGCGCCGTCGGAGACGGAGAAAAGGGAGAGAGAGGGGAGATCAGGCCCGCACCCCGCCGACCCCAGCCGCCAGAGAGTTTCCAAAGTAAAGTCAGCCGCGACGCCCCTTGCTGGCTGGCCGAGTCGGTCGGCCGTTCAACGGGTCTGTGCCGCGCCGCCAGACCCGCCGATAAGGAGGCACTTGAAGTAGTTACCTTTTTATCTCCAACCTGATTACAGTCTGCTGTTTCACTTGGCTGCATGTACAGTCTCCTGTTGTAGACTCGGTGGTTGTATATAGACATATTTCTCGCCGGCTCGTTTTTGTGCATTTCCTGCTCGGCCTGTGTGACGCCGGCAACGCTGTAAGCTGTAAAGCCAGCTAAGCCTCCCACCCCCCAAACCCCGTACGAGCCCCACTTCTCAGTTTTCATGTCGCTCACCGTGTCCCCTTGTCACCTGACCGCTTAAAGTTTATTGCCCCGCGTCGTGTAATCTATATATGACAGAGAGGAGTACCGGCGGACACATCGGGCTCTCGCCTCAAGTGCGCAAGTGCGTATATAGAGCGGACACTACCGTGGGCAAGGCGCTCGGCAATAGCCGGCCCTTGTGAAGTTAGTTGCAATCTCAACAGCCGCACCGAACAGGTCTCTTCGGATATCTCTCTGACGCGATAAGTCTTGTCGTGACGGGATAAACGCCGCTCGGAAATCCAACTGAGAAGTAATCGCCCAAGGTTCGCTCAGCGATTGAGGTCTACATCTGGGAGAACTCACCCTGCCCTACTATACCCACCCCACCCCTATCCCGGGAACTGTCCACCCACATCACCCACGGCGGTGGACCCTCTCAGACGAGCGGACCGAACCAGACCGCCCACCCACCCACCTTCCCTCCGTCCTCCCTCCGTCCTCCCTCCGTCCTCCCTCCGTCCTCCGGTCTCCCGTCCCTTGGCGGCACCGCGGCAGACGTCTCGAAGGAAGGAAGAAAGGAAGGCAGGAGCCAGCCAGCCAGCCAGCCAGCGATCCAGCCGGTTTCACGGAGCTGGCAGTGTTTGGCAGGTCTCTATCGGAGTCCGAAGTTTTATTTCTGCCTGTTGCAGACCGGGTTATCGGAGGGTTAATGGCCCCGGGTTGTTACCGTCCGGGTCTCCGCTGATTAACCCGTTGCCGAGCAGAGTCGACGCTCGTGATATAGTGCGCAGCAAACCACGGTGTTCCTGATTTTGTTTTTTATTTGAACTCACCCCCCCCCCCCCCACGACTTCCACTCACTCTTTAAATTGCGTCGATACCAGACCGTGCCCAGCACACTGCACGTCACCGGGGCGAGATATCAAAACAAATCTCGCCGGCCCCGTTCATTGTTAGGACTTGTTGTGACCAAGGCATACCAGCTGTGTAGATAAGGATACCGCCGACTGCCGAGCCCGAGACGCCGTAATCAGTTGGTTTCTATATTTGAAATTAATGAAGGAGACCAGCGCCCGTCTGGCCTGGCCTCGCTTTGCCCCCTTGCGCTGGTAGGTTTCACTCAGTCTAGAAACTGAGCGACTCCGTGTACGTGCCTACGGTCGCCGGTTATAAGGTCAGCAGTTGGTTGCCGCGCGTCTTAAAGTGCCTTCAGCCTTCCTTGTCGCTGTACCCGGAACAACTACCGCTACATCACCACAGCCACGGTCACCGCACGCACGTGGGCGCGGAGATATTTAACCCGGCCGCCACCGCCCCCCACACACCCGCCAGAATAACCCCCATCGAGGCGTCTTCATTCAGTCGATTTCCAGCGCCGCATCGAGAGAACCATTAAGAGGGAGTGAGTATCAGCTGAAATTGACAGGTTTCGCCGAAGGGAAGGATCGATTGGGATCGTGTATGTTTCACTGTGGCTGGCTGCGCCGAGCTGTCGATCGATTGGGCCAAGACGTGCGGCGAGTGGGGCGACTCACGACTGGACGGCAACAGAGACGGAGGGCCACTGCATGGGATACATCGAGAGGCTCTGACACTCGACTTGTACCTCTCCAGCTCGGTCGCCGGGTTTTTTTGTTGGCCTTGCGGTGTGGTTCAGACCACACTGTCTATCTGTCCTGCGCCATCCCCCCAGCTGATGCTGATGCTGCTGCTGGCTCTGCTGGATCGTTCACCTGGTGGCATTGGATTAGCCGACCAGCTGATATAAAGGACGTGCCGTGTGTCTGCAGTGACGGGTCGGGCCAGTGTTGTACCGTCGCCTCCTCGGCGTCATTCCCGCGTCCACACACACACAGACACGCCGGCACGCACCCCACGTGTCGCCAACACTTGGCTGTGGAATACTGGACAGTGCGGCGTGGACGGTCACCGACCGATGATAAATACTGTATTACTGCTACTAACTAACTACTGCTGTCAGTGTCTTCTTTACGTCCGCTCATCGTGTCCTCCACGTCACTGTCTGCCTCTCACTGTTGTCAGTTACCTGACAGTCCTGTGTGTCACACGTTAACCGCTTCACCGTCCTTAATTGTCAAACTGTCTTGTGGATATATACATATATATATTGATATATATATATATTGATATCAACGTATCGTGCGTCTTATTATCTGTGTACTCCATGCACGTGGCCCCGCCGTTGCCCAGGTAACGCTACATTATATATATATATTATAAATAACTATATATATAAATCGCCCGTTGGTTGCGGGTGGCGGTACAGGGCTCTGATACGTGCATATATACACCCGTACATACGGAGGAGGGCCGTGGGATAGCAGGCAGCTGGATGCTTTTTAATTTGGCCGCTGGTCGCTGATAAACCCCCGTGGACTGCCCTCCTGGCTGACTGATTGACGCGAGAGGGGTGGTAAGACACCCCAGAATTGATGACCCCCACAACCCCGGGGGCGGATAACGTGTACTGAGGGGGTACTCCTCCTACTACCTACCTACCTACCTACCTACCTACGCCTCCACGGGGGGACCCTCCGCTGTTAGACAGGGTGTTCACCCTTGGAGAGGACCCGCTTCTCCCCTCCGTCGTCCCATCCTGTGTAAGTTGCTGCTACCCTCTTCTACTACCCTCGGTGGAGATTTAGCTTGGCATCACCCGAGACCTACCTAGCTGTTGGGAAGGCATCCTTCGGGTAGAATATATAGTAGAAGGGCGTCGTATTGCCGGCTGATATAGGTGGGAGGCTGGCTGACAGGTTGTGGAGAGGCACCCGCTGAGCCCCGGTCCGCCCTCGCCCACTGACAAGCCGCCCGGAGCTTTCCGACCCACGACCCGCGGGGGACCCACCCACCCACCCCGGAGCACACGCCCGGCCCCTCCGGCCCGCTGACACCGCCCTGCTGCACGTAGCCGAGACTCTGTGACACGCCTATATCAGACCGGCCATCAGTAGTGGAATCTGGACTACATACCCGCGTATCATTAGACGCAGTATCATAAGCGGAATCCGTCGCACAAGACCGAACTACAGAACAACAAAAAAAACTTATTTGGGCGAGCACAAGATTGGGAGCCAATGATCATTGTTCAGGATACAGTAGTTGGGGAGAAACGCAGAGAGATGTCAGACGCCGCCGATAGCGATTCCGAGGCCTGGACCCCGGGGGCCAAGCGGCTAAAGGCCAGGTAGGCTTCGTCTCCTTGTACCCACTCACTGCTCCCAACATCACGAGGCTATGCTATCAGGCTATCTCATGCGTCACCACGGTGGCGCGTCTTCACGCCAGGCATGCAGATAGATAGACAGACGGGGCAGCCCGCCTCCGGGTGCTGCCTCGCCTCTGTCAACGCGCGGCACGGGAGGGTGGGGATGACGGGTCGTGGTGATGGGTGTGTGAGGGGGGGCGTTGTGTGGCGACATTGGTGAAGAGGGGTGGAAGGTGCAGGTTCGTGGGTGGTTGCTGCACGGGACTTGTCGCCATGCCCACAGCGCAAATTTCCCGAAGCAGGAAGCACCAGCCAGCACCCAAACCCCCCTCCCTCCAGCACCCGATGATGCCGCCTAGCTAGATGCCGCCCACCCCGTCCACTCCCCTTCCTCCACCCGTCAACTGCACCCCCCATCGTATCCCGCAGCTCCTCCCCCCCCGCCCCGTCCCCCGCCGCGTGAGATGTACCAAGACCGGAAATAGCCATGACGTATAAGCGTCGCGTTGAACAAAGCCAGCAGATCGTGAAATCTCACTCTGGCCCATACGGGTACTGATAACCGCAGATAAAGACCAGGGCAACCATTTTACAAGCCAGTCATTATCAACATTCCCGTTTTCTTATCGTCTTGCTTTGAATGTGTTTTGTGTATGTGTTGCTATCTATGTGTGGTACGTTTTCATGTTCTATGTGTTCCTCAGTAGTTATGTGTTTGATGTTAATAACCGTTTGTTGCAGCCGTCCGTCGCCTCCGAGGCGGCCGTCACTGACCCCTACTGCTTTGCTGATAACCCCACCCCCCCACCACTTGATGTTACTTTGCAGGTGGTCGCCAGATTGAATAAACTCAGTTGTTCATATAAAGACCTCTTCTCAGCGTGTTAGTTCTTGGTTCAACCACACTTTGTCGCCTCTTGTCATATTTGATATAATGAGTGAAATAGACAACAGTTGACAAACGTTGACATTTCAACAGTTGAACGAAGAAGACGACGCAATAGGCAATATACATACACGTACATGTATAAGCAGTTCAGTACGTTCTGGAGGCAGAGAAATGAGACGACGTGTTAAAAAAACAGTCCTGCGCTTTGTCTTGACCCGTGGTACAACTCTCATTAGCTTTCAATTAGTGCTGGGACATTTCAGTTAGCTCTGTTAAAATATTTACTTGGTGATTTATCTACTCGTTTACGGTCGCTGTTGTTTTATCGAGACGGGTGTTGCTATTCGCTATGTGTCGCCCACCACAATGACGCTTCATATCTTGACATGTGGCTGATTGGTTGAACACTACTGGAACACGACGGGGTCTTGGGGTTTTTGTGCAATGCACACCGAGCATTAATAATGTTGTGAAAGCAAAGTCCGTGCTGACGGGAGGCGAGGAGGCGAGGAGGGCCCCTGCATTAATGATGTAATCGCCCCACTCCAACGAATCTCCATCCACACGACAAGCAAAGACGGAGAAAGCAGACGTTATTACTAATTGCTGGACAAACATGGCGGCGATCGATGCTTTCATGTATGGATTCAGGAAGCAAGAAGAGACAGGGG
This sequence comes from Arenicola marina, assembly GCA_964019135.1. Taxonomy (NCBI): domain Eukaryota; kingdom Metazoa; phylum Annelida; class Polychaeta; family Arenicolidae; genus Arenicola; species Arenicola marina. Next base: position 72,914,545 of record OZ025248.1, read on the forward strand.
CATCGGGTGGTGGATCTGTAGGGTGGATGTAGGTGGGCCTGTAGGGTGGACCTGTAGGGTGGGCCTGTAGGGTGGACCTGTAGGGTGGACCTGTAGGGTGGACCTGTAGGGTGGACCTGTAGGGTGGACCTGTAGGGTGGACCTGTAGGGTGGACCTGTAGGGTGGACCTGTAGGGTGGACCTGTAGGGCGGATGTAGGTGGGCCTGTAGGGTGGATGTAGGTGGGTCTGTAGAGTGGATGTAGGTGGGTCTGTAGAGTGGATGTAGGTGGGTCTGTAGAGTGGATGTAGGTGGGTCTGTAGGGTGGATGTAGATGGACGTAGGTGGGCATGTAGGGTGGATGTAGGTAGGCCTGTAGGGTGGATGTAGTTTGGCCTGTAGGGTGGGCCTGTATGGTGGATGTAAATGGGCCTGTAGGCTAGATGTAGTTGGGCCTGTAAGGTGGATGTACGTGGGCATGTAGGGTGGATGTAGGTGGGCTTGTAGGTGGGCCTGTGGGGTGGATGTAGGTGGGCCTGTAGGGTGGATATAGGTGGGCCTGTAGGGTGGATGTAGGTGGGCCTGTAGGGTGGATGTAGGTGGGCCTGTAGGGTGGATGTAGGTGGGCCTGTATGGTGAATGTAGGTGGGCCTAGGGTGGATGTAGTTGGGCCTGTAGGGTGGGCCTGTAGGGTAGATGTAGGTGGGCCTGTAGGGTGGATATAGGTGGGCCTGTAGGGTGGATGTAGGTGGGCCTGTGGGGTGGATGTAGGTGGGCCTGTAGGGTGGATATAGGTGGGCCTAGGGTGGATGTAGGTGGGCCTGTAGGGTGGGCCTGTAGGGTGGATGTAGGTGGGCCTGTAGGGTGGATATAGGTGGGCCTGTAGGGTGGATGTAGGTGGGCCTGTGGGGTGGATGTAGGTGGGCCTAGGGTGGATGTAGGTGGACCTGTAGGGTGGATGTAGGTGGGCCTGTGGGGTGGATGTAGGGAGGCCTGTAGGGTGGGCCTGTAGGGTGGATGTAGGTGCTGCTGCATAATGCTGTTACAGGGGTAGACCACGCCTCCCCACGCATGCCGCCCTCATGCCGCCCTCATGCCGCCCTGTGGCCGTGCACACAGCAAGCCGATTGTGGAAGAGGCTTACTACACACAACAGACTGATGGTGGGACTTTGAAACACCCCGGCGGGTCGGTGCCTGATGGTGGCTGGTGGTGGACAACGGCAAAAGGAGCCCATGGGAGACATAGGGACCAACCCCAGCTGTGACGGCCGGCTGGGGGCGTGAGGGCGGTGGGGGAGGGAGTTCCTACTGGGAGGGGGCGTGGGGAAGGTCAAGGGGTGGAGGGTGGCAGACATGACGGCTCCTTCAGATTGTTCGCCTGGTGGGAGGGAGGGACCGTCATGACCCTGTCTCTACCAGTGCCATATACCAGTTCGGACCATCAGGTCCGGGGGTTCCAGGGGTCAGTCACAAGTGGCAGAGGTCAGAGGTCAGCAGGTAATGCTTCCTCGGTACTTGCCCATTGAAGTACCACTCACTGGACATTGCGATGTGTGCTGCTCTGTAGCGAAACGTCATCCCAAACTATGCAAAGGCTGGCTTGCAATAACATGCCATCCTCCAGCCAACTCCTTAAGACTGTTGACCCGTGGTTGATTGGTCTGAGAATAAAAGCACGGGAACCTGCCCCTTGGTCCAAGGAATGGACTCCTGTCCTCGTACGGTAAGCGCTTAATGACGCGTCGTATCATGTGGACCGTGGTTAAATGGTGGCTCCTTGCTTGAGCTCCCGGCCATCATAGTACGTTGCAAGGAGGCGGGCTATATCTGGAAAGGAGCCCATCTGTCTGTGTGGGGAACACACGCCATTGTTGGACCAATTCATGATGAATAGATATTGCGGTTAAGGCAGTTTTTGTGCAGGTTTAAATAATCTTGTTCGTTTTGACGATCAATACAATCTGATATATTGAGGGCAGACACCACCGTGGCGGCCCGAGACACTGTTACCGTGAAATGAGTGAGATGTGATCTTTAAACGCTTTATTCTCCGACAGAGACCAATCTTTGATGTCGGACGCAATTGCATAGCAAGTAGACCCAGATAGCGGTCGTGGAAGACGCTCCGCGCTAGCTCGGGGAGCTCCGTATCTGTGTGCCATGGTAGTGGAACAAATGAAATGTCGATATTGGATTAGTGAAGGGAAGGGTCTGTCGGGAGATGGAGGCGGGGCATGAACCGTGGCGACCGGTCTGTCCGTCTGTGGGGGTCTCCCCTACCGACCGGACCTGTGAGTTATATCAGTTATATTGTCAGTCTGTGGTGGGATCTACGCTCACGTCGGCTTGTTTGGTGAGAGTGGATGGCCATGCAATCATGTTGTGATGTACGTTCATGACAATGGGCTTGTTGGGTGAAAGTTTGGAGTTTTGTACACACATCACTTCATTGTTGGTCGCTAAATTGTGCCTTCAAGCCGCGTTGCCCGTGACCTATGCATTGTGGAAATAAAAACACCGATTCGTAATATTGACGACGAGGCTGAATGTTGATACTGCCTGAACCGTGCCGTCTGCGAGGCGTCGGTTCATGCGAATGGCGCAAAATGACAGGCGCTATGCCAGTTTGACATATTACCTGGCAATCACACAGTATGAGGGCCTCCCCCACCCCCGCCGCGCACCCCGGGTGGAAGGTCCGGGTCCCCGGGCTATAAATACGAGACTCAACACTTTCCCTACACCCCCCTCCCCCTTCTCCCACCCACCCCGCCCTCTCATACCACTCTCATCCCACTCCGCATACCCAACACCTTGCCATTCCCGACCCCCGGACCCCCCCCCCCTCTCGTCCCCCCGACCCCCACCTTCCCCTTGTCCCCCCGACCCCCACTTTCCCCTCGTCCCCCCGACCCCCACCTCCCCCTCGTCCCCCTCCCCGGTCTCCTCCCTATCTATATATCTATCCACTAGCAACAAATATTGAAATATCAAATGGAAGGATGGAGGCTGGGCATGGCTGTTGGGAATATCAGGTGGCCGCCCGTGGTGTTGCGGGAGTGCCCCCGGGGTTGGAGAGAGGTGTGCCTTGATGGGATTAAGGTTAAAGTTCTCCCGCGACAGCCCCCCCTCCACCACCACCAACACCACACACATACACCCCCATGCGCCGACTGACGAATCTGTTGTATAAAGCGTGGTTGCAGATGGTCCGCCTCTTCTCCGTTTTAGCCTCTTTCTGCACGAGCGAACTATTTATTGTGGCTTGGCTAGAATCTACTGGTCCATATCGACTCACCCGTCTTCGCTCGAGAGATGGGCTTCCGCGAAACCACAAAAAAAGGGGCTCAGCGCAAAATGATTGTTATTTCTCCCGGTTTTTAGTCTCCGTGTTTTCGTCGGGTCGGCATGATATCTAGCCGGCCGAGGGACATCCTGAGGCCCGCGTCACTGACATCAGAGCCAACCTGCAGACCTGCTCCTGTTGCGGGTTGTTTTATCCGCTTCGTCAAGCTGTTTCTCTGATTTCTGCTCTTCACGCAATGCGGGAAATGTGAAGGAAAAAGTTCTGAATCGATACCCGTATTGTTATTCGTAATCGGCAGGTCTGGGCGTACGTAAGCCGCCCGCAATGATATTCAGCTGGCATTGCTAACCGGTGTGTCCCTGTAGCAGTGCACCCAAGGAGGGTGGGGTTGTGGTAGGGGTGGTGAGGCGGAGGCGGGGGTGGAGGTGGAGGCTGAGGCTGAGACGGGTGTAAATGCTTTTAGGGGAAACCAACACTCGTATCATTTTTTACCGTCTCGAAATCTGACTAGGAGAGCTGATTACAAGGTCTCTGTTGTGTTTCCTCGGCATACGTTTGATTCGATTAAGGTCGGACGGCTCTTCCACCGCTTAAGGCTGTAGCCTCCATCCCGGGTGCGAACCCTTTTAAGAGGGCAACAATACATAGTTTATGGTGAGCGTTCAGAGTATACCATAGTGCTCGCCCCCTCCCCCACCCCACCTCCCCCCGGACCCGCCCTGCAGCCATTTCTTGGCTCTTTATACTACCGATAAAGTGTGGGCAAGGCATACCGTAGGCGTAAATATAATGACTGGGCTGGCTGGCTGGCTGGCTGGCTGTGTTGTGAGCCGTGGTGAGGCGGTATCAAGGACGCCCCGATATTCCGTGGGCGCTGACGTATGGTGCTGCCACGGGAAGACGAGCGGTGGCTCCTTGCCATTGTCTGCCACTGTGTGCTGCCACAGCGGGCCACAGTGTCCCATTGTGGCTCTCCCTCTCGCCTTCCTGTGACTGGCAGGAATGGATTTATCGGGATGGATGTGTCCAGCGCCTGCCTCGCTATATTCCCCGGCTCTCCGGCTCTCCGGCGGGGGCCACAGGCCACAGGGAGGCGGGGCCATTGGCTGTATGTACGACCATGATTCCCCAACCCAATTCCCGATGCTAATCTCATATAAACAAGGCAAGATGGTGCAGCGGCAATCAATAAAGGGCCCATTAATAAAACATGGCGCTTTTTCTTGCTTGAGGCGAAGACGAACATGGGGGTACTGCTGACAGGCTCGTGTGGATGGCTGCGGTGCTGTGGGATGTCATATGGCCTGGTGGTGGTATGAGTGGTGGTGGGGGCGATGGGGAAGGGAGGTGTGTATAGGTGGGGGGAGGGGGGTGGCTGTCTTATGGATAATATTGAGTACGACCGCTCGCTTGGTAATTAGCCATCGCTAAGCCTCAAGCTTTTCGCTCCGATATCGATTAGGTACTTGCGACAGTATCAGCCGCGCCCCCAATGGCCTCCCCTACCCCCCCCCCCACCCCCCCACCAACCTCAGGCCCTGCCACCCACCCCAGGCCATCACGCCGCTCCCACCCATCGCCGCCATGTCCCCTGAGAACAATAGAGCCCCATTCCTCTTCGATGTCTACTCTTAACCCAGACTCACGGGAGGAAAGCCCAACCCCCCCCCCGCCCCCCCCCCTCCACCGTTTCACCCTTGCCCCCTTTCCCACCACCCGTCCGGCGAGTGTTCTCCGTGCGTTTTGCGACATTCCTGAGGCAACCACTTTGGAGATGTCTGACTACAAATTACCGGTACCAGATATTATGCCGAGATCGGCGCTTTGGCGGGCCGTGGATTAGTCACGGGGGTCTCCCTCCTCCCTCTCTCCCTGCCCAACGCCCCCAGCTCCCATCACCCTGCACCTGGGCTGCTCGCTGCTGGATTGCCAGATTTGGATTTATGCCTTGCTGTAATTGACAAAATCTGTGGATTTTGCGTTGGGCGTCCCCTGGTCGTATACTTTATCACTGATTGCATGCTGTGGCCGAGATCGCGTGTTCGGTGGGGTTACGGCTGGTCCCACGGTATAACATTTACCCACCTCAATAACACACCTCCATCAAAATGCACCTATAAATATTGCATCTATAATGTAATTGGAAAGAAATTGTCGTTTTTTTTTGTTCCCGCAAAACCCTTGGATCACGGGTGTTTTTATTACGGAGTTGACCCAGATTCCGGCCACGTGGCTCTCTTTGAGTCTGGCTTGGCGCTGTGGTATGGAGGCCCTGCCCCTCTCTGTGGGTATGTATGTATGTATGTATGTATATGGCCACAGTCGGTCATAGTTAGCTGTATGGAGACGGACATCCTGGCTACCGGTCGTGCTTACCCCAGGCGGCCTTGTTATGGTAACGCTGCCTGGCGAACGTGTGTCCGGCTGGGGCAGCGCAGGCCACATCTGGTGCTGGTCTAGACTGCTAGATTCTACGAGGCCTGCCCTTGCGGGGCTCCACCCACACGCGCCTACCCCCTCCTTGAACGGACACCATGCAGGGATATCCACAATGCAGCCACACCAGTGATGTTCCCCTCAAGGCAACCCCACTAGGCAGCCCCACAAGGCATGCCCCACAAGCCAGCCCCCCATGGCAGCCCCACATGGCATGCCCCTCTAAGCAGCCTTACAAGGCATTTCCCACAAGGCATGCTTCACAAGGCATGCCCCACAAGGCAGCCCCACATGGCAGCCCCACATGGCATGCCCCACATGGCAGCCCCACATGGCATGCCTTACAAGGCATTTCCCACAAGGCATGCTCCACAAGGCAGCCCCACAAGGCATATCCCACATGGCAACCCCATTAGGCATGCCCCGCTAGGCAGCCCCAGCAGGCATGTCCCACAAGGCATGCCCCACAAAGCATGCCCCACAAGGCATATCCCACATGGCAGCCCACAGGGCATATCCCACATGGCAGCCCCACAAGGCATGTCCCACGGGGCATCCCCTTTATCGGCTACCCGGCTCGCCCAAATGAAAACGTCTTTAGCCAGTCTGGAGGTCGTCAAGGGACACATTTACACCGAACGCGCTCACTTCATTGCCAAGCCACCTTCCTTCGGCCATTTGCCAGATACTAAGGGAGTGTGACCAGATAGTGTAGACTGCCCCCATGCATAGTTCATGCTCGGACTTAAAGTACAGGGCTCCGGCGCTGGGGTTGGAGATACTGCCGCAGTCGCCAGGCGGGAACACTCGCGATAAGCGGCCTGAGGTACTGGCCCCTCCGCCTAAAACGCCCCAGTAAAGCCTGGCTAATGACGTAGTCGTTATCACATGGGTCTTTCTTTCATGCTCCGCCGGCAAGGCCCAGTCGCCAGACGGCGCTGCTGTCCGCACGAGGGGCGGACTTTTAAACACACAATATGCAGTTAACGGGCCGGCGTCTTGCCTCCCGCCGCTTAACTGGCACGCGAGGTGATAACACCGGCAGTACAAACCGAACCAGCAACAGCTTGGGAGAAACGCCTTCGCAATATTATCGCGGCATGGGTTTTTATTTAGCAGGCGAGGGACGGTGACCCCGGTGCATGTGTTCTACGTACGCGTTATACAGTGTCGCTGCTGTTATATTCAAGATGCAGGGGCGGATCTAGGAATTTGAATGGGGTGGGGGGGATCCAAACTCTGCTACCTAAATTTTTGATTGAAAACGGTATTTTTCCTCAAAAAGGGGCCCTGGATGCCCCCCCTCCCCCCCCCCCCCCCTGGATCCGCCCTGGTACATGGGATAAGTACAGCGGATTATATAATAATGAAGGACTCATCTTTTATTAACGCGGGCCCACAGGTTCCCTGTCCTAAATCACACCAGCGTGTATGTGGGAGGGGGGGGGCGGTACCAGCTTCCACTTGTGGCCATTGTCACGGGTCGCCTCGTTATTTAATGGCTCAATCCAACGTGCGACAGTCTCCATCCGACGGAAGATATTGACCAATAATACATCATCTCATTCGGTGTGAATATTTAAATAGAATTTCAAAGAATATACCGAAGCTCCCAAGTATCTCATATTATATATTTATCATTATTATATGCATATAATTGCCCGGTCACTATCTTTATGGATATTGAGTTATGGATATGTTTGTTTTCTGTTTAAAAAAGCATCCTGCATATTATACGAAGTGAATATGTTTTTAAGTAGAAAGCATGACATATATTATGTGATGGTGCTATACTTGATGGCAAGTAGGTACTAAATCAGAACCGTCTCTCCTCTCAGAAGAGAATGAAAGCAGCTTCAGAAAATTGCCTTTTGCCGATTGCCAATTTCCGTGGTCCGTTAGCCATGGTCCACCCCGACACCACCGAATGGGAAGAACGACCATTAATAGCTGTCAAAGTGCGAAACTTTAAGCTTTTACTTTATTAAACAACCGTCTTGAAATACAATGGTTATGCGTTATACGGTGTCGCTGCTATTATATTAAACATGCAAGGGCGGATGTAGGAATTTGAATTGGGGGAGGGGGGGGAGGATCCAAACTCTTCGACCTAAGTTTTGGATGGAAAGCGACATTTTTCCTCAAAAAGGGGCCCTGGGTCCCCCCCCCCCCGGATCCGCCCTTGAACATGGGATAAGTACAGCGGATTATATAATAATGAAGGACTCATCTTTTATTAACGCGGGCCCACTCTCCGTAATGACATTCTGATGCATCTGTACTAATGTCTGGTTAAACCCGTTGGCCCCGTTTGGAATCAGCGCTGTTTGTGCAATGGCTATGGATGTCAGGTGGCAGGTGGCATTCTACTGTTTTAACTTATTGTACAAATGGCGTGCCATAGATTATGTTTTGTTATTTTACAAAACAAAAGAAAATTTCCATCGCCTAAAGATATGCCTCATCAAAGTTAATATCCGAAATAGTACATTGAGGCTGGTAAAAAAGGAAGTACATATTAAAGACAATATGCTGATCATAGATTATAGTCAGAAGTGACGCCACCATGCGGCGGAGCTTGATATGCGGGTTGACCGCCGTGGGATGCAGGGTACCACTTAAGATGGCGACACATGACCACTGTACTGCTATGTACGCGACTCATGAAATCTATCAATAAATACGAGGTGACGACAACATGGAACGCTTGGCCGGACCTGCGATGCCTCATGCTGCATGGCTGGTCTGGTGGACTCGTGCCATCCGGCCAGCCAGCATTACCGTCACAGCCACAGACCACTCTGGCGGACCCATCGATACTCCCCCCCCCCCCCCCCCCGCTCCCCTCCACCTTCATCATCGCCAGCCAAGCAACCAGCTATCTGTATCGACTGGTCGGCTCTGATTGATCTGTTTGCGGCCATTCCAAAGACAGGGCCCCCCCTGCCCCCCCCCCCCCCAACCCCGCCCCATCCCACACCTGCCCACCCTGATCCCAACCCCACCCCCCTCTCTCTACGCATCAATGACAGCTCCTCCATTCTGATGGCGACTACCCGCCCCCCTCCTCATCCCGCACTATCCGCTGACCCCCCCCCCACCTCACCCCCATTCACCCCCCCCCCCCACCTCCCTCTAAGCATCAATGCGTGGATCGTTCCAGTGACCCACCATTGTGTCTGACGGTGATCGCCGTTATTGTGCAGCTCACAGGGCGTGACCTCCCTCCCCCCAGAGGCATCTAACTGGTTCCCTGTCCTAAATCACACCAGCGTGTATGGGGGAGGAGGGGGGGGGGGGGCGGTGCCAACTTCCACTTGTGGCCATTGTCACGGGTCGCCTCGTTATTTAATGGCTCAATCCAACGTGCGACAGTCTCCATCCGACGGAAGATATTGACCAATAATACATCATCTCATTCGGTGTGAATATTTAAATAGAATTTCAAAGAATATACCGAAGCTCCCAAGTATCTCATATTATATATTTACCATTATTATTTGCATATAATTGCCCGGTCACTATCTTTATGGATATTGAGTTATGGATATATTTTCTGCTTAAAAAACATCCTGCATATTATACGAAGTGAATATGTTTTTAAGTAGAAAGCATGACATATATTATGTGATGGTGCTATATTTGAGGGCAAGTAGGTACTAAATCAGCACCGTCTCTCCTCTCAGAAGAGAATGAAGCAGCTTCAGAAAATTGCCTTTTGCCGATTGCCATTTTCCGTGGTCCGTTAGCCATGGTCCACCCCGACACCACCGAATGGGAAGAACGACCATTAAGAGCTGTCAAAGTGCGAAACTTTAAGCTTTTACTTTATTAAACAACCGTCTTGAAATACAAGGGTAGCCTCCATTATGTTGGTTAGGAAACTCCTGTCCCTCCTCGCTCCCGTCCTCCAGGCTTCGGACTGTTCTTTTGTGGGACCAGAGCAATCAGAGGGCCTCCATCCTTCCTGTCGTCCGTCCGTCCGTCCCTCCGTCCGGTGCTGGCCGCTGCCCGATCAGATGGGTCCACTTCAGGCTTCCGGACACCCACCACAAATTACCCTCCACCATACATTATTGAAATCCAGACCTGCGAGAAAAAAAACCCTGACTCGCCTCCCCTCGTCCGCGTTTTTTGGTTTGTTCGTTGTTTAGGAGGTGGATCTGGCAATTTCTGCTGCTGCCATGCCGTGCTGTTCCCTCGTGGTTCTCGCCGGCATCGAGGTTTGCCGCTTAGCGTTGGTAACGTTACGTCGTCACGTGTGGCCCGACATCAGCCCCAACCCCCACCCCACCCCCACCCCCATCCCCCACCCCCATCCCCATCCCATCCCCACCCCACCCCCACCACTACCCCCACCACCACACCCACCCCCAACCCCAACCCCACCCCCCTCGCCCACGGATAGAGATAGAGAGATACACTGTAGCCGCCTGGTGATCGGGATTTCCTTCAGTTGCTGGGACGCAGTCCGCTTGGTCATTGTCGGGGCAATGCATGTCGCCAGCGGTTTTTCTAATTGCCCCATTATATCTTAATATGCGTTAAGTTGATGTATTTCGCCTTTACATGCAAATGAGAACGATGATCTCCTGGGGTCACTCAACACGAGCGGTCCCTCGCCATGTGGATATTATCATCGAAATATGTGGATAAACCTTCGCTGAGATTGTATTTTGTTCAAACCACGCCCCTCACGTGGGACGTAAGAACCAGGGTAATTATCTCGCTCCCCACACAGGGTAGGATGCCAATATCGGGGTTGAGTCCTTAGATTACAAAACCGCCACGACGCCAACGTGACTATGGTGCAATATAAGACAAAGCAAATTACACCATCAATGGAATAGATAGCTTCCTTGCGATAATGTTCCTTTGTTACTGACAGAAGAATAGTGCTATGTTCGGTTTGTAAATTTGTTTTTTTGTTATGTCGGTGTGTTCGGTTTGTCTGTGAGTCTGTCTGTCTGTCTGTCTGTCTGTTTGTAATGCGGGGCATTATCTTTCGAATGCCTTAAGATATCGACTTCCAAATTCACAGAAAGATGCGGAATGGCAATCGTCAGGCTAAGTTCGTAGATGGGCCATGTAGGTCAAAGGTCAAGGTCACAGTAATTTTTTCGAAATTCGCTTAACCATTGAAAGATAGGACCAAAAAACGGACCATTCAATCATGCTGCAAATTATTTCACGTATTGGGCCCATTAGTACCTTCTATATCGTCCTTTCATTTGTGCAAATCGCCCGAATAGTTTTCCTGCTAAAAATTCCCAAAGTTTAACATAGGGACCCTATGGGAGCATTTTTGGCGGGAATCAGGCCTCCTTAATTTCTCCATGAAGGGGACATGTCAGACAAACGGACACCTTGCGTGAGAGATGACATTAGTATTTGGGCGTAAAATATTATATTGACCAAGGTCACGCTTCGAAGGTCAAGGTCACATCAAGGTCAAGGTTACGAAACATGTATTCCCGCGTAACTTCGTTATTATTTGGTCTAGCGATTCGCGGTTTGTTTCAGAGTATTCTTCAGAGACAGACGCAAAAGTAATGTGCCCTCAGATTTCACCTCACATTGACAGTTTTCGAGTTATTGGATAATCAATTTTGACATTGTCGAAAGTGCAAAAAAATCGCTGTGACTAAATAAATGCAGGTAGATGACTCATATGTGGTGGAATACGTACCCATATTACTGACATCATGTATGCCAAATGCCATCGAAATCGAACCAGTGGTTTCGACGCTGTGGCAAATAATCACACTTTAACATGGTCAATCCCATTATAAAGCCTCGCTACACCAAATACTGACGGCGTGCGATGCAAACGTCATGACATGGGTCTTAACATAGTCGAATTGGTCCCATAACCACAATTTTCGTCTTCCTTCTCAAGCTCTGCTTGACCGTCTAGTATGTTTGTCAGTTAGATAGAGGGCGCATGGTAACAGTTACGGTTGTCAGACTTAACCTAGCGATAGATATATGGAATAGCTCGGCTAAGTTCGTTATTGGCATATATAGGTCAAAGTCACAGCGATTTTTTTGAAGGAAAAATCTTAGAACGCGCGTCTCTCCGTTAATATTAAAGCTAGAGATCTCGGACAAGTTTCAGAATATGCTACCCTTTATGGCGCATCTTTCGGGTATTTTTCACTTTTTGATGCGTCATACTCATTTTCGAGCTACATGACGTTTTATGTTTTCAGAGAAACGCAAAAGATGACCTTGAACCGTTTTTCTTCGGTTTGACCTACTTAGGTTGAAGGTATCGCTTTGGTGGTACGGGGTCTCATAGAAATATGAATGGCAATAGCCTTTGTGAAATCTGAGATTTTTCGGATTCGTCATTTGACGTCACGATGACGTCACTTTCGGTACATTGAAAAAAATCGTCAAAAATCGGCAAAAAATCGAAAAAAATCGAGAGTGGCGTCATTTTGTAGGAAATGGTGTCCGATGCCTGTCCGCGTCATAAAAGTAGTATATTCCTATCTTACTTCCGGTTTCAGGGGTGACGGCAATTCCCTATGGGACCTCCAATGTTAAAGCCCTCAATCTCTCAGGCTGGGGAAATTTGTTTGCCCCGTATTTCATAGGTGCCTGGATTAAACAGTTTCGGGATTTTTTCTTTGGATAAACATGGTACCCGGTAGCCATGGTCCTTACTAGATAGAATTCGGACAAGAAATGACGTCACATGATTTTTTACAAATTTGCTCCATTGTGAAAGATGGGGATTTTTGGTGCTTGCAGCGGCTCCCACGGGCGTCCTATTGAAGCCATCGCTCTAGTGCTTGCAGTTGTAGATGGATACTAGTAGGATGAGCCAATAAGTATAAACACGGCGACATAGCCCGGTAACTTTTCGGTATATAGTCGAACGCGTTTAACATAGGACCCTATGGAGATAATCAAACTTCCTTCAATGTGACCTACTTTCGTTAGAGCGATCTCACTTTGCTTTACAACGGTGCGAGATGTGGACGAGTACAAGAGACTCAGGGTAGGCTGACGGCAAACGCGTGGCTCAGTTTCGTTTCCATGGCAACCGAAGATTTGCCCAATGATAAAGTATACACATTCCCTCTAACTTAAAAAATTCGTCAAAAATCGGATAAAATTATTATCCTTCTTATCTTGGTTGCAGAGTCCTTTCTTTCGTCTGCTCGTTTTTCATTTATCCGCAATGGTGAACAATAGCAATTTTCGGTAATTAGGTGAAGCTATATCTGAAGGACTGAGAGTCCTACCGCCGTTCTAATCAACGTTTTGGATTGAGGGCACCAATGTTTGTGTTTAGATATTTGGACATTTCCGTGCGTCACGCCATGACGTCACTATGACGTGATGACGTCATAATGTTATAACCTCTATTACTCGACTATTATTCATCATAGCGACTACCGGTTGATTTGACGCTGTACCTTATATCAAGGGACAACTGCTGCGATGCGTAATTTTTTTTGCGGTACCGAAACGTGTGCGTCAAAACTGACGTCCACCTCGCGTTAAACGGCGTATTGAACTTCAAAGCGCCATAACTCGGTTAATATTGGATCTAGGGAGCCCAGATTTGGCATGAGGCGAGAGGCAAATGTAAGGTTGACCAGCGAAAATCGCGATAGAATTGCTAGCATTGAACAGCAGCCGTTAGATTGTGCTCATCCAGCATCCGGATCCTATGGGTCCAATTTGGGCTAAATAGCGGTTTTAGCCCAAATTGTTCGTTGAAGGAACTGTTTAAACCCTCATCTGATAATGAAGGCCTCGTGTGGCCAGCATGAGGCAAGGGAAGATTATAGTATATGTGTTTCTGCATTTCATCGTCTGTACCATGGTTTCGGCCCATAAATGACGCCACTGACGTGTGTGTCAAAGATGACGTCACTTCTGTCAGTACCTCAGCCTACGGCTGTCTTGTTTATATAGCTGTCTTATTCATCTCTGTCTCGGGATGCGCCTTGGTCCGTTTAATCAATGTGTACACAAAGATGGCCTTAAACACACATCATAATAATGTATTCATTCATACCCGGAGCATATCCTTGACATGAGTGACTGGAGACGAAATGTGGACACCCAGACGCAAACCACGCAGCGTTCAGTCGGCTGTTTCGGTGTCTGAATGAGGAAGTTAGGCTCGACAATGGCTTCAGCCAGCTATAATATGGCCATCCTCGCATTCCTTATGGCGTCGCTCATTACAGCCCACCGTGCTTGGTTTATGGCTGCTCTGTCGGTCATGAATCGCGACAGCTTCCCTCGACGGCGGTTTGTTGTCACCACGGTGAAGACAAGTTTTGTGTGACGACCGGATTTTGATGACACTGTAACGGGTGAGAGTTGTAAGTACAGTCAGTATTTACGAGCTCTATCCGGGGCCTGAGTCATATAGGTATAGGGTATAGGTACCGGTACAGGGGGCTGAGTCATATAGGTGTTGGGGAAGGTGCAGGTGCACGACCGACCGCGAAACTTCGAAGCGTTATGTTTGTTTGAGAAAATGTGGCGTATTTCACCCCTTATGACCTGCGGAGTTTATGTGTCATCGTCTTAGATACTTCCCTGTTCGGTGTCGTTGGTTGGTTATAAATTTATATATGACGTTATCTCCAAGCTCGTTGGCCTTTAGTTCTGTATTGCCGTATAGAACTCACCCCCAAGGATGGGAAATTGTCTTTTTTTTTACGCTATGTGATTTGGTTATAATTTTTTTTTTTTTCATACTTGGAGTATATGGGTAACGGGATCATAAGGTAAAGGACATGGCTACATGGAAGGCCCCACATTTAATAATAATAATGAGCTTAATAATGTGTCATGGAATTCGTAGACCGATACATATTGGAGTTGAAGGCTGGACACCAACCACATCATGACGTCTAAGAGGTCTCCATGGCACGATATGGCATGTATGTACTCTGTCGCAGGCTGAGCCGGTATCATCAAGCTAATAAATTCCACGTGTTTCAGTTTCAATACGTGTGAGTCCAGTGTTTGTCCTGGCTACCGGAGACTGACGCCAGCACAATACACTGTAACTCTTGCCAACCTGCACATATGCATGCGCAGGTGCCTTTTGTAGCAATCTTTGCGACGAATTGAGAGGGCCGTAAATCTGCCAATGGAGCGGCTTTCGAGAGCCTCTGCCGAGTGACTAAACACAGAAAACGAGAGTAAGCAGCCTGGGGAGAGTGCAGGGGATGGGGTGGGAGAGGTGGTGAGAAGGGGGTTGTGGATCGGAGGGTGGGGGGCGAGGGGTTAGGGTACACACAAGTGGTTTGAGCTGCGAGGGGCAACAGTCAAGATTGATTCACGAGGCACTGGCCTCCCCCCTTTTTTCCCCCATCAATTGTTTACGCGGCGTATCTCTCCGTTAGTCGGGCTGAGCTAGGAAGACGGACAGACAGTCAGTGAGCCATCGGCGAGGACATTCGGTGCGGAGTCTTCTGCCACACAACGTAAGCGACGCGATAAAAACTCCAAATACTGCGGTCGTTTTGACGCTAACATCTAGCGGCGGCTCGGCTGGGTGTAGTGCTAGTAGTGTGTACGCCGGGTGGTGTAGGCTGGGTGTAGTGCTAGTACTGTGTACGCCTGGTGGTGTCGGCTGGGTGTAGTGCTAGTAGTATGAACGCCTGGTGGTGTCCGCTGGGTGTAGTGCTAATAGTGTGTACGCCAGGTGGTGTCGGTTGGGTGTTTTGCTAATAGTGTACGCCGGGTGGTGTCAGTTGAGTGTAGTGCTAGTAGTGTGTAGACCCTGGGTGTGTCGGCTGGGTGTAGTGCTAGTAGTGTGTACACCCGGGGGGTGTCGGCTGGATGTAGTGCTAGTAAGTGTGTACGCCGGGGTGTGTCGGCTGGGTGTAGTGCTCGTAGTGTGTACGCCGGGGTGTGTCGGCTGGGTGTAGTGCTAGTAGTGTGTACACCCTGGGTGTGTCGGCTGGGTGTAGGGCTAGTAGTGTGTACGCCGGGTTGTGTCGGCTGGGTGTAGTGCTAGTAGTGTGTACGCCGGGTGGTGTCGGCTAGGTGTAGTGCTAGTAGTGTGTACACCCTGGGTGTGTCGGCTGGGCGTAGTGCTAGTAGTGTGTACGCCGGGTGGTGTCGGCGGAGGTATAACATATTCACCGCCTTCATTTGGGATACACTGAACTGAAATATCACTGAATGATAACAGGGGGTTCTTTGTGGACTGCTGCGCTCTGGAGTCTCCCTCTCTTTAGCACTTAAATGGTGATATTCGCCCCTATAGTTTTCTGTGGCTTCGTTCGATATTGAATTATGTGACGTTGGTCGGAAACTATACGCATTCACACCATTTTCAAAGACTGACATGGAAGAAACGCACCCAGGGACCCAAGGGATATCGGGACTAGCGGATCTCAATCTAATACTATTTTTGTTATTATTGATCAACTTTCCAACTATTCTTGTATTTCCGATTTAACGTGCACTGTCTGGCGTATTTGTATTCCTTCGATATAATTTCCAGATCTCAGTCGCATTTCAACATGAAAGCGGTGCTTTGCCGTACACAAAT